>OX030931.1:2987188-3483188 GCA_943735885.1 Stelis phaeoptera
GGAACTTGCACGCATAACAAGACCGAAGCAACACGCGGCTGGAACTTGTACGCTCGACGAGACCGAAGCAATACGCGGCTGTAACTTGCACGCATAACAAGACCGAAGCAACACGCGGTTGGAACTAGTACACTCGACGAGACCGAAGCAATACACGGCTGGGACATGTACGCGTAACGAGACTGAAGCAATACGCGGCTGGAACTTGCACGCATAACGACACCGAAGCAATACGCTGCTGGTACTTGTACGCTCGACGAGACCGAAGCAATACACGGCTGGACCTTGTACGCTCCGCGAGACCGAAGCAATACGCGGCTGAAACTTGTACGCTCGACGAGACCGTAGCAATACGCGGCTGGGCCTTGTACGCATAACGAGAATAAAACAATACCTGGCTGGGTCTTGTACGCATAACGAGACCGAAGCAAAACGCTGCTGGTACTTGTACGTTCGACGAGACCGAAGCAATACGCGGCTGGAACTTGTACGCTCGACGAGACCGAAGGAATACGCGGCTGGGACTTGTACGCATAACGAGACCGCAGCTATACGCGCCTAGGACTTGAATGCTCGACGAGACCGAAGCAATACGCGGCTGGAGCTTGTACGCATAACGAGATTGAAGCAATACGCGGCTGGAACTTGTACGCATAACGAGACCGAAGCAACACGCGGCTGGGACTTGTACGCTCGACGAGACTGAAGAAATACGCGGCTGGAACTTGTACGCATAACGAGATCGAAGCAATACGCTGCTGGTACTTGTACGCATAACGAGACCGAAGCAATACGCAGCTGCAACTTGTACGCGCGACGAGACCGAAGCAACACGCGGCTGGGACTTGTACGCATCACCAGAACAAAGCAATACGCGGCTGGGATTTGTACGCATAACGAGACCGAAGCAATACACTGCTGGTACTTGTACGCTCCACGAGACCGAAGCAATACACGGCAGGGACTTGTACGCATAACGCGACCGAAGCAACACGCGGCTGGAACTTGTACGCTCGACGAGACCGAAGCAATACGCGGCTGGAACTTGCACGCTCGACGAGACCGAAGCAATACACGGGGGGGACTTGTACGCGTAACGAGACCGAAGCAATATGCGTCTGGAACTTGTACGCTCGGCAAGACCGAAGCAATACGCTGCTGGTACTTGTACGCTCGACGAGACTGAAACATTACACGGCTGGGACTTGTACGCGTAACGAGACCGGAACAATACGCGGCTGGAACTTGTACGCTCGACGAGAACAAAGCAATACGCGGCTGGGACTTGTACGCATAACGAGACCGAAGCAATACGCGGCTGCAACTTGTACGCGCGACGAGAACGAAGCAACACGCGGCTGGGACTTGTACGCATAACCAGAACAAAGCAATACGCGGCTGGAACTTGCACGCATAACGAGACCAAAGAAATACGCGGCTGGGTCCTGTACGCTCCACGAGACCGAAGCAATACACGGCAGCGACTTGTTCGCATAACGAGACCGAAGCAATACGCGGCTGGATCTCGTACGCAAAACGAGACCGAAGCAATACGCGGCTGGAACTTGTACGCATAACAAGACCGAAGCAACACGCGGCTGGAACTTGTACGCTCGACGAGACCGAAGCAATACGCGGCTGGGACTTGTACGCTCGACAAGACCGAAGCAATACACGGCTGGAACTTGTACGCTCGACGAGACCGAAGCAATACGCGGCTGGGACTTGCACGCATAACGAGACCGAAGAAATACGCGGCTGGGACTTGTACGCTCGACGAGACCGAGGCAATACCCGGCTGGGACTTGCACGCATAACGAGAACAAAGCAATACGCGGCTGGGACTTGTACACATAACGAGACCGTAGCAATACGCGGCTGGAACTTGTACGCTCGACGAGGCCGAAGGAATACGCGGCTGGGACTTGTACGCATAACGAGACCGAAGCAATACACGGCTGGAACTTGTACGCTCGACGAGACCGAAGCAATACACGGCAGGGACTTGTACCCTCGACGAGGCCGAAGGAATGCGCGGCTGGGACTTGTACGCATAACGAGACCGAAGCAATACACGGCTGGAACTTGTACGCTCGACGAGACCGAAGCAATACACGGCAGGGACTTGTACGCTCGACGAGACCGAAGGAATACGCGGCTGGGACTTGTACGCTTGACGAGACCGAAGCAATACGCGGCTGGGACTTGCACGCATAACGAGACCGAAGAAATACGCGGCTGGGACTTGCACCCATAACGAGAACAAAGCAATACGCGGCTGGGACTTGTACGCATAACGAGACCGAAGCAATACGCAGCTGCAACTTGTACGCGCGACGAGACCGAAGCAACACGCGGCTGGGACTTGTACGCATAACCAGAACAAAGCAATACGCGGCTGGGATTTGTACGCATAACGAGACCGAAGCAATACACTGCTGGTACTTGTACGCTCCACGAGACCGAAGCAATACACGGCAGGGACTTGTACGCATAACGCGACCGAAGCAACACGCGGCTGGAACTTGTACGCTCGACGAGACCGAAGCAATACGCGGCTGGAACTTGTACGCTCGACGAGACCGAAGCAATACGCGGCTGGAACTTGTACGCATAACGAGATCGAAGCAAAACGCGGCTGGGACATGTACGCGTAACGAGACCGGAACAATACGCGGCTGGAACTTGCACGCTCGACGAGACCGAAGGAATACGCGGCTGGGACTTGTACGCATAACGAGACAGAAGCAATACGCGGCTGGGATTTGTACGCATATCGAGACCGAAGCAATACACGGCAGGGATCTTGTACGCATAACGCGACCGAAGCAATACGCGGCTAGGACTTGTACCCTCGACGAGACCGAAGCAATACGCGGCTGGAACTTGTACGCTTGACGAGACCGAAGCAATACGCGGCTGGAGCTTGTACGCTCGACGAGACCGAAGCAATACGCGGCTGGAACTTGTACGCATAACGAGATCGAAGCAAAACGCGGCTGGGACATGTACGCGTAACGAGACCGGAACAATACGCGGCTGGAACTTGCACGCTCGACGAGACCGAAGGAATACGCGGCTGGGACTTGTACGCATAACGAGACAGAAGCAATACGCGGCTGGAACTTGTACGCTCGACGAGACCGTAGCAATACGCGGCTGGAACTTGTACGCTCGACGAGATCGAAGCAAACCGCGGCTGGAACTTGTACGCTCGACGAGACCGAAACAATACGCAGCTGGAACTTGTACGCTCGACGAGACCAAAGGAATACGCGATTGGGACTTGTACGCATAACGAGAACAAAGCAATACGCGGCTGGAAGTTGTACGCTCCACGAGACCGAAGCAATACGCAGCTGGAACTTGCACGCTCGACGAGACCGAAGGAATACGCGGCTGGGACTTGTACGCTCGACGAGACCGCAGCAATACGCGGCTGGAACTTGCACGCTCGACGAGACCGAAGGAATATGCGGCTGGGACTTGTACGCATAACGAGACAGAAGCAATACGCGGCTGGAACTTGTACGCTCGACGAGACCGTAGCAATACGCGGCTGGAACTTGTACGCTCGACGAGATCGAAGCAAACCGCGGCTGGAACTTGTACGCTCGACGAGACCGAAGGAATACGCGGCTGGAGCTTGTACGCTCCGCGAGACCGAAGCAATACGCGGCTGGGACTTGTACGCTCGATGAGACCGAAGGAATACGCGGCTGGGGCTTGTACGCATAACGAGACCGCAGCTATACGCGCCTAGGACTTGTATGCACGACGAGACCGAAGCAATACGCGGCTGGAGCTTGTACGCATAACGAGATCGAAGCAATACGCGGCTGGAACTTGTTCGCATAACAAGACCGAACCAACACGCGGCTGGAACTTGTACGCTCGACGAGACCGAAGCAATACGCGGCTGGGCCTTGTACGCATAACGAGAATAAGGCAACACGCGGCTGGACCTTGTACGCATAACGAGAATAAAGCAATACGCGGCTGGGACTTGTACGCATAACGAGACCGAAGCAATACGCTGCTGGAACTTGTACGCTCGACGAGACAGAAGCAATACACGGCTGGAGCTTGTACGCTCGACGAGACCGAAGCAATACACGGCTGGAGCTTATACGCTCGACGAGACCGTAGCAGTACGCGGCTGGGCATTGTACGCATAACGAGAATAAAACAATACGCGGCTTGGACTTGTACGCATAACGAGACCGAAGCAATACGCTGCTGGTACTTGTACGCTCGACGAGACCGAAGCAATACGCGGCTGGGAATTGTACGCTCGACAAGACCGAAGCAATACGCGGCTGGAACTTGCACACATAACGACACCAGATCAACGCGCAGCTGGAACTTGTACGCTCCACGAGACCGAAGCAATACGCGGCTGGGATTTGTACGCGCGACGAGACCGAAGCAATACGTATCTGGGACTTGAACGCATAACCAGAACAAAGCAATACGCGGCTGGGACTTGTACGCATAACGAGACCGAAGCAATACGCTGCTGGAACTTGTACGCTCGACGAGACCGAAGCAATACGCGGCTGGAACTTGCACGCTCGACGAGACCGAAGCAATACACGGGGGGGACTTGTACGCGTAACGAGACCGAAGCAATATGCGTCTGGAACTTGTACGCTCGGCAAGACCGAAGCAATACGCTGCTGGTACTTGTACGCTCGACGAGACTGAAACATTACACGGCTGGGACTTGTACGCGTAACGAGACCGGAACAATACGCGGCTGGAACTTGTACGCTCGACGAGACCGAAGCAATACGCGGCTGGAACTTGTACGCATAACGAGATCGAAGCAAAACGCGGCTGGGACATGTACGCGTAACGAGACCGGAACAATACGCGGCTGGAACATGCACGCATAACGAGACCGAAGAAATACGCGGCTGGGACTTGTACGCTCGACGAGACCGAGGCAATACCCGGCTGGGACTTGCACGCATAACGAGAACAAAGCAATACGCGGCTGGGACTTGTACGCATAACGAGACCGAAGCAATACGCGGCTGCAACTTGTACGCGCGACGAGAACGAAGCAACACGCGGCTGGGACTTGTACGCATAACCAGAACAAAGCAATACGCGGCTGGAACTTGCACGCATAACGAGACCAAAGAAATACGCGGCTGGGACCTGTACGCTCCACGAGACCGAAGCAATACACGGCAGCGACTTGTTCGCATAACGAGACCGAAGCAATACGCGGCTGGATCTCGTACGCAAAACGAGACCGAAGCAATACGCGGCTGGAACTTGTACGCATAACAAGACCGAAGCAACACGCGGCTGGAACTTGTACGCTCGACGAGACCGAAGCAATACGCGGCTGGGACTTGTACGCTCGACAAGACCGAAGCAATACACGGCTGGAACTTGTACGCTCGACGAGACCGAAGCAATACGCGGCTGGGACTTGCACGCATAACGAGACCGAAGAAATACGCGGCTGGGACTTGTACGCTCGACGAGACCGAGGCAATACCCGGCTGGGACTTGCACGCATAACGAGAACAAAGCAATACGCGGCTGGGACTTGTACGCTCGACGAGACCGAAGGAATACGCGGCTGGGGCTTGTACGCATAACGAGACCGAAGCAACACGCGGCTGGAACTTGTACGCTCGACGAGACCGAAGCAATACGCGGCTGGGACTTGTACGCTCGACAAGACCGAAGCAATACACGGCTGGAACTTGTACGCTCGACGAGACCGAAGCAATACGCGGCTGGGACTTGCACGCATAACGAGACCGAAGAAATACGCGGCTGGGACTTGTACGCTCGACGAGACCGAGGCAATACCCGGCTGGGACTTGCACGCATAACGAGAACAAAGCAATACGCGGCTGGGACTTGTACACATAACGAGACCGTAGCAATACGCGGCTGGAACTTGTACGCTCGACGAGGCCGAAGGAATACGCGGCTGGGACTTGTACGCATAACGAGACCGAAGCAATACACGGCTGGAACTTGTACGCTCGACGAGACCGAAGCAATACACGGCAGGGACTTGTACCCTCGACGAGGCCGAAGGAATGCGCGGCTGGGACTTGTACGCATAACGAGACCGAAGCAATACACGGCTGGAACTTGTACGCTCGACGAGACCGAAGCAATACACGGCAGGGACTTGTACGCTCGACGAGACCGAAGGAATACGCGGCTGGGACTTGTACGCTTGACGAGACCGAAGCAATACGCGGCTGGGACTTGCACGCATAACGAGACCGAAGAAATACGCGGCTGGGACTTGCACCCATAACGAGAACAAAGCAATACGCGGCTGGGACTTGTACGCATAACGAGACCGAAGCAATACGCAGCTGCAACTTGTACGCGCGACGAGACCGAAGCAACACGCGGCTGGGACTTGTACGCATAACCAGAACAAAGCAATACGCGGCTGGGATTTGTACGCATAACGAGACCGAAGCAATACACTGCTGGTACTTGTACGCTCCACGAGACCGAAGCAATACACGGCAGGGACTTGTACGCATAACGCGACCGAAGCAACACGCGGCTGGAACTTGTACGCTCGACGAGACCGAAGCAATACGCGGCTGGAACTTGTACGCTCGACGAGACCGAAGCAATACGCGGCTGGAACTTGTACGCATAACGAGATCGAAGCAAAACGCGGCTGGGACATGTACGCGTAACGAGACCGGAACAATACGCGGCTGGAACTTGCACGCTCGACGAGACCGAAGGAATACGCGGCTGGGACTTGTACGCATAACGAGACAGAAGCAATACGCGGCTGGGATTTGTACGCATATCGAGACCGAAGCAATACACGGCAGGGATCTTGTACGCATAACGCGACCGAAGCAATACGCGGCTAGGACTTGTACCCTCGACGAGACCGAAGCAATACGCGGCTGGAACTTGTACGCTTGACGAGACCGAAGCAATACGCGGCTGGAGCTTGTACGCTCGACGAGACCGAAGCAATACGCGGCTGGAACTTGTACGCATAACGAGATCGAAGCAAAACGCGGCTGGGACATGTACGCGTAACGAGACCGGAACAATACGCGGCTGGAACTTGCACGCTCGACGAGACCGAAGGAATACGCGGCTGGGACTTGTACGCATAACGAGACAGAAGCAATACGCGGCTGGAACTTGTACGCTCGACGAGACCGTAGCAATACGCGGCTGGAACTTGTACGCTCGACGAGATCGAAGCAAACCGCGGCTGGAACTTGTACGCTCGACGAGACCGAAACAATACGCAGCTGGAACTTGTACGCTCGACGAGACCAAAGGAATACGCGATTGGGACTTGTACGCATAACGAGAACAAAGCAATACGCGGCTGGAAGTTGTACGCTCCACGAGACCGAAGCAATACGCAGCTGGAACTTGCACGCTCGACGAGACCGAAGGAATACGCGGCTGGGACTTGTACGCTCGACGAGACCGCAGCAATACGCGGCTGGAACTTGCACGCTCGACGAGACCGAAGGAATATGCGGCTGGGACTTGTACGCATAACGAGACAGAAGCAATACGCGGCTGGAACTTGTACGCTCGACGAGACCGTAGCAATACGCGGCTGGAACTTGTACGCTCGACGAGATCGAAGCAAACCGCGGCTGGAACTTGTACGCTCGACGAGACCGAAGGAATACGCGGCTGGAGCTTGTACGCTCCGCGAGACCGAAGCAATACGCGGCTGGGACTTGTACGCTCGATGAGACCGAAGGAATACGCGGCTGGGGCTTGTACGCATAACGAGACCGCAGCTATACGCGCCTAGGACTTGTATGCACGACGAGACCGAAGCAATACGCGGCTGGAGCTTGTACGCATAACGAGATCGAAGCAATACGCGGCTGGAACTTGTTCGCATAACAAGACCGAACCAACACGCGGCTGGAACTTGTACGCTCGACGAGACCGAAGCAATACGCGGCTGGGCCTTGTACGCATAACGAGAATAAGGCAACACGCGGCTGGACCTTGTACGCATAACGAGAATAAAGCAATACGCGGCTGGGACTTGTACGCATAACGAGACCGAAGCAATACGCTGCTGGAACTTGTACGCTCGACGAGACAGAAGCAATACACGGCTGGAGCTTGTACGCTCGACGAGACCGAAGCAATACACGGCTGGAGCTTATACGCTCGACGAGACCGTAGCAGTACGCGGCTGGGCATTGTACGCATAACGAGAATAAAACAATACGCGGCTTGGACTTGTACGCATAACGAGACCGAAGCAATACGCTGCTGGTACTTGTACGCTCGACGAGACCGAAGCAATACGCGGCTGGGAATTGTACGCTCGACAAGACCGAAGCAATACGCGGCTGGAACTTGCACACATAACGACACCAGATCAACGCGCAGCTGGAACTTGTACGCTCCACGAGACCGAAGCAATACGCGGCTGGGATTTGTACGCGCGACGAGACCGAAGCAATACGTATCTGGGACTTGAACGCATAACCAGAACAAAGCAATACGCGGCTGGGACTTGTACGCATAACGAGACCGAAGCAATACGCTGCTGGAACTTGTACGCTCGACGAGACCGAAGGAATACGCGGCTGGAACTTGCACGCTCGACGAGACCGAAGCAATACACGGGGGGGACTTGTACGCGTAACGAGACCGAAGCAATATGCGTCTGGAACTTGTACGCTCGGCAAGACCGAAGCAATACGCTGCTGGTACTTGTACGCTCGACGAGACTGAAACATTACACGGCTGGGACTTGTACGCGTAACGAGACCGGAACAATACGCGGCTGGAACTTGTACGCTCGACGAGACCGAAGCAATACGCGGCTGGAACTTGTACGCATAACGAGATCGAAGCAAAACGCGGCTGGGACATGTACGCGTAACGAGACCGGAACAATACGCGGCTGGAACATGCACGCATAACGAGACCGAAGAAATACGCGGCTGGGACTTGTACGCTCGACGAGACCGAGGCAATACCCGGCTGGGACTTGCACGCATAACGAGAACAAAGCAATACGCGGCTGGGACTTGTACGCATAACGAGACCGAAGCAATACGCGGCTGCAACTTGTACGCGCGACGAGAACGAAGCAACACGCGGCTGGGACTTGTACGCATAACCAGAACAAAGCAATACGCGGCTGGAACTTGCACGCATAACGAGACCAAAGAAATACGCGGCTGGGACCTGTACGCTCCACGAGACCGAAGCAATACACGGCAGCGACTTGTTCGCATAACGAGACCGAAGCAATACGCGGCTGGATCTCGTACGCAAAACGAGACCGAAGCAATACGCGGCTGGAACTTGTACGCATAACAAGACCGAAGCAACACGCGGCTGGAACTTGTACGCTCGACGAGACCGAAGCAATACGCGGCTGGGACTTGTACGCTCGACAAGACCGAAGCAATACACGGCTGGAACTTGTACGCTCGACGAGACCGAAGCAATACGCGGCTGGGACTTGCACGCATAACGAGACCGAAGAAATACGCGGCTGGGACTTGTACGCTCGACGAGACCGAGGCAATACCCGGCTGGGACTTGCACGCATAACGAGAACAAAGCAATACGCGGCTGGGACTTGTACGCTCGACGAGACCGAAGGAATACGCGGCTGGGGCTTGTACGCATAACGAGACCGGAACAATACGCGGCTGGAACTTGTACGCTCGACGAGACCGAAGCAATACGCGGCTGGAACTTGCACACATAACGACACCAGATCAACGCGCAGCTGGAACTTGTACGCTCCACGAGACCGAAGCAATACGCGGCTGGGATTTGTACGCGCGACGAGACCGAAGCAATACGTATCTGGGACTTGAACGCATAACCAGAACAAAGCAATACGCGGCTGGGACTTGTACGCATAACGAGACCGAAGCAATACGCTGCTGGAACTTGTACGCTCGACGAGACCGAAGCAATACGCGGCTGGAACTTGCACGCTCGACGAGACCGAAGCAATACACGGGGGGGACTTGTACGCGTAACGAGACCGAAGCAATATGCGTCTGGAACTTGTACGCTCGGCAAGACCGAAGCAATACGCTGCTGGTACTTGTACGCTCGACGAGACTGAAACATTACACGGCTGGGACTTGTACGCGTAACGAGACCGGAACAATACGCGGCTGGAACTTGTACGCTCGACGAGACCGAAGCAATACGCGGCTGGAACTTGTACGCATAACGAGATCGAAGCAAAACGCGGCTGGGACATGTACGCGTAACGAGACCGGAACAATACGCGGCTGGAACATGCACGCATAACGAGACCGAAGAAATACGCGGCTGGGACTTGTACGCTCGACGAGACCGAGGCAATACCCGGCTGGGACTTGCACGCATAACGAGAACAAAGCAATACGCGGCTGGGACTTGTACGCATAACGAGACCGAAGCAATACGCGGCTGCAACTTGTACGCGCGACGAGAACGAAGCAACACGCGGCTGGGACTTGTACGCATAACCAGAACAAAGCAATACGCGGCTGGAACTTGCACGCATAACGAGACCAAAGAAATACGCGGCTGGGACCTGTACGCTCCACGAGACCGAAGCAATACACGGCAGCGACTTGTTCGCATAACGAGACCGAAGCAATACGCGGCTGGATCTCGTACGCAAAACGAGACCGAAGCAATACGCGGCTGGAACTTGTACGCATAACAAGACCGAAGCAACACGCGGCTGGAACTTGTACGCTCGACGAGACCGAAGCAATACGCGGCTGGGACTTGTACGCTCGACAAGACCGAAGCAATACACGGCTGGAACTTGTACGCTCGACGAGACCGAAGCAATACGCGGCTGGGACTTGCACGCATAACGAGACCGAAGAAATACGCGGCTGGGACTTGTACGCTCGACGAGACCGAGGCAATACCCGGCTGGGACTTGCACGCATAACGAGAACAAAGCAATACGCGGCTGGGACTTGTACACATAACGAGACCGTAGCAATACGCGGCTGGAACTTGTACGCTCGACGAGGCCGAAGGAATACGCGGCTGGGACTTGTACGCATAACGAGACCGAAGCAATACACGGCTGGAACTTGTACGCTCGACGAGACCGAAGCAATACACGGCAGGGACTTGTACCCTCGACGAGGCCGAAGGAATGCGCGGCTGGGACTTGTACGCATAACGAGACCGAAGCAATACACGGCTGGAACTTGTACGCTCGACGAGACCGAAGCAATACACGGCAGGGACTTGTACGCTCGACGAGACCGAAGGAATACGCGGCTGGGACTTGTACGCTTGACGAGACCGAAGCAATACGCGGCTGGGACTTGCACGCATAACGAGACCGAAGAAATACGCGGCTGGGACTTGCACCCATAACGAGAACAAAGCAATACGCGGCTGGGACTTGTACGCATAACGAGACCGAAGCAATACGCAGCTGCAACTTGTACGCGCGACGAGACCGAAGCAACACGCGGCTGGGACTTGTACGCATAACCAGAACAAAGCAATACGCGGCTGGGATTTGTACGCATAACGAGACCGAAGCAATACACTGCTGGTACTTGTACGCTCCACGAGACCGAAGCAATACACGGCAGGGACTTGTACGCATAACGCGACCGAAGCAACACGCGGCTGGAACTTGTACGCTCGACGAGACCGAAGCAATACGCGGCTGGAACTTGTACGCTCGACGAGACCGAAGCAATACGCGGCTGGAACTTGTACGCATAACGAGATCGAAGCAAAACGCGGCTGGGACATGTACGCGTAACGAGACCGGAACAATACGCGGCTGGAACTTGCACGCTCGACGAGACCGAAGCAATACGCGGCTGGGACTTGTACGCATAACGAGACAGAAGCAATACGCGGCTGGGATTTGTACGCATATCGAGACCGAAGCAATACACGGCAGGGATCTTGTACGCATAACGCGACCGAAGCAATACGCGGCTAGGACTTGTACCCTCGACGAGACCGAAGCAATACGCGGCTGGAACTTGTACGCTTGACGAGACCGAAGCAATACGCGGCTGGAGCTTGTACGCTCGACGAGACCGAAGCAATACGCGGCTGGAACTTGTACGCATAACGAGATCGAAGCAAAACGCGGCTGGGACATGTACGCGTAACGAGACCGGAACAATACGCGGCTGGAACTTGCACGCTCGACGAGACCGAAGGAATACGCGGCTGGGACTTGTACGCATAACGAGACAGAAGCAATACGCGGCTGGAACGTGTACGCTCGACGAGACCGTAGCAATACGCGGCTGGAACTTGTACGCTCGACGAGATCGAAGCAAACCGCGGCTGGAACTTGTACGCTCGACGAGACCGAAGCAATACGCAGCTGGAACTTGTACGCTCGACGAGACCAAAGGAATACGCGATTGGGACTTGTACGCATAACGAGAACAAAGCAATACGCGGCTGGAAGTTGTACGCTCCACGAGACCGAAGCAATACGCAGCTGGAACTTGCACGCTCGACGAGACCGAAGGAATACGCGGCTGGGACTTGTACGCATAACGAGACAGAAGCAATACGCGGCTGGAACTTGTACGCTCGACGAGACCGTAGCAATACGCGGCTGGAACTTGTACGCTCGACGAGATCGAAGCAAACCGCGGCTGGAACTTGTACGCTCGACGAGACCGAAGGAATACGCGGCTGGAGCTTGTACGCTCCGCGAGACCGAAGCAATACGCGGCTGGGACTTGTACGCTCGACGAGACCGAAGGAATACGCGGCTGGGGCTTGTACGCATAACGAGACCGCAGCTATACGCGCCTAGGACTTGTATGCTCGACGAGGCCGAAGCAATACGCGGCTGGGACCTGTACGCATAACGAGACCGAAGCAATACGCTGCTGGTACTTGTACGCTCGACGAGACCGAAGCAATACACGGCTGGAACTTGTACGCTCGACGAGACCGAACCAGCACGCGGCTGAGTCTTGAACGCATAATGAGAACAAAGCAATACGCGGCTGGGACTTGTACGCATAACGAGACCGAAGCAATGCGCTGCTGGAACTTGTTCGCTCGACGAGACCGAGGCAATACCCGGCTGGGACTTGAACGCATAACCAGAACGAAGCAATACGCGGCTGGGATTTGTACGCATAACGAGACCGAAGCAATACACGGCAGGGATCTTGTACGCATAACGCGACCGAAGCAATACGCGGCTAGGACTTGTACCCTCGACGAGACCGAAGCAATACGCGGCTGGAACTTGTACGCTTGACGAGACCGAAGCAATACGCGGCTGGAGCTTGTACGCTCGACGAGACCGAAGCAATACGCGGCTGGAACTTGTACGCATAACGAGATCGAAGCAAAACGCGGCTGGGACATGTACGCGTAACGAGACCGGAACAATACGCGGCTGGAACTTGCACGCTCGACGAGACCGAAGGAATACGCGGCTGGGACTTGTACGCATAACGAGACAGAAGCAATACGCGGCTGGAACTTGTACGCTCGACGAGACCGTAGCAATACGCGGCTGGAACTTGTACGCTCGACGAGATCGAAGCAAACCGCGGCTGGAACTTGTACGCTCGACGAGACCGAAGCAATACGCAGCTGGAACTTGTACGCTCGACGAGACCAAAGGAATACGCGATTGGGACTTGTACGCATAACGAGAACAAAGCAATACGCGGCTGGAAGTTGTACGCTCCACGAGACCGAAGCAATACGCAGCTGGAACTTGCACGCTCGACGAGACCGAAGGAATACGCGGCTGGGACTTGTACGCTCGACGAGACCGCAGCAATACGCGGCTGGAACTTGCACGCTCGACGAGACCGAAGGAATACGCGGCTGGGACTTGTACGCATAACGAGACAGAAGCAATACGCGGCTGGAACTTGTACGCTCGACGAGACCGTAGCAATACGCGGCTGGAACTTGTACGCTCGACGAGATCGAAGCAAACCGCGGCTGGAACTTGTACGCTCGACGAGACCGAAGGAATACGCGGCTGGAGCTTGTACGCTCCGCGAGACCGAAGAATACGCGGCTGGGACTTGTACGCTCGACGAGACCGAAGGAATACGCGGCTGGGGCTTGTACGCATAACGAGACCGCAGCTATACGCGCCTAGGACTTGTATGCTCGACGAGGCCGAAGGAATACGCGGCTGGGACCTGTACGCATAACGAGACCGAAGCAATACGCTGCTGGTACTTGTACGCTCGACGAGACCGAAGCAATACACGGCTGGAACTTGTACGCTCGACGAGACCGAACCAACACGCGGCTGAGTCTTGAACGCATAATGAGAACAAAGCAATACGCGGCTGGGACCTGTACGCATAACGAGACCGAAGCAACGCGCTGCTGGAACTTGTTCGCTCGACGAGACCGAGGCAATACCCGGCTGGGACTTGAACGCATAACCAGAACGAAGCAATACGCGGCTGGGATTTGTACGCATAACGAGACCGAAGCAATACACGGCAGGGATCTTGTACGCACAACGCGACCGAAGCAATACGCGGCTAGGACTTGTACCCTCGACGAGACCGAAGCAATACGCGGCTGGAACTTGTACGCTTGACGAGACCGAAGCAATACGCGGCTGGAGCTTGTACGCTCGACGAGACCGAAGCAATACGCGGCTGGAACTTGTACGCATAACGAGATCGAAGCAAAACGCGGCTGGGACATGTACGCGTAACGAGACCGGAACAATACGCGGCTGGAACTTGCACGCTCGACGAGACCGAAGGAATACGCGGCTGGGACTTGTACGCATAACGAGACAGAAGCAATACGCGGCTGGAACTTGTACGCTCGACGAGACCGTAGCAATACGCGGCTGAAACTTGTACGCTCGACGAGATCGAAGCAAACCGCGGCTGGAACTTGTACGCTCGACGAGACCGAAGCAATACGCAGCTGGAACTTGTACGCTCGACGAGACCAAAGGAATACGCGATTGGGACTTGTACGCATAACGAGAACAAAGCAATACGCGGCTGGAAGTTGTACGCTCCACGAGACCGAAGCAATACGCAGCTGGAACTTGCACGCTCGACGAGACCGAAGGAATACGCGGCTGGGACTTGTACGCTCGACGAGACCGCAGCAATACGCGGCTGGAAATTGCACGCTCGACGAGACCGAAGGAATACGCGGCTGGGACTTGTACGCATAACGAGACAGAAGCAATACGCGGCTGGAACTTGTACGCTCGACGAGACCGTAGCAATACGCAGCTGGAACTTGTACGCTCGACGAGACCAAAGGAATACGCGATTGGGACTTGTACGCATAACGAGAACAAAGCAATACGCGGCTGGAAGTTGTACGCTCCACGAGACCGAAGCAATACGCAGCTGGAACTTGCACGCTCGACGAGACCGAAGGAATACGCGGCTGGGACTTGTACGCTCGACGAGACCGCAGCAATACGCGGCTGGAACTTGCACGCTCGACGAGACCGAAGGAATACGCGGCTGGGACTTGTACGCATAACGAGACAGAAGCAATACGCGGCTGGAACTTGTACGCTCGACGAGACCGTAGCAATACGCGGCTGGAACTTGTACGCTCGACGAGATCGAAGCAAACCGCGGCTGGAACTTGTACGCTCGACGAGACCGAAGGAATACGCGGCTGGAGCTTGTACGCTCCGCGAGACCGAAGCAATACGCGGCTGGGACTTGTACGCTCGACGAGACCGAAGGAATACGCGGCTGGGGCTTGTACGCATAACGAGACCGCAGCTATACGCGCCTAGGACTTGTATGCTCGACGAGGCCGAAGGAATACGCGGCTGGGACCTGTACGCATAACGAGACCGAAGCAATACGCTGCTGGTACTTGTACGCTCGACGAGACCGAAGCAATACACGGCTGGAACTTGTACGCTCGACGAGACCGAACCAACACGCGGCTGAGTCTTGAACGCATAATGAGAACAAAGCAATACGCGGCTGGGACCTGTACGCATAACGAGACCGAAGCAACGCGCTGCTGGAACTTGTTCGCTCGACGAGACCGAGGCAATACCCGGCTGGGACTTGAACGCATAACCAGAACGAAGCAATACGCGGCTGGGATTTGTACGCATAACGAGACCGAAGCAATACACGGCAGGGATCTTGTACGCACAACGCGACCGAAGCAATACGCGGCTAGGACTTGTACCCTCGACGAGACCGAAGCAATACGCGGCTGGAACTTGTACGCTTGACGAGACCGAAGCAATACGCGGCTGGAGCTTGTACGCTCGACGAGACCGAAGCAATACGCGGCTGGAACTTGTACGCATAACGAGATCGAAGCAAAACGCGGCTGGGACATGTACGCGTAACGAGACCGGAACAATACGCGGCTGGAACTTGCACGCTCGACGAGACCGAAGGAATACGCGGCTGGGACTTGTACGCATAACGAGACAGAAGCAATACGCGGCTGGAACTTGTACGCTCGACGAGACCGTAGCAATACGCGGCTGAAACTTGTACGCTCGACGAGATCGAAGCAAACCGCGGCTGGAACTTGTACGCTCGACGAGACCGAAGCAATACGCAGCTGGAACTTGTACGCTCGACGAGACCAAAGGAATACGCGATTGGGACTTGTACGCATAACGAGAACAAAGCAATACGCGGCTGGAAGTTGTACGCTCCACGAGACCGAAGCAATACGCAGCTGGAACTTGCACGCTCGACGAGACCGAAGGAATACGCGGCTGGGACTTGTACGCTCGACGAGACCGCAGCAATACGCGGCTGGAAATTGCACGCTCGACGAGACCGAAGGAATACGCGGCTGGGACTTGTACGCATAACGAGACAGAAGCAATACGCGGCTGGAACTTGTACGCTCGACGAGACCGTAGCAATACGCGGCTGGAACTTGTACGCTCGACGAGATCGAAGCAAACCGCGGCTGGAACTTGTACGCTCGACGAGACCGAAGGAATACGCGGCTGGAGCTTGTACGCTCCGCGAGACCGAAGCAATACGCGGCTGGGACTTGTACGCTCGACGAGACCGAAGGAATACGCGGCTGGGGCTTGTACGCATAACGAGACCGCAGCTATACGCGCCTAGGACTTGTATGCTCGACGAGGCCGAAGGAATACGCGGCTGGGACCTGTACGCATAACGAGACCGAAGCAATACGCTGCTGGTACTTGTACGCTCGACGAGACCGAAGCAATACACGGCTGGAACTTGTACGCTCGACGAGACCGAACCAACACGCGGCTGAGTCTTGAACGCATAATGAGAACAAAGCAATACGCGGCTGGGACCTGTACGCATAACGAGACCGAAGCAACGCGCTGCTGGAACTTGTTCGCTCGACGAGACCGAGGCAATACCCGGCTGGGACTTGAACGCATAACCAGAACGAAGCAATACGCGGCTGGGATTTGTACGCATAACGAGACCGAAGCAATACACGGCAGGGATCTTGTACGCACAACGCGACCGAAGCAATACGCGGCTAGGACTTGTACCCTCGACGAGACCGAAGCAATACGCGGCTGGAACTTGTACGCTTGACGAGACCGAAGCAATACGCGGCTGGAGCTTGTACGCTCGACGAGACCGAAGCAATACGCGGCTGGAACTTGTACGCATAACGAGATCGAAGCAAAACGCGGCTGGGACATGTACGCGTAACGAGACCGGAACAATACGCGGCTGGAACTTGCACGCTCGACGAGACCGAAGGAATACGCGGCTGGGACTTGTACGCATAACGAGACAGAAGCAATACGCGGCTGGAACTTGTACGCTCGACGAGACCGTAGCAATACGCGGCTGAAACTTGTACGCTCGACGAGATCGAAGCAAACCGCGGCTGGAACTTGTACGCTCGACGAGACCGAAGCAATACGCAGCTGGAACTTGTACGCTCGACGAGACCAAAGGAATACGCGATTGGGACTTGTACGCATAACGAGAACAAAGCAATACGCGGCTGGAAGTTGTACGCTCCACGAGACCGAAGCAATACGCAGCTGGAACTTGCACGCTCGACGAGACCGAAGGAATACGCGGCTGGGACTTGTACGCTCGACGAGACCGCAGCAATACGCGGCTGGAAATTGCACGCTCGACGAGACCGAAGGAATACGCGGCTGGGACTTGTACGCATAACGAGACAGAAGCAATACGCGGCTGGAACTTGTACGCTCGACGAGACCGTAGCAATACGCGGCTGGAACTTGTACGCTCGACGAGATCGAAGCAAACCGCGGCTGGAACTTGTACGCTCGACGAGACCGAAGGAATACGCGGCTGGAGCTTGTACGCTCCGCGAGACCGAAGCAATACGCGGCTGGGACTTGTACGCTCGACGAGACCGAAGGAATACGCGGCTGGGGCTTGTACGCATAACGAGACCGCAGCTATACGCGCCTAGGACTTGTATGCTCGACGAGGCCGAAGGAATACGCGGCTGGGACCTGTACGCATAACGAGACCGAAGCAATACGCTGCTGGTACTTGTACGCTCGACGAGACCGAAGCAATACACGGCTGGAACTTGTACGCTCGACGAGACCGAACCAACACGCGGCTGAGTCTTGAACGCATAATGAGAACAAAGCAATACGCGGCTGGGACTTGTACGCATAACGAGACCGAAGCAACGCGCTGCTGGAACTTGTTCGCTCGACGAGACCGAGGCAATACCCGGCTGGGACTTGAACGCATAACCAGAACGAAGCAATACGCGGCTGGGATTTGTACGCATAACGAGACCGAAGCAATACACGGCAGGGATCTTGTGCGCACAACGCGACCGAAGCAATACGCGGCTAGGACTTGTACCCTCGACGAGACCGAAGCAATACGCGGCTGGAACTTGTACGCTTGACGAGACCGAAGCAATACGCGGCTGGAGCTTGTACGCTCGACGAGACCGAAGCAATACGCGGCTGGAACTTGTACGCATAACGAGATCGAAGCAAAACGCGGCTGGGACATGTACGCGTAACGAGACCGGAACAATACGCGGCTGGAACTTGCACGCTCGACGAGACCGAAGGAATACGCGGCTGGGACTTGTACGCATAACGAGACAGAAGCAATACGCGGCTGGAACTTGTACGCTCGACGAGACCGTAGCAATACGCGGCTGAAACTTGTACGCTCGACGAGATCGAAGCAAACCGCGGCTGGAACTTGTACGCTCGACGTGACCGAAGCAATACGCAGCTGGAACTTGTACGCTCGACGAGACCAAAGGAATACGCGATTGGGACTTGTACGCATAACGAGAACAAAGCAATACGCGGCTGGAAGTTGTACGCTCCACGAGACCGAAGCAATACGCAGCTGGAACTTGCACGCTCGACGAGACCGAAGGAATACGCGGCTGGGACTTGTACGCTCGACGAGACCGCAGCAATACGCGGCTGGAACTTGCACGCTCGACGAGACCGAAGGAATACGCGGCTGGGACTTGTACGCATAACGAGACAGAAGCAATACGCGGCTGGAGCTTGTACGCTCCACGAGACCGAAGCAATACGTGGCTGGGACCTGGATGCTCGACGATGCCGAAGCAATACACGGCTGGGACTTGTACGCTCGACGAGACCGAAGCAATACGCGGCTGGGACTTGCACGCATAACGAGAATAAAACAATACGCGGCTTGGACTTGTACGCATAACGAGACCGAAGCAATACGCTGCTGGTACTTGTACGCTCGACGAGACCGAAGCAATACGCGGCTGGGAATTGTACGCTCGACAAGACCGAAGCAATACGCGGCTGGAACTTGCACACATAACGACACCAAATCAACGCGCAGCTGGAATTTGTACGCTCCGCGAGACCGAAGCAATACGCGGCTGGGATTTGTACGCGCGACGAGACCGAAGCAATACGTATCTGGGACTTGAACGCATAACCAGAACAAAGCAATACGCGGCTGGGACTTGTACGCATAACGATACCGAAGCAATACGCTGCTGGAACTTGTACGCTCGACGAGACCGAAGCAATACGCGGCTGGAACTTGCACGCTCGACGAGACCGAAGCAATACACGGGGGTCACTTGTACGCGTAACGAGACCGAAGCAATATGCGTCTGGAACTTGTACGCTCGGCAAGACCGAAGCAATACGCTGCTGGTACTTGTACGCTCGACGACACTGAAGCATTACACAGCTGGGACTTGTACGCGTAACGAGACCGGAACAATACGCGGCTGGAACTTGTACGCTCGACGAGACCGAAGCAATACGCGGCTGGAACTTGTACGCATAACGAGATCGAAGCAAAACGCGGCTGGGACATGTACGCGTAACGAGACCGGAACAATACGCGGCTGGAACATGCACGCATAACGAGACCGAAGAAATACGCGGCTGGGACTTGTACGCTCAACGAGACCGAGGCAATACCCGGCTGGGACTTGCACGCATAACGAGAACAAAGCAATACGCGGCTGGGACTTGTACGCATAACGAGACCGAAGCAATACGCGGCTGCAACTTGTACGCGCGACGAGAACGAAGCAACACGCGGCTGGGACTTGTACGCATAACCAGAACAAAGCAATACGCGGCTGGAACTTGCACGCATAACGAGACCAAAGAAATACGCGGCTGGGACCTGTACGCTCCACGAGACCGAAGCAATACACGGCAGCGACTTGTTCGCATAACGAGACCGAAGCAATACGCGGCTGGATCTCGTACGCAAAACGAGACCGAAGCAATACGCGGCTGGAAATTGTACGCATAACAAGACCGAAGCAACACGCGGCTGGAACTTGTACGCTCGACGAGACCGAAGCAATACGCGGCTGGGACTTGTACGCTCGACAAGACCGAAGCAATACACGGCTGGAACTTGTACGCTCGACGAGACCGAAGCAATACGCGGCTGGGACTTGCACGCATAACGAGACCGAAGAAATACGCGGCTGGGACTTGTACGCTCGACGAGACCGAGGCAATACCCGGCTGGGACTTGCACGCATAACGAGAACAAAGCAATACGCGGCTGGGACTTGTACACATAACGAGACCGTAGCAATACGCGGCTGGAACTTGTACGCTCGACGAGGCCGAAGGAATACGCGGCTGGGACTTGTACGCATAACGAGACCGAAGCAATACACGGCTGGAACTTGTACGCTCGACGAGACCGAAGCAATACACGGCAGGGACTTGTACCCTCGACGAGGCCGAAGGAATGCGCGGCTGGGACTTGTACGCATAACGAGACCGAAGCAATACACGGCTGGAACTTGTACGCTCGACGAGACCGAAGCAATACACGGCAGGGACTTGTACGCTCGACGAGACCGAAGGAATACGCGGCTGGGACTTGTACGCTTGACGAGACCGAAGCAATACGCGGCTGGGACTTGCACGCATAACGAGACCGAAGAAATACGCGGCTGGGACTTGCACCCATAACGAGAACAAAGCAATACGCGGCTGGGACTTGTACGCATAACGAGACCGAAGCAATACGCAGCTGCAACTTGTACGCGCGACGAGACCGAAGCAACACGCGGCTGGGACTTGTACGCATAACCAGAACAAAGCAATACGCGGCTGGGATTTGTACGCATAACGAGACCGAAGCAATACGCGGCTAGGACTTGTACCCTCGACGAGACCGAAGCAATACGCGTCTGGAACTTGCACGCATAACGAGACCGAAGCAACATGCGGGTGGAGCTTGTACGCTCGACGAGCCTGAAGCAATACTCGTCAGGAACTTGCACGCATAGCAAGACCGAAGCAACACGCGGTTGGAACTTGTACACTCGGCGAGACCGAAGCAATACGCGGCTGGGACTTGTACGCTCGACGAGACTGAAGCAATACACGGCTGGGACTTGTACGCGTAACGAGACCGGAACAATACGCGGCTGGAACTTGTACGCTCGACGAGACCGAAGCAATACGCGGCTGGAACTTGTACTCATAACGAGATCGAAGCAAAGCGCGGCTGGGACATGTACGCGTAACGAGACCGGAACAATACGCGGCTGGAACTTGCACGCATAACGAGACCGAAGAAATACGCGGCTGGGACTTGTACGCTCGACGAGACCGAGGCAATACCCGGCTGGGACTTGAACGCATAACGAGAACAAAGCTATACGCGGCTGGGACTTGTACGCATAACGAGATCGAAGCAAAACGCGGCTGGGACATGTACGCGTAACGAGACCGGAACAATACGCGGCTGGAACTTGCACGCATAACGAGACCGAAGAAATACGCGGCTGGGACTTGTACGCTCGACGAGACCGAGGCAATACCCGGCTGGGACTTGAACGCATAACGAGAACAAAGCTATACGCGACTGGGACTTGTACGCATAACGAGACCGAAGCAATACGCGGCTGCAACTTGTACGCGCGACGAGACCGAAGCAACGCGCGGCTGGGACTTGTACGCATAACCAGAACAAAGCAATACGCGGCTGGGATTTGTACGCATAACGAGACCGAAGCAATACACTGCTGGTACTTGTACGCTCCACGAGACCGAAGCAATACACGGCAGGGACTTGTACGCATAACGCGACCGAAGCAACACGCGGCTGGAACTTGTACGCTCGACGAGACCGAAGCAATACGCGGCTGGAACTTGTACGCTCGACGAGACCGAACCAACACGCGGCTGAGTCTTGAACGCATAATGAGAACAAAGCAATACGCGGCTGGGACTTGTACGCATAACGAGACCGAAGCAACGCGCTGCTGGAACTTGTTCGCTCGACGAGACCGAGGGAGTACCCGGCTGGGACTTGAACGCATAACCAGAACGAAGCAATACGCGGCTGGGATTTGTACGCATAACGCGACCGAAGCAATACACGGCAGGGATCTTGTACGCATAACGCGACCGAAGCAATACGCGGCTAGGACTTGTACCCTCGACGAGACCGAAGCAATACGCGGCTGGAACTTGTACGCTTGACGAGACCGAAGCAATACGCGGCTGGAGCTTGTACGCTCGACGAGACCGAAGCAATACGCGGCTGGAACTTGTACGCATAACGAGATCGAAGCAAAACGCGGCTGGGACATGTACGCGTAACGAGACCGGAACAATACGCGGCTGGAACTTGCACGCTCGACGAGACCGAAGGAATACGCGGCTGGGACTTGCACGCTCGACGAGACCGAAGGAATACGCGGCTGGGACTTGTACGCTCGACGAGACCGCAGCAATACGCGGCTGGAACTTGCACGCTCGACGAGACCGAAGGAATACGCGGCTGGGACTTGTACGCATAACGAGACAGAAGCAATACGCGGCTGGAACTTGTACGCTCGACGAGACCGTAGCAATACAGGCTGGAACTTGTACGCTCGACGAGATCGAAGCAAACCGCGGCTGGAACTTGTACGCTCGACGAGACCGAAGGAACACGCGGCTGGAGCTTGTACGCTCCGCGAGACCGAAGCAATACGCGGCTGGGACTTGTACGCTCGACGAGACCGAAGGAATACGCGGCTGGGGCTTGTACGCATAACGAGACCGCAGCTATACGCGCCTAGGACTTGTATGCTCGACGAGACCGAAGCAATACGCGGCTGGAGCTTGTACGCATAACGAGATCGAAGCAATACGCGGCTGGAACTTGTTCGCATAACAAGACCGAACCAACACGCGGCTGGAACTTGTACGCTCGACGAGACCGAAGCAATACGCGGCTGGGCCTTGTACGCATAACGAGAATAAAGCAACACGCGGCTGGACCTTGTACGCATAACGAGAATAAAGCAATACGCGGCTGGGACTTGTACGCATAACGAGACCGAAGCAATACGCTGCTGGAACTTGTACGCTCGACGAGACCGAAGCAATACACGGCTGGAGCTTGTACGCTCGATGAGACCGAAGCAATACACGGCTGGAGCTTATACGCTCGACGAGACCGTAGCAGTACGCGGCTGGGCATTGTACGCATAACGAGAATAAAACAATACGCGGCTTGGACTTGTACGCATAACGAGACCGAAGCAATACGCTGCTGGTACTTGTACGCTCGACG
This sequence comes from Stelis phaeoptera, assembly GCA_943735885.1. NCBI lineage: Eukaryota > Metazoa > Arthropoda > Insecta > Hymenoptera > Megachilidae > Stelis > Stelis phaeoptera. Next base: position 3,011,215 of record OX030931.1, read on the forward strand.
AGGCCGAAGGAATACGCGGCTGGGACCTGTACGCATAACGAGACCGAAGCAATACGCTGCTGGTACTTGTACGCTCGACGAGACCGAAGCAATACGCAGCTGAAACTTGTACGCTCGACGAGACCAAAGGAATACGCGATTGGGACTTGTACGCATAACGAGAACAAAGCAATACGCGGCTGGAAGTTGTACGCTCCACGAGACCGAAGCAATACGCGGCTGGGCCTTGTACGCATAACGAGAATAAAGCAACACGCGGCTGGACCTTGTACGCATAACGAGAATAAAGCAATACGCGGCTGGGACTTGTACGCATAACGAGACCGAAGCAATACGCTGCTGGAACTTGCACGCTCGACGAGACCGAAGGAATACGCGGCTGGGACTTGTACGCTCGACGAGACCGCAGCAATACGCGGCTGGAACTTGCACGCTCGACGAGACCGAAGGAATACGCGGCTGGGACTTGTACGCATAACGAGACAGAAGCAATACGCGGCTGGAACTTGTACGCTCGACGAGACCGTAGCAATACGCGGCTGGAACTTGTACGCTCGACGAGATCGAAGCAAACCGCGGCTGGAACTTGTACGCTCGACGAGACCGAAGGAATACGCGGCTGGAGCTTGTACGCTCCGCGAGACCGAAGCCATACGCGGCTGGGACTTGTACGCTCGACGAGACCGAAGGAATCCGCGGCTGGGGCTTGTACGCATAACGAGACCGCAGCTATACGCGCCTAGGACTAGTATGCTCGACGAGGCCGAAGGAATACGCGGCTGGGACCTGTACGCATAACGAGACCGAAGCAATACGCTGCTGGTACTTGTACGCTCGACGAGACCGAAGCAATACACGGCTGGAACTTGTACGCTCGACGAGACCGAACCAACACGCGGCTGAGTCTTGAACGCATAATGAGAACAAAGCAATACGCGGCTGGGACTTGTACGCATAACGAGACCGAAGCAACGCGCTGCTGGAACTTGTTCGCTCGACGAGACCGAGGCAATACCCGTCTGGGACTTGAACGCATAACCAGAACGAAGCAATACGCTGCTGGTACTTGTACGCTCGACGAGACCGAAGCAATACACGGCTGGAACTTGTACGCTCGACGAGACCGAAGCAATACACGGCTGGAGCTTATACGCTCGACGAGACCGTAGCAGTACGCGGCTGGGCATTGTACGCATAACGAGAATAAAACAATACGCGGCTTGGACTTGTACGCATAACGAGACCGAAGCAATACGCTGCTGGTACTTGTACGCTCGACGAGGCCGAAGGAATACGCGGCTGGGACCTGTACGCATAACGAGACCAAAGCAATACGCTGCTGGTACTTGTACGCTCGACGAGACCGAAGCAATACACGGCTGGAACTTGTACGCTCGACGAGACCGAACCAACACGCGGCTGAGTCTTGAACGCATAATGAGAACAAAGCAATACGCGGCTGGGACTTGTACGCATAACGAGACCGAAGCAACGCGCTGCTGGAACTTGTTCGCTCGACGAGACCGAGGCAATACCCGGCTGGGACTTGAACGCATAACCAGAACGAAGCAATACGCGGCTGGGATTTGTACGCATAACGAGACCGAAGCAATACACGGCAGGGATCTTGTACGCATAACGCGACCGAAGCAATACGCGGCTGGAGCTTGTACGCTCGACGAGACCGAAGCAATACGCGGCTGGAACTTGTACGCATAACGAGATCGAAGCAAAACGCGGCTGGGACATGTACGCGTAACGAGACCGGAACAATACGCGGCTGGAACTTGCACGCTCGACGAGACCGAAGGAATACGCGGCTGGGACTTGTACGCATAACGAGACAGAAGCAATACGCGGCTGGAACTTGTACGCTCGACGAGACCGTAGCAATACGCGGCTGGAACTTGTACGCTCGACGAGATCGAAGCAAACCGCGGCTGGAACTTGTACGCTCGACGAGACCGAAGCAATACGCAGCTGAAACTTGTACGCTCGACGAGACCAAAGGAATACGCGATTGGGACTTGTACGCATAACGAGAACAAAGCAATACGCGGCTGGAAGTTGTACGCTCCACGAGACCGAAGCAATACGCAGCTGGAACTTGCACGCTCGACGAGACCGAAGGAATACGCGGCTGGGACTTGTACGCTCGACGAGACCGCAGCAATACGCGGCTGGAACTTGCACGCTCGACGAGACCGAAGGAATACGCGGCTGGGACTTGTACGCATAACGAGACAGAAGCAATACGCGGCTGGAACTTGTACGCTCGACGAGACCGTAGCAATACGCGGCTGGAACTTGTACGCTCGACGAGATCGAAGCAAACCGCGGCTGGAACTTGTACGCTCGACGAGACCGAAGGAATACGCGGCTGGAGCTTGTACGCTCCGCGAGACCGAAGCCATACGCGGCTGGGACTTGTACGCTCGACGAGACCGAAGGAATCCGCGGCTGGGGCTTGTACGCATAACGAGACCGCAGCTATACGCGCCTAGGACTAGTATGCTCGACGAGGCCGAAGGAATACGCGGCTGGGACCTGTACGCATAACGAGACCGAAGCAATACGCTGCTGGTACTTGTACGCTCGACGAGACCGAAGCAATACACGGCTGGAACTTGTACGCTCGACGAGACCGAACCAACACGCGGCTGAGTCTTGAACGCATAATGAGAACAAAGCAATACGCGGCTGGGACTTGTACGCATAACGAGACCGAAGCAACGCGCTGCTGGAACTTGTTCGCTCGACGAGACCGAGGCAATACCCGTCTGGGACTTGAACGCATAACCAGAACGAAGCAATACGCGGCTGGGATTTGTACGCATAACGAGACCGAAGCAATACACGGCAGGGATCTTGTACGCATAACGCGACCGAAGCAATACGCGGCTAGGACTTGTACCCTCGACGAGACCGAAGCAATACGCGGCTGGAACTTGTACGCTTGACGAGACCGAAGCAATACGCGGCTGGAGCTTGTACGCTCGACGAGACCGAAGCAATACGCGGCTAGAACTTGTACGCATAACGAGATCGAAGCAAAACGCGGCTGGGACATGTACGCGTAACGAGACCGGAACAATACGCGGCTGGAACTTGCACGCTCGACGAGACCGAAGGAATACGCGGCTGGGACTTGTACGCATAACGAGACAGAAGCAATACGCGGCTGGAACTTGTACGCTCGACGAGACCGTAGCAATACAGGCTGGAACTTGTACGCTCGACGAGATCGAAGCAAACCGCGGCTGGAACTTGTACGCTCGACGAGACCGAAGGAACACGCGGCTGGAGCTTGCACGCTCCGCGAGACCGAAGCAATACGCGGCTGGGACTTGTACGCTCGACGAGACCGAAGGAATACGCGGCTGGGGCTTGTACGCATAACGAGACCGCAGCTATACGCGCCTAGGACTTGTATGCTCGACGAGACCGAAGCAATACGCGGCTGGAGCTTGTACGCATAACGAGATCGAAGCAATACGCGGCTGGAACTTGTTCGCATAACAAGACCGAACCAACACGCGGCTGGAACTTGTACGCTCGACGAGACCGAAGCAATACGCGGCTGGGCCTTGTACGCATAACGAGAATAAAGCAACACGCGGCTGGACCTTGTACGCATAACGAGAATAAAGCAATACGCGGCTGGGACTTGTACGCATAACGAGACCGAAGCAATACGCTGCTGGAACTTGTACGCTCGACGAGACCGAAGCAATACACGGCTGGAGCTTGTACGCTCGACGAGACCGAAGCAATACACGGCTGGAGCTTATACGCTCGACGAGACCGTAGCAGTACGCGGCTGGGCATTGTACGCATAACGAGAATAAAACAATACGCGGCTTGGACTTGTACGCATAACGAGACCGAAGCAATACGTTGCTGGTACTTGTACGCTCGACGAGACCGAAGCAATACGCGGCTGGGAATTGTACGCTCGACAAGACCGAAGCAATACGCGGCTGGATCTTGCACACATAACGACACCAAATCAACGCGCAGCTGGAACTTGTACGCTCCACGAGACCGAAGCAATACGCGGCTGGGATTTGTACGCGCGACGAGACCGAAGCAATACGTATCTGGGACTTGAACGCATAACCAGAACAAAGCAATACGCGGCTGGGGCTTGTACGCATAACGAGACCGCAGCTATACGCGCCTAGGACTTGTATGCTCGACGAGACCGAAGCAATACGCGGCTGGAGCTTGTACGCATAACGAGATCGAAGCAATACGCGGCTGGAACTTGTTCGCATAACAAGACCGAACCAACACGCGGCTGGAACTTGCACGCTCGACGAGACCGAAGCAATACACGGGGGGGACTTGTACGCGTAACGAGACCGAAGCAATATGCGTCTGGAACTTGTACGCTCGGCAAGACCGAAGCAATACGCTGCTGGTACTTGTACGCTCGACGAGACTGAAGCATTACACGGCTGGGACTTGTACGCGTAACGAGACCGGAACAATACGCGGCTGGAACTTGTACGCTCGACGAGACCGAAGCAATACGCGGCTGGAACTTGTACGCATAACGAGATCGAAGCAAAACGCGGCTGGGACATGTACGCGTAACGAGACCGGAACAATACGCGGCTGGAACATGCACGCATAACGAGAACGAAGAAATACGCGGCTGGGACTTGTACGCGCGACGAGAACGAAGCAACACGCGGCTGGGACTTGTACGCATAACCAGAACAAAGCAATACGCGGCTGGAACTTGCACGCATAACGAGACCAAAGAAATACGCGGCTGGGACCTGTACGCTCCACGAGACCGAAGCAATACACGGCAGCGACTTGTTCGCATAACGAGACCGAAGCAATATGCGGCTGGATCTCGTACGCAAAACGAGACCGAAGCAATACGCGGCTGGAACTTGTACGCATAACAAGACCGAAGCAACACGCGGCTGGAACTTGTACACTCGACGAGACCGAAGCAATACGCGGCTGGGACTTGTACGCTCGACAAGACCGAAGCAATACACGGCTGGAACTTGTACGCTCGACGAGACCAAAGGAATACGCGATTGGGACTTGTACGCATAACGAGAACAAAGCAATACGCGGCTGGAAGTTGTACGCTCCACGAGACCGAAGCAATACGCAGCTGGAACTTGCACGCTCGACGAGACCGAAGGAATACGCGGCTGGGACTTGTACGCTCGACGAGACCGCAGCAATACGCGGCTGGAACTTGCACGCTCGACGAGACCGAAGCAATACGTGGCTGGTACTTGCACGCATAACGAGACCGAAGCAATACGCGGCTGGAACTTGTATGCTCGACGATACCGAAGCAATACACTGCTGGGGCTTATACGCATAACGAGAACAAAGCAACACGGCTCGGACTTGTACGCATAACGAGACCGAAGCAATACGCTGCTGGTACTTGTACGCTCGACGAGACCAAAGCAGTACACGGCTGGGACTTGTACGCGTAACGAGACGGAAGCAATACACGGCTGGGACTTGTACGCATAACGGTACCGAAGAAATACGCGGCAGGGTCTTGTACGCATAACGGTACCGAAGCAATACGCGGCTGGGACTTGTACGCATAACGTGACCGAAGCAATACGCGGGTGGGACTTGTACGCATGACGAGAACAAAGCAATACGCGGCTGGGACATGTACGCGTAACGAGACGGAAGCAATACGCGGCTGGAACTTGCACGCATAACAAGACCGAGGCATTATCCGGCTGCAACTTGTACGCTCCACGAGACCGATGCAACACGCGGCTGGAGCTTGTACGCATACCGAGCGCGAAGTAACACGCGGCTGGAACCTGTACGCTCCACGAGACGGAAGCAATACGCGGCTGGGACTTGTACGCGTAACGAGACCGAAGCAATACGCGGCTGGAACTTGTACGCTCGACGAGACTGAAGCAATACGCGGCTGGGACCTGTACGCTCCGCGACACCGAAGCAATACGCGGCTGGAACTTGTACGCTCCGCGAGACCGAAGCAATACGCGGGTGGAACTTGTACGCATAACGAGATCGAAGCAAAACGCGGCTGGGACATGTACGCGTAACGAGACCGGAACAATACGCGGCTGGAACTTGCACGCTCGACGAGACCGAAGGAATACGCGGCTGGGACTTGTACGCATAACGAGACAGAAGCAATACGCGGCTGGAACTTGTACGCTCGACGAGACCGTAGCAATACGCGGCTGGAACTTGTACGCTCGACGAGATCGAAGCAAACCGCGGCTGGAACTTGTACGCTCGACGACACCGAAGCAATACGCAGCTGGAACTTGTACGCTCGACGAGACCAAAGGAATACGCGATTGGGACTTGTACGCATAACGAGAACAAAGCAATACGCGGCTGGAAGTTGTACGCTCCACGAGACCGAAGCAATACGCAGCTGGAAATTGCACGCTCGACGAGACCGAAGGAATACGCGGCTGGAGCTTGTCCGCTCGAAGAGAACGAAAGGAATACGCGGCTGGGACTTGTACGCATAACGAGAACAAAGCAATACGCGGCTGGAACTTGTACCCTCCACTAGACCGAAGCAATACGCGGCTGGAACTTGCACGCGCGACGAAGCCGAAGGAATACGCGGCTGGGACTTGTACGCGTAACGAGACCGAAGCAATACGCGGCTGGAATTTGTATGCCCGACGAGACCGACGCAATACACGGCTGGGACTTGTACGTGTAACGAGACCGAAGCAATACGCGGCTGGAACTTGTACGCTCGACGAGACCGTACCAATACGCGGCTGGGCCTAGTACGCATAACGAGAATAAAGCAATGAGCGGCTTGGACTTGTACGCATAACGAGACCGAAGCAATACGCGGCTGGGACTTGCACGCATAACGACACCGAAGTAACGCGCTGCTGGAACTTGTACGATCGAGGAGACCGAAGCAATACGCGGCTGGAAATTGCACGCACAACGAGACCAATGCATTACCCGGCTGGAACTTGTACGCATAACGAGACCGAAGCAACACGCGGCCTGAACTTGCACGCACAACGAGACCAAAGCATTACGCAGCTGGCACTTGTACGCATAACGAGACCGAAGCAACACGCGGCCTGAACTTGTACGCAAAACGAGGCCGAAGCAATACACGGCTGTGACTTGTACGCTCGACGATGCCGAAGCAATACGCGGGTGGGACTTGTACGCTCGACGAGACTGAAGCAACACGCGGCTGGAACTTGCATGCATAACGAGACCGAAGCAATACCTGCCTGGAACTTGAACGCTCGACGAGACCGAAGCAATACGCGGCTGGAACTTGTACACTCGACGAGACCGAAGGAATACGCGGCTGGGACTTGTACGCATAACGAGAACAAAGCAATACGCGGCTGGAACTTGTACCCTCCACTAGACCGAAGCAATACGCGGCTGGAAGTTGTACGCGCGACGAAGCCGAAGGAATACGCGGCTGGTACTTGTACGCATAACGAGAAGAAAGCAAAATGCCGCTGGAACTTGTACGCTCGACGAGACCGAAGCAATACGCGGCTGGAGCTTGTCCGCTCGAAGAGAACGAAAGGAATACGCGGCTGGGACCGAACGCATAACGAGACCAAAGCAATGCGCAGCTGGAACTTGTACGCTCGACGAGACCGAAGCAATACGCGGCTGGGCCTTGTACGCATAACCAGAATAAAGCAATACGCGGCTGGGACTTGTACGCATAACGAGACCGAAGCAATACGCGGCTGGGACTTGCACGCATAACGACACCGAAGCAACGCGCGGCTGGAACTTGTACGCTCCACGAGACCGAAGCAATACGCGGCGGGGACTTGTACGCATAACAAGACCGAAGCAACACGCGGCTGGAACTTGTACGCTCGACGAGACCGAAGCAATACGCGGCTGGAACTTGTACGCTCGACGAGACCGTACCAATACGCGGCTGGGCCTTGTACGCATAACGAGAATAAAGTATCACGCGGCTGGGCCTTGTACGCATATCGAGAATAAAGCAATTCGCGGCTGGAACTTGCACGCTCGACGAGACCGAAGGAATACGCGGCTGGGACTTGTACGCATAACGAGACAGAAGCAATACGCGGCTGGAACTTGTACGCTCGACGAGACCGTAGCAATACGCGGCTGGAACTTGTACGCTCGACGAGACCGAAGCAATACGCGGCTGGGCCTTGTACGCATAACGAGAATAAAGCAACACGCGGCTGGACCTTGTACGCATAACGAGAATAAAGCAATACGCGGCTGGGACTTATACGCATAACGAGACCGAAGCAATACGCTGCTGGAACTTGTACGCTCGACGAGACCGAAGCAATACACGGCTGGAGCTTGTACGCTCGACGAGACCGAAGCAATACACGGCTGGAGCTTATACGCTCGACGAGACCGTAGCAGTACGCGGCTGGGCATTGTGCGCATAACGAGAATAAAACAATACGCGGCTTGGACTTGTACGCATAACGAGACCGAAGCAATACGCTGCTGGTACTTGTACGCTCGACGAGACCGAAGCAATACGCGGCTGGGAATTGTACGCTCGACAAGACCGAAGCAATACGCGGCTGGAACTTGCACACATAACGACACCAAATCAACGCGCAGCTGGAACTTGTACGCTCCACGAGACCGAAGCAATACGCGGCTGGGATTTGTACGCGCGACGAGACCGAAGCAATACGTATCTGGGACTTGAACGCATAACCAGAACAAAGCAATACGCGGCTGGGACTTGTACGCATAACGAGACCGAAGCAATACGCTGCTGGAACTTGTACGCTCGACGAGACCGAAGCAATACCCGGCTGGAACTTGCACGCTCGACGAGACCGAAGCAATACACGGGGGGGACTTGTACGCGTAACGAGACCGAAGCAATATGCGTCTGGAACTTGTACGCTCGGCAAGACCGAAGCAATACGCGGCTGGAACTTGTACGTTCGACGAGACCGAAGCAATACGCGGCTGGAACTTGTACGCGTTACGAGACCGAAGCAATACGCGGCTGGGCCTTGTACGCTCCACGAGACCGAAGCAATACACGGGGGGGGACTTGTACGCATAACAAGACCGAAGCAACACGCGGCTGGAACTTGTACGCTCGACGAGACCGAAGCAATACGCGGCTGGAACTTGTACGCATAACGAGATCGAACCAATACGCGGCTGGAACTTGTACGCATAACGAGACCGCAGCTATACGCGCCTAGGACTTGTATGCTCGACGAGACCGAAGCAATACGCGGCTGGGATTTGTACGCGCGACGAGACCGAAGCAATACGTATCTGGGACTTGAACGCATAACCAGAACAAAGCAATACGCGGCTGGGACTTGTACGCATAACGAGACCGAAGCAATACGCTGCTGGAACTTGTACGCTCGACGAGACCGAAGCAATACCCGGCTGGAACTTGCACGCTCGACGAGACCGAAGCAATACACGGGGGGGACTTGTACGCATAACAAGACCGAAGCAACACGCGGCTGGAACTTGTACGCTCGACGAGACCGAAGCAATACGCGGCTGGAACTTGTACGCTTGACGAGACCGAAGCAATACGCGGCTGGAGCTTGTACGCTCCACGAGACCGAAGCAATACGTGGCTGGGACTTGGATGCTCGACGATGCCGAAGCAATACACGGCTGGGACTTGTACGCTCAACGAGACTGAAGCAATACGCGGCTGGAACGAGTACGCATAACGAGATCGAAGCAATACGCGGCTGGAACTTGTACGTTCGACGAGACCGAGGCAACACCCGGCTGGGACTTGCACGCATAATGAGAACAAAGCAATACGCGGCTGGGACTTGTACGCATAACGAGACCGTAGCAATACGCGGCTGGAACTTGTACGCTCGACGAGGCCGAAGGAACACGCGGCTGGGACCTGTGCGCATAACGAGACCGAAGCAATACGCTGCTGGTACTTGTACGCTCGACGAGACCGAAGCAATACACGGCTGGAACTTGTACGCTCGACGAGACCGAACCAACACGCGGCTGAGTCTTGAACGCATAATGAGAACAAAGCAATACGCGGCTGGGACTTGTACGCATAACGAGACCGAAGCAACGCGCTGCTGGAACTTGTTCGCTCGACGAGACCGAGGCAATACCCGGCTGGGACTTGAACGCATAACCAGAACGAAGCAATACGCGGCTGGGATTTGTACGCATAACGAGACCGAAGCAATACACGGCAGGGATCTTGTACGCATAACGCGACCGAAGCAATACGCGGCTAGGACTTGTACCCTCGACGAGACCGAAGCAATACGCGGCTGGAACTTGTACGCTTGACGAGACCGAAGCAATACGCGGCTGGAGCTTGTACGCTCGACGAGACCGAAGCAATACGCGGCTGGAACTTGTACGCATAACGAGATCGAAGCAAAACGCGGCTGGGACATGTACGCGTAACGAGACCGGAACAATACGCGGCTGGAACTTGCACGCTCGACGAGACCGAAGGAATACGCGGCTGGGACTTGTACGCATAACGAGACAGAAGCAATACGCGGCTGGAACTTGTACGCTCGACGAGACCGTAGCAATACGCGGCTGGAACTTGTACGCTCGACGAGATCGAAGCAAACCGCGGCTGGAACTTGTACGCTCGACGAGACCGAAGCAATACGCAGCTGGAACTTGTACGCTCGACGAGACCAAAGGAATACGCGATTGGGACTTGTACGCATAACGAGAACAAAGCAATACGCGGCTGGAAGTTGTAGGCTCCACGAGACCGAAGCAATACGCAGCTGGAACTTGCACGCTCGACGAGACCGAAGGAATACGCGGCTGGGACTTGTACGCTCGACGAGACCGCAGCAATACGCGGCTGGAACTTGCACGCTCGACGAGACCGAAGGAATACGCGGCTGGGACTTGTACGCATAACGAGACAGAAGCAATACGCGGCTGGAACTTGTACGCTCGACGAGACCGTAGCAATACGCGGCTGGTTCTTGTACGCTCGACGAGATCGAAGCAAACCGCGGCTGGAACTTGTACGCTCGACGAGACCGAAGGAATACGCGGCTGGATATTGTACGCTCCGCGAGACCGAAGCAATACGCGGCTGGGACTTGTACGCTCGACGAGACCGAAGGAATACGCGGCTGGAGCTTGTACGCATAACGAGATCGAAGCAATACGCGGCTGGAACTTGTTCGCATAACAAGACCGAAGCAACACGCGGCTGGAACTTGTACGCTCGACGAGACCGAAGCAATACGCGGCTGGGCCTTGTACGCATAACGAGAATAAAGCAACACGCGGCTGGACCTTGTACGCATAACGAGAATAAAGCAATACGCGGCTGGGACTTGTACGCATAACGAGACCGAAGCAATACGCTGCTGGAACTTGTACGCTCGACGAGACCGAAGCAATACACGGCTGGAGCTTGTACGCTCGACGAGACCGAAGCAATACACGGCTGGAGCTCATACGCTCGACGAGACCGTAGCAGTACGCGGCTGGGCATTGTACGCATAACGAGAATAAAACAATACGCGGCTTGGACTTGTACGCATAACGAGACCGAAGCAATAAGCTGCTGGTACTTGTACGCTCGACGAGACCGAAGCAATACGCGGCTGGGAATTGTACGCTCGACAAGACCGAAGCAATACGCGGCTGGAACTTGCACACATAACGACACCAAATCAACGCGCAGCTGGAACTTGTACGCTCCACGAGACCGAAGCAATACGCGGCTGGGATTTGTACGCGCGACGAGACCGAAGCAATACATATCTGGGACTTGAACGCATAACCAGAACAAAGCAATACGCGGCTGGGACTTGTACGCATAACGAGACCGAAGCAATACGCTGCTGGAACTTGTACGCTCGACGAGACCGAAGCAATACGCGGCTGGAACTTGCACGCTTGACGAGACCGAAGCAATACGCGGCTGGAACTTGTACGCGTTACGAGACCGAAGCAATACGCGGCTGGGACTTGAACGCATAACCAGAACAAAGCAATACGCGGCTGGGACTGGTACGCATAACGAGACCGAAGCAATACGCGGCTGGTACTTGTACGCGTAACGAGACCGGAACAATACGCGGCTGGAACTTGAACGCATAACGAGAAAAGAGCTATACGCGGCTGGGACTTGTACGCATAACGAGACCGAAGCAACGCGCTGCTGGAACTTGTTCGCTCGACGAGACCGAGGCAATACTCGGCTGGAACTTGAACGCATAACGAGAACAAAGCTATACGCGGCTGGGACTTGTACGCATAACGAGACCGAAGCAATACGCGGCTGGAACTTGTACGCAAAACGAGACCGAAGCAATACGCGGCTGCAACTTGTACGCGCGACGATACCGAAGTAACACGCGGCTGGGTCTTGAACGCATAATGAGAACAAAGCATCACGCGGCTGGGACTTGAACGCATAACGAGAACAAAGCTATACGCGGCTGGAACTTGTACGCTTGACGAGACCGAAGCAATACGCGGCTGGAGCTTGTACGCTCCACGAGACCGAAGCAATACGTGGCTGGGACTTGGATGCTCGACGATGCCGAAGCAATACACGGCTGGGACTTGTACGCTCAACGAGACTGAAGCAATACGCGGCTGGAACGAGTACGCATAACGAGATCGAAGCAATACGCGGCTGGAACTTGTACGTTCGACGAGACCGAGGCAACACCCGGCTGGGACTTGCACGCATAATGAGAACAAAGCAATACGCGGCTGGGACTTGTACGCATAACGAGACCGTAGCAATACGCGGCTGGAACTTGTACGCTCGACGAGGCCGAAGGAACACGCGGCTGGGACCTGTGCGCATAACGAGACCGAAGCAATACGCTGCTGGTACTTGTACGCTCGACGAGACCGAAGCAATACACGGCTGGAACTTGTACGCTCGACGAGACCGAACCAACACGCGGCTGAGTCTTGAACGCATAATGAGAACAAAGCAATACGCGGCTGGGACTTGTACGCATAACGAGACCGAAGCAACGCGCTGCTGGAACTTGTTCGCTCGACGAGACCGAGGCAATACCCGGCTGGGACTTGAACGCATAACCAGAACGAAGCAATACGCGGCTGGGATTTGTACGCATAACGAGACCGAAGCAATACACGGCAGGGATCTTGTACGCATAACGCGACCGAAGCAATACGCGGCTGGAACTTGTACGCATAACGAGATCGAAGCAAAACGCGGCTGGGACATGTACGCGTAACGAGACCGGAACAATACGCGGCTGGAACTTGCACGCTCGACGAGACCGAAGGAATACGCGGCTGGGACTTGTACGCATAACGAGACAGAAGCAATACGCGGCTGGAACTTGTACGCTCGACGAGACCGTAGCAATACGCGGCTGGAACTTGTACGCTCGACGAGATCGAAGCAAACCGCGGCTGGAACTTGTACGCTCGACGAGACCGAAGCAATACGCAGCTGGAACTTGTACGCTCGACGAGACCAAAGGAATACGCGATTGGGACTTGTACGCATAACGAGAACAAAGCAATACGCGGCTGGAAGTTGTAGGCTCCACGAGACCGAAGCAATACGCAGCTGGAACTTGCACGCTCGACGAGACCGAAGGAATACGCGGCTGGGACTTGTACGCTCGACGAGACCGCAGCAATACGCGGCTGGAACTTGCACGCTCGACGAGACCGAAGGAATACGCGGCTGGGACTTGTACGCATAACGAGACAGAAGCAATACGCGGCTGGAACTTGTACGCTCGACGAGACCGTAGCAATACGCGGCTGGTTCTTGTACGCTCGACGAGATCGAAGCAAACCGCGGCTGGAACTTGTACGCTCGACGAGACCGAAGGAATACGCGGCTGGAGCTTGTACGCTCCGCGAGACCGAAGCAATACGCGGCTGGGACTTGTACGCTCGACGAGGCCGAAGGAATACGCGGCTGGAGCTTGTACGCATAACGAGATCGAAGCAATACGCGGCTGGAACTTGTTCGCATAACAAGACCGAAGCAACACGCGGCTGGAACTTGTACGCTCGACGAGACCGAAGCAATACGCGGCTGGGCCTTGTACGCATAACGAGAATAAAGCAACACGCGGCTGGACCTTGTACGCATAACGAGAATAAAGCAATACGCGGCTGGGACTTGTACGCATAACGAGACCGAAGCAATACGCTGCTGGAACTTGTACGCTCGACGAGACCGAAGCAATACACGGCTGGAGCTTGTACGCTCGACGAGACCGAAGCAATACACGGCTGGAGCTTATACGCTCGACGAGACCGTAGCAGTACGCGGCTGGGCATTGTACGCATAACGAGAATAAAACAATACGCGGCTTGGACTTGTACGCATAACGAGACCGAAGCAATAAGCTGCTGGTACTTGTACGCTCGACGAGACCGAAGCAATACGCGGCTGGGAATTGTACGCTCGATAAGACCGAAGCAATACGCGGCTGGAACTTGCACACATAACGACACCAAATCAACGCGCAGCTGGAACTTGTACGCTCCACGAGACCGAAGCAATACGCGGCTGGGATTTGTACGCGCGACGAGACCGAAGCAATACATATCTGGGACTTGAACGCATAACCAGAACAAAGCAATACGCGGCTGGGACTTGTACGCATAACGAGACCGAAGCAATACGCTGCTGGAACTTGTACGCTCGACGAGACCGAAGCAATACGCGGCTGGAACTTGCACGCTCGACGAGACCGAAGCAATACACGGGGGGGACTTGTACGCGTAACGAGACCGAAGCAATATGCGTCTGGAACTTGTACGCTCGGCAAGACCGAAGCAATACGCGGCTGGAACTTGTACGCTTGACGAGACCGAAGCAATACGCGGCTGGAACTTGTACGCGTTACGAGACCGAAGCAATACGCGGCTGGGACTTGAACGCATAACCAGAACAAAGCAATACGCGGCTGGGACTGGTACGCATAACGAGACCGAAGCAATACGCGGCTGGTACTTGTACGCGTAACGAGACCGGAACAATACGCGGCTGGAACTTGAACGCATAACGAGAAAAGAGCTATACGCGGCTGGGACTTGTACGCATAACGAGACCGAAGCAACGCGCTGCTGGAACTTGTTCGCTCGACGAGACCGAGGCAATACTCGGCTGGAACTTGAACGCATAACGAGAACAAAGCTATACGCGGCTGGGACTTGTACGCATAACGAGACCGAAGCAATACGCGGCTGGAACTTGTACGCAAAACGGGACCGAAGCAATACGCGGCTGCAACTTGTACGCGCGACGATACCGAAGTAACACGCGGCTGGGTCTTGAACGCATAATGAGAACAAAGCATCACGCGGCTGGGACTTGAACGCATAACGAGAACAAAGCTATACGCGGCTGGAACTTGTACGCTTGACGAGACCGAAGCAGTACGCGGCTGGTACTTGCACGCTCGGCGAGACTGAAGCAATACACGGCTGGGACTTGTACGCGTAACGAGACCGGAAAAATACGCGGCTGGAACTTGTACGCTCGACGAGACCGAAGCAATACACTGCTGGTACTTGTACGCTCCACGAGACCGAAGCAATACACGGCAGGGACTTGTACGCATAACGCGACCGAAACAACACGCGGCTGGAACTTGTACGCTCGACGAGACCGAAACAATACGCGGCTGGAACTTGTACGCTTGACGAGACCGAAGCAATACGAGGCTGGAGCTTGTACGCTCCACGAGACCGAAGCAATACGCGGCTGGGACCTGGATGCTCGACGATGCCGAAGCAATACACGGCTGGGACTTGTACGCTCGACGAGACCGAAGCAATACGCGGCTGCAACTTGTACGCTCGACGAGACCGAAGGAATACGCGGCTGGGACTTGTACGCCCGACGAGACGGAAGCAATACGCGGCAGGAGCTTGTTCGCTCGACGAGACCGAAGCAATACACGGCTGGAACTTGCACGCATAACGAGACCGTAGCAATACGCAGCTGGATCTTGTACGCTCGACGAGACCGAAGGAATACGCGGCTGGGACTTGTACGCGTAACGAGACCGAAGCAATACGCGGCAGGAGCTTGTTCGCTCGACGAGACCGAAGCAATACACGGCTGGAACTTGTACGCTCGACGAGACCGAAGCAATACGCTGCTGGAACTTGTACCCTCGACGAGACAGAAGCAATACGCTGCTGGAACTTGTACGCTCGACGGGACTGAAGCATTACGCGGCTGAAACTCGTTAGCATAAAGAGACCGAAGCAATACGCGGCTGGGACTTGTACGCTCGACGAGCCTGAGGCAATACTCGTTTGGAACTTGCACGTATAACAAGACCGAAGCAACACGCAGTTGGAACTAGAACACTCGACGAGGCCGAAGGAATACGCGGCTGGGACTTGTACGCATAACGAGAAGAAAGCAATACGCGGCTGGAACTTGTACGCGCGACGAGTCGAAGCAATACACGGCTGGGACTTGTACGCATAACGAGACAGAAGCAATACGCGGCTGCAACTTGTACGCTCGAAGAGACCGAAGCAATACGCGGCTGGAACTTATATGCTCGACGAGACCGAAGCAATACGCGGCTGAAACTTGTACGCATAACGAGACCGAAGCAATACGCGGCTGGAACTTGTACGCTCGACGAGACCATAGCAATACGCGGCTGGGCCTTGTACGCATAACGAGACCGAAGCAATACGCGGCTGGAACTTGTACGCTCGAAGAGACCGAAGGAATACGCGGCTGGGACTTGGACGCTCGACGAGACCGAAGCAATACGCGGCTGGAACCTGTACGCTTGACGAGACCGAAGGAATACGCGGCTGGGACTTTTACGCATAACGAGACCGAAGCAATACGCTGCTGGGGCTTGTACCCTCGACGAGACCGAAGCAATACGCGGCTGGAACTTTAACGCATAACCAGAACAAAGCAATACGCGGCTGGGACTGGTACGCATAACGAAACCGAAACAATACACGGCTGGAACATGTACGCTCGATGAGACCGAAGCAATACGCGGCTGGGCCTTATACGCATAACGAGGCCGAAGCAATACGCGGCTGGAACTTGTACGCTCGAAGAGACCGAAGGAATACGCGGCTGGGACTTATACGCATAACGAGAAGAAAGCAATACGCGGCTGGAACTTGTACGCTCGACGAGACCGAAGCAACACGCGGCTGGAACTTGTACGCTCGACGAGACCGAAGCAATACGCGGCTGGAAGTTGTACGCTCGACGAGACCGAAGCAATACGCGGCTGGAACTTGCACGCATAACGAGACCGGTGCAATACGCTGCTGGGACTTGTACGCGTAACGACACCGAAGCAATACGCGGCTGGAACTTGTACCCTCGACGAGGCCGAAGGAATGCGCGGCTGGGACTTATACACATAACGAGAAGAAAGCAATACGCGGCTGGAACTTGTACGCTCCACGAGACCGAAGCAATACGCGGCTGGAACTTGTACGCTCGACGAGACCATAGCAATACGCGACTGGGCCTTGTACGCATAACGATACGGAAGCAATACGCGGCTGGAACTTGTACGCTCGAAGAGACCGAAGGAATACGCGGCTGGGACTTGGACGCTCGACGAGACCGAAGCAATACGCGGCTGGAACT
Source organism: Stelis phaeoptera (assembly GCA_943735885.1). Lineage (NCBI taxonomy): Eukaryota > Metazoa > Arthropoda > Insecta > Hymenoptera > Megachilidae > Stelis > Stelis phaeoptera. Next base: position 3,028,844 of record OX030931.1, read on the forward strand.
TGCACGCATAACGAGACCGAAGCAATACGTGCCTGGGACTTGTACGCATAACGAGAACGAAGCAATACGCTGCTGGAACTTGTACCCTCGACGAGACAGAAGCAATACGCTGCTGGAACTTGTACGCTCGACGGGACTGAAGCATTACGCGGCTGAAACTCGTTAGCATAAAGAGACCGAAGCAATACGCGGCTGGGACTTGTACGCTCGAAGAGACCGAAGGAATACGCGGCTGGGACTTATACGCATAACGAGAAGAAAGCAATACGCGGCTGGAACTTGTACGCTCGACGAGACCGAAGCAATACGCGGCTGGAACTTGCACGCATAACGAGACCGAAGCAATACGCTGCTGGTACTTGTACGCTCGACGAGACCGAAGCAATACACGGCTGGGACTTCTACGCGTAACGACACCGAAGCAATACGCCGCTGGAACTTGTACCCTCGACGAGACAGAAGCAATACGCGGCTGGATCTTGTGCGCTCCACGAGACCGAAGCAATACGCGGCTGGAACTTGCACGCATAACGAGACCGAAGCAATACGCGCCTGGGACTTGTACGCATAACGAGACCGAAGCAATACGCTGCTGGAACTTGTACCCTCGACGAGACAGAAGCAATACGCGGCTGGATCTTGTGCGCTCCACGAGACCGAAGCAATACCTGGCTGGAACTTGTACGCTCGACGAGAACGAAGCAATACTCGTCTGGAACCTGTACGCTCGACGAGACCGAAGGAATACGCGGCTGGGACTTTAACGCATAACGAGAACAAAGCAATACGCGGCTGGAACTTGTACGCCCGACGAGACCGAAGCAATACGCGGCTGGAACTTGCACGCACAACGAGACCGAAGCATTACGCGGCTGGAACTTGTACGCATAACGAGACCGAAGCACCACCCGGCCTGAACTTGTACGCAAAGCGAGACCGAAGCAATACACGTCTGGGACTTGTACGCATAAAGCGACCAAAGCAATACGCGGCTGGAACTTGTACGCTCGACGAGATCGAAGCAATACGCGGCTGGAACTTGTACGCTCGACGAGGCCGAAGCAATACGCGGCTGGAACTTGGGCGGTCCCCGAGACCGAAGCAATACGCTGCTGGAACTTGTTCGCTCGACGAGACCGAAGCAATACACGGCTGAAATTGTACGTGCGACGAGACCGAAGCAATCCGCGGCTGGGACTTGTACGCATAAAGCGACCGAAGCAATACGCTGCTGGTACTTATACGCTCCACGACACCGAAGCAATACGCGGCTGAGACTTGTACGCGTTACGAGACCGAATCAATACGCGGCTAGAACTTGTGCGCATAACGAAACCGAAGCAATACGCTGCTCGAACTTGTACGCCTGTCGAGACCGAAGCAATACGCGGCTGGAACTTGTGCGCTCCACGATACCGAAACAATACGCTGCTGGAACTTGTACGCTCGACGAGACCGAAGCAATACACGGCTGGAATTGTACGTGCGACGAGACCGAAGCAATCCGCGGCTGGGACTTGAACGCATAACCAGAACAAAGCAATACGCGGCTGGGACTTGTACGCATAACGAGACTGAAGCAATACGCTGCTGGTACTTATACGCTCCACGAGACCGAAGCAATACGCGGCTGAGACTTGTACGCGGTACGAGACCAAAGCAATACGCGACTGGAACTTGTACGCTCGACGAGACCGGAGCAACACGCGGCTGGAACTTGCACGCACAACGAGAGCGAAGCAATACGCTGCTCAAACTTGTACGCCCGACGAGACCGAAGCAATACGCGGCTGGAACTTGCACGCGTAACGAGACCGAAGCAATACGCGGCTGGAACTTGTACGCTCGACGAGATCGAAGCAAAACGCGGCTGGAACTTGCACGCATAACGAGATCGAAGCAATACGCGGCTGGGACTTGTACGCGCGACGAGACCGAAGCAATACGTATCTGGGACTTGAACGCATAACCAGAACAAAGCAATACGCGGCTGGGACTTGTACGCATAACGAGACCGAAGCAATACGCTGCTGGGGCTTGTACCCTCGACGAGACCGAAGCAATACGCGGCTGGGACTTGTACGCATAACGAGACCGAAGCAATACGCTGCTGGTACTTGCACGCTCGACGAGACCGAAGCAATACGCGGCCGGAACTTGTACGCTCGACCAGACCGAAGCAATACGCGGCTGGAACTTGCACGCATAACGACACCGAAGCGACGCGCTGCTGGAACTTATACGCTCCACGAGACCGAAGCAATTCGCGGCTGGGACTTGTACGCTCGACGAGACTGAAGCAATACGCGGGTGTGACTTGTACGCATAACGAGACCGCAGCTATACGCGCCTTGGACTTGTATGCTCGACGAGACCGAAGTAATACGCGGCTGGAACTTGTACCCTCCACGAGACCGAAGCAATACGCGGCTGGAACTTGTACGCGTAACGACACCGAAGCAATACGCCGCTGGAACTTGTACGCTCGACGATGCCGAAGGAATACGCGGCTGGGACTTGTACGCATAACGAGAAGAAAGCAATACGCGGCTGGGACTTGTACGTATAACGAGACCGAAGAAATACGCTGCTGGAACTTGTACGCATAACGCGCCCGATACAACACGCGGCTGGAACTTGTACGCTCGACGAGACCGAAGCAATACGCGGCTGGAACTTGTACGCTTGACGAGACCGAAGCAATACGAGGCTGGAGCTTGTACGCTCCACGAGACCGAAGCAATACGCGGCTGGGACTTGGATGCTCGACGATGCCGAAGCAATACACGGCTGGGACTTGTACGCTCGACGAGACTGAAGCAATACGCGGCTGGAACTTGTACGCATAATGAGATCGAAGCAGTACGCGGCTGGAACTTGTACGCTCGACGAGACCGTAGCAATACGCGGCTGGGACTTGTACGCATAACGAGACCGAAGCAATACGCTGCTGGTACTTGTACGCTCGACGAGACCGAAGCAATACACGGCTGGAACTTGTACGCTCGACGAGACCGAAGTAACACGCGGCTGGGTCTTGAACGCATAATGAGAACAAAGCAATACGCGGCTGGGACTTGTACGCATAACGAGACCGAAGCAACGCGCTGCTGGAACTTGTTCGCTCGACGAGACCGAGGCAATACTCGGCTGGGACTTGGACGCATAACGAGAACAAAGCTATACGCGGCTGGGACTTGCACGCATAACGAGACCGAAGATATACGCGGCTGGGACTTGTACGCTCGACGAGACCGAGGCAATACCCGGCTGGGACTTGCACGCATAACGAGAACAAAGCAATACGCGGTTGGGACTTGTACGCATAACGACACCGTAGCAATACGCGGCTGGAACTTGTACGCTTGACGAGGCCGAAGGAATACGCGGCTGGGACTTGTACGCATAACGAGACCGAAGCAACGCGCTGCTGGAACTTGTTCGCTGGACGAGACCGAGGCAATACCCGGCTGGGACTTGCACGCATAACGAGAACAAAGCAATACGCGGCTGGGGCTTGTACGCATAACTAGACCGATGCAATACGCGGCTGGAACTTGTACGCTTGACGTGACCGAAGCAATACGCGGCTGGAGCTTGTACGCTCCACGAGACTGAAGCAATACGCGGCTGGGACTTGTACGCTCCACGAGACCGAAGCAATACACGGCAGCGACTTGTACGCATAACGAGACCGAAGCAACACGAGGCTGGAACTTGTACGCATAACAAGAACAAAGCAATACGCGGCTGGGATTTGTACGCATAACGAGACCGAAGCAATACACTGCTAGTACTTGTACGCTCCACGAGACCGAAGCAATACACGGCAGGGACTTGTACGCATAACGCGACCGAAGCAATACGCGGCTGGGACTTGTACGCGTAACGAGACCGGAACAATACGCGGCTGGAACTTGCACGCATAACGAGACCGAAGAAATACGCGGCTGGGACTTGTACGCTCGACGAGACCGAGGCAATACCCGGCTGGGACTTGCACGCATAACGAGAACAAAGCAATACGCGGCTGGGACTTGTACGCATAACTAGACCGATGCAATACGCGGCTGGAACTTGTACGCTTGACGTGACCGAAGCAATACGCGGCTGGAGCTTGTACGCTCCACGAGACTGAAGCAATACGCGGCTGGAACTTGTACGCATAACGAGATCGAAGCAATACGCGGCTGGAACTTGTACGCTCCACGAGACCGAAGCAATACGCGGCTGGAACTTGCACGCTCGACGAGACCGTAGCAATACGCGGCTGGAACTTGTACGCTCGACGAGGCCGAAGGAATACGCGGCTGGGACCTGTACGCATAACGAGACCGAAGCAATACGCTGCTGGCACTTGTACGCTCGACGAGACCGAAGCAATTCACGGCTGGAAATTGTACGCTCGACGAGACCGAACCAACACGCGGCTGAGTCTTGAACGCATAATGAGAACAAAGCAATACGCGGCTAGGACTTGTACCCTCGACGAGACCGAAGCCATACGCGGCTGGAACTTGTACGCTTGACGAGACCGAAGCAATACGCGGCTGGAGCTTGTACGCTCCACGAGACCGAAGCAATACGTGGCTGGGACTTGTTCGCTCGGCGAGACTGAAGCAATACGCGGCTGGAACTTGTACGCTCGATGAGACCGAACCAACACGCGGCTGAGTCTTGAACGCATAATGAGAACAAAGCAATACGCGGCTAGGACTTGTACCCTCGACGAGACCGAAGCAATACGCGGCTGGAACTTGTACGCTTGACGTGACCGAAGCAATACGCGGCTGGAGCTTGTACGCTCCACGAGACTGAAGCAATACGCGGCTGGAACTTGTACGCATAACGAGACCGAAGCAACACGCGGTTGGAACTAGTACACTCGACGAGACCGAAGCAATACGCGGCTGGGACTTGTACGCTCGACGAGACTGAAGAAATACGCGGCTGGAACTTGTACGCATAACGAGATCGAAGCAATACGCTGCTGGTACTTGTACGCTCGACGAGACTGAAGCATTACACGGCTGGGACTTGTACGCGTAACGAGACCGGAACAATACGCGGCTGGAACTTGTACGCTCGACGAGGCCGAAGGAATACGCGGCTGGGATTTGTACGCATAACGAGACCGAAGCAATACACGGCTGGAACTTGTACGCTCGACGAGACCGAAGCAATACACGGCAGGGACTTGTACCCTCGACGAGGCCGAAGGAATGCGCGGCTGGGACTTGTACGCATAACGAGACCGAAGCAATACGCGGCTGGAACTTGTTCGCATAACAAGACCGAAGCAACACGCGGCTGGAACTTGTACGCTCGACGAGACCGAAGCAATACGCGGCTGGGCCTTGTACGCATAACGAGAATAAAGCAACACGCGGCTGGACCTTGTACGCATAACGAGAATAAAGCAATACGCGGCTGGAGCTTGTACGCTCGACGAGACCGAAGCAATACACGGCTGGAGCTTATACGCTCGACGAGACCGTAGCAGTACGCGGCTGGGCATTGTACGCATAACGAGAATAAAACAATACGCGGCTTGGACTTGTACGCATAACGAGACCGAAGCAATACGCTGCTGGTACTTGTACGCTCGACGAGACCGAAGCAATACGCGGCTGGGAATTGTACGCTCGACAAGACCGGAGCAATACGCGGCTGGAACTTGCACACATAACGACACCAAATCAACGCGCAGCTGGAACTTGTACGCTCCACGAGACCGAAGCAATACGCGGCTGGGATTTGTACGCGCGACGAGACCGAAGCAATACGTATCTGGGACTTGAACGCATAACCAGAACAAAGCAATACGCGGCTGGGACTTGTACGCATAACGAGACCGAAGCAATACGCTGCTGGAACTTGTACGCTCGACGAGACCGAAGCAATACGCGGCTGGAACTTGCACGCTCGACGAGACCGAAGCAATACACGGGGGGGACTTGTACGCGTAACGAGACCGAAGCAATATGCGTCTGGAACTTGTACGCTCGGCAAGACCGAAGCAATACGCGGCTGGAACTTGTACGCTCGACGAGACCGAAGCAATACGCGGCTGGAACTTGTACGCGTTACGAGACCGAAGCAATATGCGTCTGGAACTTGTACGCTCGACGAAGCCGAAGGAATACGCTGCTGGAACTTGTACGCTCGACGAGACCGAAGCAATACACGGCAGGGACTTGTACGCATAACGCGACCGAAGCAACACGCGGCTGGAACTTGTACGCTCGACGAGACAGAAGCAATACGCGGCTGGAACTTGTACGCTCGACGAGACCGAAGCAATACGCGGCTGGAACTTGTACGCATAACGAGATCGAAGCAAAACGCGGCTGGGACATGTACGCGTAACGAGACCGGAGCAATACGCGGCTGGAACTTGCACGCTCGACGAGACCGAAGGAATACGCGGCTGGGACTTGTACGCATAACGAGACAGAAGCAATACGCGGCTGGAACTTGTACGCTCGACGAGACCGTAGCAATACGCGGCTGGAACTTGTACGCTCGACGAGATCGAAGCAAACCGCGGCTGGAACTTGTACGCTCGACGAGACCGAAGCAATACGCAGCTGGAACTTGTACGCTCGACGAGACCAAAGGAATACGCGATTGGGACTTGTACGCATAACGAGAACAAAGCAATACGCGGCTGGAAGTTGTACGCTCCACGAGACCGAAGCAATACACGGCTGGAACTTGTACGCTCGACGAGACCGAAGCAACACGCGGCTGGATCTTGTACGCTCGACGAGACCGAAGCAATACGCGGCTGGGACTTGTACGCCTAGCTAGACCGAAGCAACACGCGGCTGGAACTTGTACGCATAACGAGACCAAAGCAGCACGCGGATGGAACCTGTACGCTTGACGAGACCGAAGCAATACACGGGGGGGACTTGTACGCGTAACGAGACCGAAGCAATATGCGTCTGGAACTTGTACGCTCGGCAAGACCGAAGCAATACGCGGCTGGAACTTGTACGCTCGACGAGACCGAAGCAATACGCGGCTGGAACTTGTACGCGTTACGAGACCGAAGCAATATGCGTCTGGAACTTGTACGCTCGACGAAGCCGAAGGAATACGCTGCTGGAACTTGTACGCTCGACGAGACCGAAGCAATACACGGCAGGGACTTGTACGCATAACGCGACCGAAGCAACACGCGGCTGGAACTTGTACGCTCGACGAGACAGAAGCAATACGCGGCTGGAACTTGTACGCTCGACGAGACCGAAGCAATACGCGGCTGGAACTTGTACGCATAACGAGATCGAAGCAAAACGCGGCTGGGACATGTACGCGTAACGAGACCGGAGCAATACGCGGCTGGAACTTGCACGCTCGACGAGACCGAAGGAATACGCGGCTGGGACTTGTACGCATAACGAGACAGAAGCAATACGCGGCTGGAACTTGTACGCTCGACGAGACCGTAGCAATACGCGGCTGGAACTTGTACGCTCGACGAGATCGAAGCAAACCGCGGCTGGAACTTGTACGCTCGACGAGACCGAAGCAATACGCAGCTGGAACTTGTACGCTCGACGAGACCAAAGGAATACGCGATTGGGACTTGTACGCATAACGAGAACAAAGCAATACGCGGCTGGAAGTTGTACGCTCCACGAGACCGAAGCAATACACGGCTGGAACTTGTACGCTCGACGAGACCGAAGCAACACGCGGCTGGATCTTGTACGCTCGACGAGACCGAAGCAATACGCGGCTGGGACTTGTACGCCTAGCTAGACCGAAGCAACACGCGGCTGGAACTTGTACGCATAACGAGACCAAAGCAGCACGCGGATGGAACCTGTACGCTTGACGAGACCGAAGCAATACGCGGCTGGAACTTGTACGCTCGACGAGACCGAAGCAATACGCACCTGGAACTTGTACGCGCGACGAGATCGAGCAATACGCGGCTGGAACTTGCACGCATAACGAGACCGAAGCATTACGCGGCTGGTACTTGTACGCTCGAAGAGACCGAAGGAATACGCGGCTGGGACTTGTACGCTCGACGAGACCGAAGTAATACGCGGCTGGAACTTGCACGCATAACGAGACCGAAGCAATACGCGGCTGAAACTTGTACGCTCGACGAGACCGAAGCAATACGCGGCAGGGACTTGTACGTATAACGAGACCGTAGCAATACGCTGCCGGAACTTGTACGCTCCACGAGACCGAAGCTATACACGGCTGGGACTTGTACGCGTAACGAGACCGAAGCAATACGCGGCTGGAGCTTGTACGCTCGAAGAGACCGAAGGAATACGCGGCTGGAACTTGCACGCATAACGAGACCGAAGCAACACGCGGCTGGAACTTGTACGCATAACGAGACCGAAGCAATACGCTGCTGGAACTTGTACGAATAACGAGACCGAAGCAATACGCGGCTGGGACTTGTACGCCTAGCTAGACCGAAGCAACACGCGGCTGGTACTTGTACGCATAACGAGACCGAAGTAGCACGCGGATGGAACTTGAACCCTCCACGAGACCGAAGCAATACGCGGCTGGAACTTGTACGTGCGACGAGATCGAGCAATACGCGGCTGGGACTTGAACGCATAACCAGACCGAAGCAACACGCGGCTGAAACTTGTACGCTCGACGAGACAGAAGCAATACGCGGCAGGGACTTGTACGCATAACGAGACCGTAGCAATACGCTGCCGGAATTTGTACGCTCCACGAGACCGAAGCTATTCACGGCTGGGACTTGTACGCTCCACGAGACCGAAGCTATTCACGGCAGGGACTTGTACGCATAACGAGACCGTAGCAATACGCTGCCGGAACTTGTACGCTCCACGAGACCGAAGCTATTCACGGCTGGGACTTGTACGCACCACGAGACCGAAGCTATTCACGGCAGGGACTTGTACGCATAACGAGACCGTAGCAATACGCTGCCGGAACTTGTACGCTCCACGAGACCGAAGCTATTCACGGCTGGGACTTGTACGCGTAACGAGACCGAAGCAATACGCGGCTGGAGCTTGTACGCTCGAAGAGACCGAAGGAATACGCGGCTGGAACTTGCACGCTCCACGAGACCGAAGCAATAGGCGGCAGGGACTTGTACGCATAACGAGACCGAAGCAATACGCTGCTGGAACTGGTACGAATAACGAGACCGAAGCAATACGCGGCTGGGACTTGAACGCCTAGCTAGAGCGAAGCAACACGCGGCTGGAACTTGTACGCATAACGAGACCGAAGCAACACGCTGCTGGAACTTGTACGCTCGACGAGACCGAAGCAATACGCGGCTGGAACTTGTACGCCCGACGAGACGGAATCAATACGCGGCTGGAACTTGTACGCTCCACGAGACCGAAGCAATACGCGGCTGGAACTTGCACGCATAACGAGACCGAAGCATTACGCGGCTGGAACTTGTACGCTCGACGAGGCCGAAGGAATACGCGGCTGGGACTTGTGCGCATAACGAGAACAAAGCAATTCGCGGCTGGAACATGTACGCTCGACGTGACCGAAGCAATACACGGCTGGGAGTGGTACGCATAACGAGACCGAAGCCATACGCGGCTAGGAATTGTACGCATAACGAGACCCAAGCAATACGCGGCTGGAACTTACATGCTCGACGATACCGAAGCAACACACGGCTGGGACTTGTACGCATAACGAGACCGAAGCAATACGCGGCTGAAACTTGTACGCTCGACGAGACCGAAGCAATACGCGGCAGGAACTTGTACGTATAATGAGACCGTAGCAATACGCTGCCGGAACTTGTACGCTCCACGAGACCGAAGCTATACACGGCTGGGACTTGTACGCGTAACGAGACCGAAGCAATACGCGGCTGGAGCTTGTACGCTCGAAGAGACCGAAGGAATACGCGGCTGGAACTTGCACGCATAACGAGACCGAAGCAACACGCGGCTGGAACTTGTACGCATAACGAGACTGAAGCAATACGCGGCTGGAACTTGCACGCTCCACGAGACCGAAGCAATAGGCGGCAGGGACTTGTACGCATAACGAGATCGAAGCAATACGCTGCTGGAACTTGTACGAATAACGAGACCGAAGCAATACGCGGCTGGGACTTGTACGCCTAGCTAGACCGAAGCAACACGCGGCTGGAACTTGTACGCATAACGAGACCGAAGCAGCACGCGGATGGAACCTGTACGCTTGACGAGACCGAAGCAATACGCGGCTGGAACTTGTACGCTCGACGAGACCGAAGCAATACGCGGCTGGAACTTGTACGCTCGACGAGACCGAAGCAATACGCGGCTGGAACTTGTACGCGCGACGAGATCGAGCAATACGCGGCTGGGACTTGAACGCATAACCAGAACAAAGCAATACGCGGCTGGGACTGGTACGCATAACGAGACCGAAGCAATACGCTGCTGGTACTTATACGCTCCACGAGACCGAAGCAATACACGGCTGGGACATGTACGCTTAACGAGACCGAAGCAATACGCGGCTAGAGCTTGTCGGCTCGAAGAGAACGAAAGGAATACGCGGCTGGGACCTGTACGCATAACGAGATCGAAGCAATACGCGGCTGGAACTGGTACGCTCGACGAGACCGAAGCAATACGCGACTGGAACTTGCACGCATAACGACACCGGAGCAATACGCTGCTGGAACTTGTACGCTCGACGAGACCGAAGCAATACGCGGCTGAAACTTGTACGCATAACGAGATCGAAGCAATACGCGGCTGGGACTTGTACGCATAACGACACCGAAGCAATACGCTGCTGGAACTTGTACACTCCACGAGACCGAAGCAATACGCGGCTGGAACTTGTACGCTCGAAGAGACCGAAGGAATACGCGGCTGGGACTTGTACGCCTAGCTAGACCGAAGCAACACGCGGCTGGAACTTGTACGCATAACGAGACCAAAACAGCACGCGTATGGAACCTGTACGCTTGACAAGACCGAAGCAATACGCGGCTGGAACTTGTACGCTCGACGAGACCGAAGCAATACGCGGCTGGAACTGGTACGCTCGACGAGACCGAAGCAATACGCGGCTGGAACTTGCACGCATAACGACACCGAAGCAATACGCTGCTGGAACTTGTACGCTTGACGAGACCGAAGCAATACGCGGCTGAAACTTGTACGCATAACGAGATCGAAGCAATACGCGGCTGGGACTTGTACGCTCGACGAGACCGAAGCAATACGCGTCTGGAACACGGACGCATAACGAGACCAAAGCAACACGCGGCTGGATCTTGGACGCTCGACGAGACCGAAGCAATACGCGGCTGGGACTTGTACGCCTAGCTAGACCGAAGCAACACGCGGCTGGAACTTGTACGCATAACGAGACCAAAGCAGCACGCGGATGGAACCTGTACGCTTGACGAGACCGAAGCAATACGCGGCTGGAACTTGTACGCTCGACGAGACCGAAGCAATACGCACCTGGAACTTGTACGCGCGACGAGATCGAGCAATACGCGGCTGGAACTTGCACGCATAACGAGACCGAAGCATTACGCGGCTGGTACTTGTACGCTCGAAGAGACCGAAGGAATACGCGGCTGGGACTTGTACGCTCGACGAGACCGAAGCAATACGCGGCTGGAACTTGCACGCATAACGAGACCGAAGCAATACGCGGCTGAAACTTGTACGCTCGACGAGACCGAAGCAATACGCGGCAGGGACTTGTACGCATAACGAGACCGTAGCAATACGCTGCCGGAACTTGTACGCTCCACGAGACCGAAGCTATACACGGCTGGGACTTGTACGCGTAACGAGACCGAAGCAATACGCGGCTGGAGCTTGTACGCTCGAAGAGACCGAAGGAATACGCGGCTGGAACTTGCACGCATAACGAGACCGAAGCAACACGCGGCTGGAACTTGTACGCATAACGAGACCGAAGCAATACGCGGCTGGAACTTGCACGCTCCACGAGACCGAAGCAATAGGCGGCAGGGACTTGAACGCATAACGAGACCGAAGCAATACGCTGCTGGAACTTGTACGAATAACGAGACCGAAGCAATACGCGGCTGGGACTTGTACGCCTAGCTAGACCGAAGCAACACGCGGCTGGTACTTGTACGCATAACGAGACCGAAGCAGCACGCGGATGGAACTTGTACCCTCCACGAGACCGAAGCAATACGCGGCTGGAACTTGTACGTGCGACGAGATCGAGCAATACGCGGCTGGGACTTGAACGCATAACCAGACCGAAGCAACACGCGGCTGAAACTTGTACGCTCGACGAGACAGAAGCAATACGCGGCAGGGACTTGTACGCATAACGAGACCGTAGCAATACGCTGCTGGAACTTGCATGCATAACGACACCGAAGCAAAGCGCAGTTGGAACTTGTACGCTCCACGAGACCGAAGCAATACGCGGCTGGAACTTGTGCGCTCCACGAGACCGGAGCAATACGCGGCTGGGACTTGTACGCTCGACGATGCCGAAGCAATACGCGGCTGGGATTTGTACGCTCGACGAGACCGATGCAATTCGCGGCTGGAACATGTACGCGTTACGAGACCGAAGCAATACGCGGCTGGAACTTGTGCGTTCCACGAGACCGAAGCAATACGCGGCTGGGACTTGTACGCATAACGAGAACAAAGCAATACGCGGCTGGAACTTGTATCCTCCACTAGACCGAAGCAATACGCGGCTGGAACTTGTACGCGCGACGAGACCGAAGCAATACGCGGCTGGGACTTGTACGCATAACCAGAACAAAGTAATACGCGGCTGGAACTTGTACGCTCGACGCGACCGAAGCAATTCGCGGCTGGAACTTGTACGCTCGACGAGACCGAAGCAATTCGCGGCTGGAACTTGCACGCATAACGAGACCGAAGCAATACGCGGCTGGAACTTGTACGCTTAACGAGACCGAAGCAACACGCGGCTGGAACTTGTACCCTCCACGAGACCGAAGCAACACGCGGCTGGATCTTGTGCGCTCGACGAGACCGAAGCAATACGCGGCTGGAACATGTACGCTCGATGAGACCGAAGCAATACGCGGCTGGAACTTGTACGCATAACGAGACCGAAGCAATACGCGGCTGGAACTTGTACGCATAACGAGATCGAAGCAATACGCGGCTGGAACTTGCACGCATAACGAGACCGAAGCATTACGCGGCTGGAACTTGTACGCTCGACGAGGCCGAAGGAATACGCGGCTGGGACTTGTGCGCATAACGAGAACAAAGCAATTCGCGGCTGGAACATGTACGCTCGACGTGACCGAAGCAATACACGGCTGGGAGTGGTACGCATAACGAGACCGAAGCCATACGCGGATAGGAATTGTACGCATAACGAGACCCAAGCAATACGCGGCTGGAACTTACATGCTCGACGATACCGAAGCAACACACGGCTGGGACTTGTACGCATAACGAGACCGAAGCAATACGCGGCTGAAACTTGTACGCTCGACGAGACCGAAGCAATACGCGGCAGGAACTTGTACGCATAATGAGACCGTAGCAATACGCTGCCGGAACTTGTACGCTCCACGAGACCGAAGCTATACACGGCTGGGACTTGTACGCGTAACGAGACCGAAGCAATACGCGGCTGGAGCTTGTACGCTCGAAGAGACCGAAGGAATACGCGGCTGGAACTTGCACGCATAACGAGACCGAAGCAACACGCGGCTGGAACTTGTACGCATAACGAGACTGAAGCAATACGCGGCTGGAACTTGCACGCTCCACGAGACCGAAGCAATAGGCGGCAGGGACTTGTACGCATAACGAGATCGAAGCAATACGCTGCTGGAACTTGTACGAATAACGAGACCGAAGCAATACGCGGCTGGGACTTGTACGCCTAGCTAGACCGAAGCAACACGCGGCTGGAACTTGTACGCATAACGAGAGCGAAGCAGCACGCGGATGGAACCTGTACGCTTGACGAGACCGAAGCAATACGCGGCTGGAACTTGTACGCTCGACGAGACCGAAGCAATACGCGGCAGGAACTTGTACGCATAATGAGACCGTAGCAATACGCTGCCGGAACTTGTACGCTCCACGAGACCGAAGCTATACACGGCTGGGACTTGTACGCGTAACGAGACCGAAGCAATACGCGGCTGGAACTTGTACGCTCGACGAGACCGAAGCAATACGCGGCTGGAACTTGTACGCGCGACGAGATCGAGCAATACGCGGCTGGGACTTGAACGCATAACCAGAACAAAGCAATACGCGGCTGGGACTGGTACGCATAACGAGACCGAAGCAATACGCTGCTGGTACTTATACGCTCCACGAGACCGAAGCAATACACGGCTGGGACATGTACGCATAACGACACCGAAGCAATACGCTGCTGGAACTTGTACGCTCGACGAGACCGAAGCAATACGCGGCTGGAACTTGTACGCTCGAAGAGACCGAAGGAATACGCGGCTGGGACTTGTACGCTCGACGAGACAGAAGCAATACGCGTCTGGAACTCGCACGCATAACGAGACCGAAGCAACACGCGGCTGGATCTTGTACGCTCGACGAGACCGAAGCAATACGCGGCTGGGACTTGTACGCCTAGCTAGACCGACGCAACACGCGGCTGGAACTTGTACGCATAACGAGACCAAAGCAGCACGCGGATGGAACCTGTACGCTTGACGAGACCGAAGCAATACGCGGCTGGAACTTGTACGCTCGACGAGACCGAAGCAATACGCACCTGGAACTTGTACGTGCGACGAGATCGAGCAATACGCGGCTGGGACTTGAACGCATAACCAGAACAAAGCAATACGCGGCTGGGACTGGTACGCATAACGAGACCGAAGCAATACGCTGCTGGTACTTATACGCTCCACGAGACCGAAGCAATACACGGCTGGGACATGTACGCTTAACGAGACCGAAGCAATACGCGGCTAGAGCTTGTCGGCTCGAAGAGAACGAAAGGAATACGCGGCTGGGACCTGTACGCATAACGAGATCGAAGCAATACGCGGCTGGAACTGGTACGCTCGACGAGACCGAAGCAATACGCGACTGGAACTTGCACGCATAACGACACCGGAGCAATACGCTGCTGGAACTTGTACGCTCGACGAGACCGAAGCAATACGCGGCTGAAACTTGTACGCATAACGAGATCGAAGCAATACGCGGCTGGGACTTGTACGCATAACGACACCGAAGCAATACGCTGCTGGAACTTGTACACTCCACGAGACCGAAGCAATACGCGGCTGGAACTTGTACGCTCGAAGAGACCGAAGGAATACGCGGCTGGGACTTGTACGCCTAGCTAGACCGAAGCAACACGCGGCTGGAACTTGTACGCATAACGAGACCAAAACAGCACGCGGATGGAACCTGTACGCTTGACAAGACCGAAGCAATACGCGGCTGGAACTTGTACGCTCGACGAGACCGAAGCAATACGCGGCTGGAACTGGTACGCTCGACGAGACCGAAGCAATACGCGGCTGGAACTTGCACGCATAACGACACCGAAGCAATACGCTGCTGGAACTTGTACGCTCGACGAGACCGAAGCAATACGCGGCTGAAACTTGTACGCATAACGAGATCGAAGCAATACGCGGCTGGGACTTGTACGCTCGACGAGACCGAAGCAATACGCGTCTGGAACTCGCACGCATAACGAGACCAAAGCAACACGCGGCTGGATCTTGGACGCTCGACGAGACCGAAGCAATACGCGGCTGGGACTTGTACGCCTAGCTAGACCGAAGCAACACGCGGCTGGAACTTGTACGCATAACGAGACCAAAGCAGCACGCGGATGGAACCTGTACGCTTGACGAGACCGAAGCAATACGCGGCTGGAACTTGTACGCTCGACGAGACCGAAGCAATACGCACCTGGAACTTGTACGCGCGACGAGATCGAGCAATACGCGGCTGGAACTTGCACGCATAACGAGACCGAAGCATTACGCGGCTGGTACTTGTACGCTCGAAGAGACCGAAGGAATACGCGGCTGGGACTTGTACGCTCGACGAGACCGAAGCAATACGCGGCTGGAACTTGCACGCATAACGAGACCGAAGCAATACGCGGCTGAAACTTGTACGCTCGACGAGACCGAAGCAATACGCGGCAGGGACTTGTACGCATAACGAGACTATAGCAATACGCTGCCGGAACTTGTACGCTCCACGAGACCGAAGCTATACACGGCTGGGACTTGTACGCGTAACGAGACCGAAGCAATACGCGGCTGGAGCTTGTACGCTCGACGAGACCGAAGGAATACGCGGCTGGAACTTGCACGCATAACGAGACCGAAGCAACACGCGGCTGGAACTTGTACGCATAACGAGACCGAAGCAATACGCGGCTGGAACTTGCACGCTCCACGAGACCGAAGCAATAGGCGGCAGGGACTTGAACGCATAACGAGACCGAAGCAATACGCTGCTGGAACTTGTACGAATAACGAGACCGAAGCAATACGCGGCTGGGACTTGTACGCCTAGCTAGACCGAAGCAACACGCGGCTGGTACTTGTACGCATAACGAGACCGAAGCAGCACGCGGATGGAACTTGTACCCTCCACGAGACCGAAGCAATACGCGGCTGGAACTTGTACGTGCGACGAGATCGAGCAATACGCGGCTGGGACTTGAACGCATAACCAGACCGAAGCAACACGCGGCTGAAACTTGTACGCTCGAAGAGACCGAAGGAATACGCGGCTGGGACTTGTACGCTCGACGAGACCGAAGCAATACGCGGCTGGAACTTGCACGCATAACGAGACCGAAGCAATACGCGGCTGGAACTTGTGCGCTCCACGAGACCGGAGCAATACGCGGCTGGGACTTGTGCGCTCGACGAGACCGAAGCAATACGCGGCTGGAACATGTACGCTCGATGAGACCGAAGCAATACGCGGCTGGAACTTGTACGCATAACGAGACCGAAGCAATACGCGGCTGGAACTTGTACGCATAACGAGATCGAAGCAATACGCGGCTGGAACTGGTACGCTCGACGAGACCGAAGGAATTCGCGGCTGGAACTTGTGCGCTCGACGAGACCGAAGCAATACGCGGCTGGAACATGTACGCTCGATGAGACCGAAGCAATACGCGGCTGGAACTTGTACGCTCGACGAGACCGAAGGAATACGCGGCTGAAACTTGACGCATAACGAGATCGAAGCAATACGCGGCTGGGACTTGTACTGATAACGACACCGAAGCAATACGCTGCTGGAACTTGTACGCTCGACGAGACCGAAGCAATACGCGGCTGGAACATGTACGCTCGATGAGACCGAAGCAATTCGCGGCTGGAACTTGCACGCATAACGAGACCGAAGCAATACGCGGCTGGAACTTGTACGCTTAACGAGACCGAAGCAATACGCGGCTGGAACTAGTACGCTCGACGAAGCTGAAGGAATACGCGGCTGGAACTTGTACGCTCGACGAGACCGAAGCAATACGCGGCTGGAACTTGTACGCGCGACGAGATCGAGCAATACGCGGCTGGGACTTGAACGCATAACCAGAACAAAGCAATACGCGGCTGGGACTGGTACGCATAACGAGACCGAAGCAATACGCTGCTGGAACTTGTACGCTCGACGAGACCGAAGCAATACGCGGCTGAAACTTGTACGCATAACGAGATCGAAGCAATACGCGGCTGGGACTTGTACGCATAACGACACCGAAGCTATACGCTGCTGGAACTTGTACGCTCGACGAGACCGAAGCAATACGCGTCTGGAACTCGCACGCATAACGAGACCGAAGCAACACGCGTCTGGTTCTTGTACGCTCGACGAGACCGAAGCAATACGCGGCTGGAACATGTACGCTCGATGGGACCGAAGCAATACGCGGCTGGAACTTGCACGCATAACGAGACCGAAGCAATACGCGGCTGGAACTTGTACGCATAACGAGATCGAAGCAATACGCGGCTGGAACTGGTACGCTCGACGAGACCGAAGGAATTCGCGGCTGGAACTTGTACGCTCGACGAGACCGAAGCAATACGCGGCTGGAACTTGCACGCATAACGAGACCGAAGCAATACGCGGCTGGAACTTGTTCGCGCGACGAGATCGAGCAATACGCGGCTGGGACTTGAACGCATAACCAGAACAAAGCAATACGCGGCTGGGACTGGTACGCATAACGAGACCGAAGCAATACGCTGCTGGTACTTATACGCTCCACGAGACCGAAGCAATACACGGCTGGGACATGTACGCGTAACGAGACCGAAGCAATACGCGGCTAGAGCTTGTCCGCTCGAAGAGAACGAAAGGAATACGCGGCTGGGACCTGTACGCATAACGAGATCGAAGCAATACGCGGCTGGAACTTGCACGCATAACGACACCGAAGCAAAGCGCAGTTGGAACTTGTACGCTCCACGAGACCGAAGCAATACGCGGCTGGAACTTGTGCGCTCCACGAGACCGGAGCAATACGCGGCTGGGACTTGTACGCTCGACGATGCCGAAGCAATACGCGGCTGGGATTTGTACGCTCGACGAGACCGATGCAATTCGCGGCTGGAACATGTACGCGTTACGAGACCGATGCAATACGCGGCTGGAACTTGTGCGTTCCACGAGACCGAAGCAATACGCTGCTGGAACTTGTACGCTCGACGAGACCGAAGCAATACGCGGCTGGAACTTGCACGCATAACGAGACCGAAGCAATACGCGGCTGGAGCTTGTACGCTCGAAGAGACCGAAGGAATACGCGGCTGGAACTTGCACGCATAACGAGACCGAAGCAACACGCGGCTGGAACTTGTACGCATAACGAGACCGAAGCAATACGCGGCTGGAACTTGCACGCTCCACGAGACCGAAGCAATAAGCGGCAGGGACTTGAACGCATAACGAGACCGAAGCAATACGCTGCTGGAACTTGTACGAATAACGAGACCGAAGCAATACGCGGCTGGGACTTGTACGCCTAGCTAGACCGAAGCAACACGCGGCTGGTACTTGTACGCATAACGAGACCGAAGCAGCACGCGGATGGAACTTGTACCCTCCACGAGACCGAAGCAATACGCGGCTGGAACTTGTACGTGCGACGAGATCGAGCAATACGCGGCTGGGACTTGAACGCATAACCAGACCGAAGCAACACGCGTCTGAAACTTGTACGCTCGACGACACAGAAGCAATACGCGGCAGGGACTTGTACGCATAACGAGACCGTAGCAATACGCTGCTGGAACTTGCATGCATAACGACACCGAAGCAAAGCGCAGTTGGTACTTGTACGCTCTACGAGACCGAAGCAATACGCGGCTGGAACTTGTGCGCTCCACGAGACCGGAGCAATACGCGGCTGGGACTTGTACGCTCGACGATGCCGAAGCAATACGCGGCTGGGATTTGTACGCTCGACGAGACCGATGCAATTCGCGGCTGGAACATGTACGCGTTACGAGACCGAAGCAATACGCGGCTGGAACTTGTGCGTTCCACGAGACCGAAGCAATACGCGGCTGGGACTTGTACGCATAACGAGAACAAAGCAATACGCGGCTGGAACTTGTATCCTCCACTAGACCGAAGCAATACGCGGCTGGAACTTGTACGCGCGACGAGACCGAAGCAATACGCGGCTGGGACTTGTACGCATAACCAGAACAAAGTAATACGCGGCTGGAACTTGTACGCTCGACGCGACCGATGCAATTCGCGGCTGGAACTTGTACGCTCGACGAGACCGAAGCAATTCGCGGCTGGAACTTGCACGCATAACGAGACCGAAGCAATACGCGGCTGGAACTTGTACGCTTAACGAGACCGAAGCAATACGCGGCTGGAACTAGTACGCTCGACGAAGCCGAAGGAATACGCGGCTGGAACTTGTACGCTCGACGAGACCGAAGCAATACGCGGCTGGAACTTGTACGCGCGACGAGATCGAGCAATACGCGGCTGGGACTTGAACGCATAACCAGAACAAAGCAATACGCGGCTGGGACTGGTACGCATAACGAGACCGAAGCAATACGCTGCTGGAACTTGTACTGATAACGACACCGAAGCAATACGCTGCTGGAACTTGTACGCTCGACGAGACCGAAGCAATACGCGGCTGGGATTTGCACGCATAACGAGACCGAAGCAATACGCGGCTGGAACTAGTACGCTCGACGAAGCCGAAGGAATACGCGGCTGGAACTTGTACGCTCGACGAGACCGAAGCAATACGCGGCTGGAACTTGTACGCGCGACGAGATCGAGCAATACGCGGCTGGGACTTGAACGCATAACCAGAACAAAGCAATACGCGGCTGGGACTGGTACGCATAACGAGACCGAAGCAATACGCTGCTGGAACTTGTACGCTCGACGAGACCGAAGCAATACGCGGCTGAAACTTGTACGCATAACGAGATCGAAGCAATACGCGGCTGAGACTTGTACGCATAACGACACCGAAGCTATACGCTGCTGGAACTTGTACGCTCGACGAGACCGAAGCAATACGCGTCTGGAACTCGCACGCATAACGAGACCGAAGCAACACGCGTCTGGTTCTTGTACGCTCGACGAGACCGAAGCAATACGCGGCTGGAACATGTACGCTCGATGAGACCGAAGCAATACGCTGCTGGAACTTGTACGCTCGACGAGACCGAAGCAATACGCGGCTGAAACTTGTACGCATAACGAGATCGAAGCAATACGCGGCTGGGACTTGTACGCATAACGACACCGAAGCTATACGCTGCTGGAACTTGTACGCTCGACGAGACCGAAGCAATACGCGTCTGGAACTCGCACGCATAACGACACCGAAGCAATACGCTGCTGGAACTTGTACGCTCGACGAGACCGAAGCAATACGCGGCTGGGATTTGCACGCATAACGAGACCGAAGCAATACGCGGCTGGAACTCGCACGCATAACGAGACCGAAGCAACACGCGTCTGGTTCTTGTACGCTCGACGAGACCGAAGCAATACGCGGCTGGAACATGTACGCTCGATGAGACCGAAGCAATACGCGGCTGGAACTTGCACGCATAGCGAGACCGAAGCAATACGCGGCTGGAACTTGTACGCATAACGAGATCGAAGCAATACGCGGCTGGAACTGGTACGCTCGACGAGACCGAAGGAATTCGCGGCTGGAACTTGTACGCTCGACGAGACCGAAGCAATACGCGGCTGGAACTTGCACGCATAACGAGACCGAAGCAATACGCGGCTGGAACTTGTTCGCGCGACGAGATCGAGCAATACGCGGCTGGGACTTGAACGCATAACCAGAAGAAAGCAATACGCGGCTGGGACTGGTACGCATAACGAGACCGAAGCAATACGCTGCTGGTACTTATACGCTCCATGAGACCGAAGCAATACACGGCTGGGACATGTACGCGTAACGAGACCGAAGCAATACGCGGCTAGAGCTTGTCCGCTCGAAGAGAACGAAAGGAATACGCGGCTGGGACCTGTACGCATAACGAGATCGAAGCAATACGCGGCTGGAACTTGCACGCATAACGACACCGAAGCAAAGCGCAGTTGGAACTTGTACGCTCCACGAGACCGAAGCAATACGCAGCTGGAACTTGTGCGCTCCACGAGACCGGAGCAATACGCGGCTGGGACTTGTACGCTCGACGATGCCGAAGCAATACGCGGCTGGGATTTGTACGCTCGACGAGACCGATGCAATTCGCGGCTGGAACATGTACGCGTTACGAGACCGAAGCAATACGCGGCTGGAACTTGTGCGTTCCACGAGACCGAAGCAATACGCTGCTGGAACTTGTACGCTCGACGAGACCGAAGCAATACGCGGCTGGAACTTGCACGCATAACGAGACCGAAGCAATACGCGGCTGGAACTTGTACGCTCGGCGAGACCGAAGCAATACGCGGCTGGAACTTGTGCGTTCCACGAGACCGAAGCAATACGCTGCTGGAACTTGTACGCTCGACGAGACCGAAGCAATACGCGGCTGGAACTTGTACCCATAACGAGATCGAAGCAATACGCGGCTGGGACTTGTACGCATAACGAGAACAAAGCAATACGCGGCTGGAACTTGTATCCTCCACTAGACCGAAGCAATACGCGGCTGGAACTTGTACGGGCGACGAGACCGAAGCAATACGCGGCTGGGACTTGTACGCATAACCAGAACAAAGTAATACGCGGCTGGAACTTGTACGCTCGACGCGACCGAAGCAATTCGCGGCTGGAACTTGTACGCTCGACGAGACCGAAGCAACTCGCGGCTGGAACTTGCACGCATAACGAGACCGAAGCAATACGCGGCTGGAACTTGTACGCTTAACGAGACCGAAGCAACACGCGGCTGGAACTTGTACGCATAACGAGATCGAAGCAATACGCGGCTGGAACTGGTACGCTCGACGAGACGG
Source organism: Stelis phaeoptera (assembly GCA_943735885.1). Taxonomy (NCBI): domain Eukaryota; kingdom Metazoa; phylum Arthropoda; class Insecta; order Hymenoptera; family Megachilidae; genus Stelis; species Stelis phaeoptera. The sequence goes on from OX030931.1 coordinate 3,051,289, forward strand.
AAGCAATACGCGGCTGGAACTTGTACGCTCCACGAGACCGAAGCAATACGCGGCTGGAACTTGTTCGCGCGACGAGATCGAGTAATACGCGGCTGGAACTTGACGCATAACGAGATCGAAGCAATACGCGGCTGGGACTTGTACTGATAACGACACCGAAGCAATACGCTGCTGGAACTTGTACGCTCGACGAGACCGAAGCAATACGCGGCTGGGATTTGCACGCATAACGAGACCGAAGCAATACGCGGCTGGAACTAGTACGCTCGACGAAGCCGAAGGAATACGCGGCTGGGACTTGTACGCATAACGACACCGAAGCAATACGCTGCTGGAACTTGTACGCTCGACGAGACCGAAGCAATATGCTGCTGGAACTTGTACGCTCGAAGAGACCGAAGGAATACGCGGCTGGAACATGTACGCTCGATGAGACCGAAGCAATACGCGGCTGGAACTTGCACGCATAACGAGACCGAAGCAATACGCGGCTGGGACTTGTACGCTCGACGAAGCCGAAGCAATACGCGGCTGGGATTTGCACGCATAACGAGACCGAAGCAATACGCGGCTGGAACTAGTACGCTCGACGAAGCCGAAGGAATACGCGGCAGGGACTTGTACGCATAACGAGACCGTAGCAATACGCTGCCGGAACTTGTACGCTCCACGAGACCGAAGCTATACACGGCTGGGACTTGTACGTGTAACGAGACCGAAGCAATACGCGGCTGGAGCTTGTACGCTCGAAGAGACCGAAGGAATACGCGGCTGGAACTTGCACGCATAACGAGACCGAAGCAACACGCGGCTGGGACTTGTACGCATAACGACACCGAAGCAATACGCTGCTGGTACTTATACGCACCACGAGACCGAAGCAATACACGGCTGGGACATGCACGCATAACGAGACCGAAGGAAAACGCGGCAGGAACTTGTACGCGTAACGAGACCGAAGCAATACGCGGCTGGGACTTGTACGCTCGACGAAGCCGAAGCAATACGCGGCTGGGATTTGCACGCATAACGAGACCGAAGCAATACGCGGCTGGAACTAGTACGCTCGACGAAGCCGAAGGAATACGCGGCTGGGACTTGTACGCATAACGACACCGAAGCAAAACGCGGCTGGGACTTGTACGCATAACGACACCGAAGCTATACGCTGCTGGAACTTGTACGCTCGACGAGACCGAAGCAATACGCGGCTGGAACTTGTACGCTCGATGAGACCGAAGCAATACGCGGCTGGAACTTGCACGCATAACGAGACCGAAGCAATACGCGGCTGGAACTTGTACGCATAACGAGATCGAAGCAATACGCGGCTGGAACTGGTACGCTCGACGAGACCGAAGGAATTCGCGGCTGGAACTTGTACGCTCGACGAGACCGAAGCAATACGCGGCTGGAACTTGCACGCATAACGAGACCGAAGCAATACGCGGCTGGAACTTGTACGCTCGACGAGATCGAAGCAATACGCGGCTGGGACTTGTACTGATAACGACACCGAAGCAATACGCTGCTGGAACTTGTACGCTCGACGAGACCGAAGCAATACGCGGCTGGGATTTGCACGCATAACGAGACCGAAGCAATACGCGGCTGGAACTAGTACGCTCGACGAAGCCGAAGGAATACGCGGCTGGGACTTGTACGCATAACGACACCGAAGCAATACGCTGCTGGAACTTGTACGCTCGACGAGACCGAAGCAATATGCTGCTGGAACTTGTACGCTCGAAGAGACCGAAGGAATACGCGGCTGGAACATGTACGCTCGATGAGACCGAAGCAATACGCGGCTGGAACTTGCACGCATAACGAGACCGAAGCAATACGCGGCTGGGACTTGTACGCTCGACGAAGCCGAAGCAATACGCGGCTGGGATTTGCACGCATAACGAGACCGAAGCAATACGCGGCTGGAACTAGTACGCTCGACGAAGCCGAAGGAATACGCGGCAGGGACTTGTACGCATAACGAGACCGTAGCAATACGCTGCCGGAACTTGTACGCTCCACGAGACCGAAGCTATACACGGCTGGGACTTGTACGCGTAACGAGACCGAAGCAATACGCGGCTGGAGCTTGTACGCTCGAAGAGACCGAAGGAATACGCGGCTGGAACTTGCACGCATAACGAGACCGAAGCAACACGCGGCTGGGACTTGTACGCATAACGACACCGAAGCAATACGCTGCTGGTACTTATACGCACCACGAGACCGAAGCAATACACGGCTGGGACATGCACGCATAACGAGACCGAAGGAAAACGCGGCAGGAACTTGTACGCGTAACGAGACCGAAGCAATACGCGGCTGGGACTTGTACGCTCGACGAAGCCGAAGCAATACGCGGCTGGGATTTGCACGCATAACGAGACCGAAGCAATACGCGGCTGGAACTAGTACGCTCGACGAAGCCGAAGGAATACGCGGCTGGGACTTGTACGCATAACGACACCGAAGCAAAACGCGGCTGGGACTTGTACGCATAACGACACCGAAGCTATACGCTGCTGGAACTTGTACGCTCGACGAGACCGAAGCAATACGCGGCTGGAACTTGTACGCTCGATGAGACCGAAGCAATACGCGGCTGGAACTTGCACGCATAACGAGACCGAAGCAATACGCGGCTGGAACTTGTACGCATAACGAGATCGAAGCAATACGCGGCTGGAACTGGTACGCTCGACGAGACCGAAGGAATTCGCGGCTGGAACTTGTACGCTCGACGAGACCGAAGCAATACGCGGCTGGAACTTGCACGCATAACGAGACCGAAGCAATACGCGGCTGGAACTTGTACGCTCGACGAGACCGAAGCAATACGCGGCTGGAACTTGTACCCTCCACGAGACCGAAGCAATACGCGGCTGGAACTTGCACGCATAACGAGACCGAAGCAATACGCTGCTGGAACTTGTACGAATAACGAGACCGAAGCAATACGCGGCTGGGACTTGTACGCCTAGCTAGACCGAAGCAACACGCGGCTGGAACTTGTACGCATAACGAGACCGAAGCAATACGCGGCTGGAACTTGTACGCTCGATGAGACCGAAGCAATACGCGGCTGGAACTTGTACGCTCGACGAGACCGAAGGAATACGCGGCTGAAACTTGACGCATAACGAGATCGAAGCAATACGCGGCTGGGACTTGTACTGATAACGACACCGAAGCAATACGCGGCTGGAACATGTACGCTCGATGAGACCGAAGCAATACGCGGCTGGAACTTGTACGCATAACGAGACCGAAGTAATACGCGGCTGGAACTTGTACGCATAACGAGAACAAAGCAATACGCGGCTGGGACTTGTACGCAAAACGAGACCTAAGCAATTCGCTGGTGGAACATTTACGCTCGACGTGACCGAAGCAATACACGGCCGGGAGTGGTACGCATAACGAGACCGAAGCCATACGCGGCTAGAAATTGTACGCATAACGAGACCCAAGCAATACGCGGCTGGAACTTACATGCTCGACGATACCGAAGCAACACACGGCTGGGACTTGTACGCATAACGAGACCGAAGCAATACGCGGCTGAAACTTGCACGCTCCACGAGACCGAAGCAATAGGCGGCAGGGACTTGTACGCATAACGAGACCGAAGCAATACGCTGCTGGAACTTGTACGAATAACGAGACCGAAGCAATACGCGGCTGGGACTTGTACGCCTAGCTAGACCGAAGCAACACGCGGCTGGAACTTGTACGCATAACGAGACCGAAGCAGCACGCGGATGGAACCTGTACGCTTGACGAAACCGAAGCAATACGCGGCTGGAACTTGTACGCTCGACGAGACCCAAGCAATACGCGGCTGGAACTTGTACGCGCGACGAGATCGAGCAATACGCGGCTGGGACTTGAACGCATAACCAGAACAAAGCAATACGCGGCTGGGACTGGTACGCATAACGAGACCGAAGCAATACGCTGCTGGAACTTGTACGCTCGACGAGACCGAAGCAATACGCGGCTGAAACTTGTACGCATAACGAGATCGAAGCAATACGCGGCTGGGACTTGTACGCATAACGACACCGAAGCTATACGCTGCTGGAACTTGTACGCTCGACGAGACCGAAGCAATACGCGTCTGGAACTCGCACGCATAACGAGACCGAAGCAACACGCGTCTGGTTCTTGTACGCTCGACGAGACCGAAGCAATACGCGGCTGGAACATGTACGCTCGATGAGACCGTAGCAATACGCTGCTGGAACTTGCATGCATAACGACACCGAAGCAAAGCGCAGTTGGTACTTGTACGCTCTACGAGACCGAAGCAATACGCGGCTGGAACTTGTGCGCTCCACGAGACCGGAGCAATACGCGGCTGGGACTTGTACGCTCGACGATGCCGAAGCAATACGCGGCTGGGATTTGTACGCTCGACGAGACCGATGCAATTCGCGGCTGGAACATGTACGCGTTACGAGACCGAAGCAATACGCGGCTGGAACTTGTGCGTTCCACGAGACCGAAGCAATACGCGGCTGGGACTTGTACGCATAACGAGAACAAAGCAATACGCGGCTGGAACTTGTATCCTCCACTAGACCGAAGCAATACGCGGCTGGAACTTGTACGCGCGACGAGACCGAAGCAATACGCGGCTGGGACTTGTACGCATAACCAGAACAAAGTAATACGCGGCTGGAACTTGTACGCTCGACGCGACCGATGCAATTCGCGGCTGGAACTTGTACGCTCGACGAGACCGAAGCAATTCGCGGCTGGAACTTGCACGCATAACGAGACCGAAGCAATACGCGGCTGGAACTTGTACGCTTAACGAGACCGAAGCAACACGCGGCTGGAACTTGTACCCTCCACGAGACCGAAGCAACACGCGGCTGGAACTTGTGCGCTCGACGAGACCGAAGCAATACGCGGCTGGAACATGTACGCTCGATGAGACCGAAGCAATACGCGGCTGGAACTTGTACGCTCGACGAGACCGAAGGAATACGCGGCTGAAACTTGACGCATAACGAGATCGAAGCAATACGCGGCTGGGACTTGTACTGATAACGACACCGAAGCAATACGCTGCTGGAACTTGTACGCTCGACGAGACCGAAGCAATACGCGGCTGGGATTTGCACGCATAACGAGACCGAAGCAATACGCGGCTGGAACTAGTACGCTCGACGAAGCCGAAGGAATACGCGGCTGGAACTTGTACGCTCGACGAGACCGAAGCAATACGCGGCTGGAACTTGTACGCGCGACGAGATCGAGCAATACGCGGCTGGGACTTGAACGCATAACCAGAACAAAGCAATACGCGGCTGGGACTGGTACGCATAACGAGACCGAAGCAATACGCTGCTGGAACTTGTACGCTCGACGAGACCGAAGCAATACGCGGCTGAAACTTGTACGCATAACGAGATCGAAGCAATACGCGGCTGAGACTTGTACGCATAACGACACCGAAGCTATACGCTGCTGGAACTTGTACGCTCGACGAGACCGAAGCAATACGCGTCTGGAACTCGCACGCATAACGAGACCGAAGCAACACGCGTCTGGTTCTTGTACGCTCGACGAGACCGAAGCAATACGCGGCTGGAACATGTACGCTCGATGAGACCGAAGCAATACGCTGCTGGAACTTGTACGCTCGACGAGACCGAAGCAATACGCGGCTGAAACTTGTACGCATAACGAGATCGAAGCAATACGCGGCTGGGACTTGTACGCATAACGACACCGAAGCTATACGCTGCTGGAACTTGTACGCTCGACGAGACCGAAGCAATACGCGTCTGGAACTCGCACGCATAACGACACCGAAGCAATACGCTGCTGGAACTTGTACGCTCGACGAGACCGAAGCAATACGCGGCTGGGATTTGCACGCATAACGAGACCGAAGCAATACGCGGCTGGAACTCGCACGCATAACGAGACCGAAGCAACACGCGTCTGGTTCTTGTACGCTCGACGAGACCGAAGCAATACGCGGCTGGAACATGTACGCTCGATGAGACCGAAGCAATACGCGGCTGGAACTTGCACGCATAGCGAGACCGAAGCAATACGCGGCTGGAACTTGTACGCATAACGAGATCGAAGCAATACGCGGCTGGAACTGGTACGCTCGACGAGACCGAAGGAATTCGCGGCTGGAACTTGTACGCTCGACGAGACCGAAGCAATACGCGGCTGGAACTTGCACGCATAACGAGACCGAAGCAATACGCGGCTGGAACTTGTTCGCGCGACGAGATCGAGCAATACGCGGCTGGGACTTGAACGCATAACCAGAAGAAAGCAATACGCGGCTGGGACTGGTACGCATAACGAGACCGAAGCAATACGCTGCTGGTACTTATACGCTCCATGAGACCGAAGCAATACACGGCTGGGACATGTACGCGTAACGAGACCGAAGCAATACGCGGCTAGAGCTTGTCCGCTCGAAGAGAACGAAAGGAATACGCGGCTGGGACCTGTACGCATAACGAGACCGAAGCAATACGCGGCTGGAACTTGTGCGTTCCACGAGACCGAAGCAATACGCTGCTGGAACTTGTACGCTCGACGAGACCGAAGCAATACGCGGCTGGAACTTGTACCCATAACGAGATCGAAGCAATACGCGGCTGGGACTTGTACGCATAACGAGAACAAAGCAATACGCGGCTGGAACTTGTATCCTCCACTAGACCGAAGCAATACGCGGCTGGAACTTGTACGGGCGACGAGACCGAAGCAATACGCGGCTGGGACTTGTACGCATAACCAGAACAAAGTAATACGCGGCTGGAACTTGTACGCTCGACGCGACCGAAGCAATTCGCGGCTGGAACTTGTACGCTCGACGAGACCGAAGCAACTCGCGGCTGGAACTTGCACGCATAACGAGACCGAAGCAATACGCGGCTGGAACTTGTACGCTTAACGAGACCGAAGCAACACGCGGCTGGAACTTGTACGCATAACGAGATCGAAGCAATACGCGGTTGGAACTGGTACGCTCGACGAGACGGAAGCAATACGCGGCTGGAACTTGTACGCTCCACGAGACCGAAGCAATACGCTGCTGGAACTTGTTCGCGCGACGAGATCGAGTAATACGCGGCTGGAACTTGACGCATAACGAGATCGAAGCAATACGCGGCTGGGACTTGTACTGATAACGACACCGAAGCAATACGCTGCTGGAACTTGTACGCTCGACGAGACCGAAGCAATACGCGGCTGGGATTTGCACGCATAACGAGACCGAAGCAATACGCGGCTGGAACTAGTACGCTCGACGAAGCCGAAGGAATACGCGGCTGGGACTTGTACGCATAACGACACCGAAGCAATACGCTGCTGGAACTTGTACGCTCGACGAGACCGAAGCAATATGCTGCTGGAACTTGTACGCTCGAAGAGACCGAAGGAATACGCGGCTGGAACATGTACGCTCGATGAGACCGAAGCAATACGCGGCTGGAACTTGCACGCATAACGAGACCGAAGCAATACGCGGCTGGGACTTGTACGCTCGACGAAGCCGAAGCAATACGCGGCTGGGATTTGCACGCATAACGAGACCGAAGCAATACGCGGCTGGAACTAGTACGCTCGACGAAGCCGAAGGAATACGCGGCAGGGACTTGTACGCATAACGAGACCGTAGCAATACGCTGCCGGAACTTGTACGCTCCACGAGACCGAAGCTATACACGGCTGGGACTTGTACGCGTAACGAGACCGAAGCAATACGCGGCTGGAGCTTGTACGCTCGAAGAGACCGAAGGAATACGCGGCTGGAACTTGCACGCATAACGAGACCGAAGCAACACGCGGCTGGGACTTGTACGCATAACGACACCGAAGCAATACGCTGCTGGTACTTATACGCACCACGAGACCGAAGCAATACACGGCTGGGACATGCACGCATAACGAGACCGAAGGAAAACGCGGCAGGAACTTGTACGCGTAACGAGACCGAAGCAATACGCGGCTGGGACTTGTACGCTCGACGAAGCCGAAGCAATACGCGGCTGGGATTTGCACGCATAACGAGACCGAAGCAATACGCGGCTGGAACTAGTACGCTCGACGAAGCCGAAGGAATACGCGGCTGGGACTTGTACGCATAACGACACCGAAGCAAAACGCGGCTGGGACTTGTACGCATAACGACACCGAAGCTATACGCTGCTGGAACTTGTACGCTCGACGAGACCGAAGCAATACGCGGCTGGAACTTGTACGCTCGATGAGACCGAAGCAATACGCGGCTGGAACTTGCACGCATAACGAGACCGAAGCAATACGCGGCTGGAACTTGTACGCATAACGAGATCGAAGCAATACGCGGCTGGAACTGGTACGCTCGACGAGACCGAAGGAATTCGCGGCTGGAACTTGTACGCTCGACGAGACCGAAGCAATACGCGGCTGGAACTTGCACGCATAACGAGACCGAAGCAATACGCGGCTGGAACTTGTACGCTCGACGAGATCGAAGCAATACGCGGCTGGGACTTGTACTGATAACGACACCGAAGCAATACGCTGCTGGAACTTGTACGCTCGACGAGACCGAAGCAATACGCGGCTGGGATTTGCACGCATAACGAGACCGAAGCAATACGCGGCTGGAACTAGTACGCTCGACGAAGCCGAAGGAATACGCGGCTGGGACTTGTACGCATAACGACACCGAAGCAATACGCTGCTGGAACTTGTACGCTCGACGAGACCGAAGCAATATGCTGCTGGAACTTGTACGCTCGAAGAGACCGAAGGAATACGCGGCTGGAACATGTACGCTCGATGAGACCGAAGCAATACGCGGCTGGAACTTGCACGCATAACGAGACCGAAGCAATACGCGGCTGGGACTTGTACGCTCGACGAAGCCGAAGCAATACGCGGCTGGGATTTGCACGCATAACGAGACCGAAGCAATACGCGGCTGGAACTAGTACGCTCGACGAAGCCGAAGGAATACGCGGCAGGGACTTGTACGCATAACGAGACCGTAGCAATACGCTGCCGGAACTTGTACGCTCCACGAGACCGAAGCTATACACGGCTGGGACTTGTACGCGTAACGAGACCGAAGCAATACGCGGCTGGAGCTAGTACGCTCGAAGAGACCGAAGGAATACGCGGCTGGAACTTGCACGCATAACGAGACCGAAGCAACACGCGGCTGGGACTTGTACGCATAACGACACCGAAGCAATACGCTGCTGGTACTTATACGCACCACGAGACCGAAGCAATACACGGCTGGGACATGCACGCATAACGAGACCGAAGGAAAACGCGGCAGGAACTTGTACGCGTAACGAGACCGAAGCAATACGCGGCTGGGACTTGTACGCTCGACGAAGCCGAAGCAATACGCGGCTGGGATTTGCACGCATAACGAGACCGAAGCAATACGCGGCTGGAACTAGTACGCTCGACGAAGCCGAAGGAATACGCGGCTGGGACTTGTACGCATAACGACACCGAAGCAAAACGCGGCTGGGACTTGTACGCATAACGACACCGAAGCTATACGCTGCTGGAACTTGTACGCTCGACGAGACCGAAGCAATACGCGGCTGGAACTTGTACGCTCGATGAGACCGAAGCAATACGCGGCTGGAACTTGCACGCATAACGAGACCGAAGCAATACGCGGCTGGAACTTGTACGCATAACGAGATCGAAGCAATACGCGGCTGGAACTGGTACGCTCGACGAGACCGAAGGAATTCGCGGCTGGAACTTGTACGCTCGACGAGACCGAAGCAATACGCGGCTGGAACTTGCACGCATAACGAGACCGAAGCAATACGCGGCTGGAACTTGTTCGCGCGACGAGATCGAGCAATACGCGGCTGGGACTTGAACGCATAACCAGAAGAAAGCAATACGCGGCTGGGACTGGTACGCATAACGAGACCGAAGCAATACGCTGCTGGTACTTATACGCTCCATGAGACCGAAGCAATACACGGCTGGGACATGTACGCGTAACGAGACCGAAGCAATACGCGGCTAGAGCTTGTCCGCTCGAAGAGAACGAAAGGAATACGCGGCTGGGACCTGTACGCATAACGAGACCGAAGCAATACGCGGCTGGAACTTGTGCGTTCCACGAGACCGAAGCAATACGCTGCTGGAACTTGTACGCTCGACGAGACCGAAGCAATACGCGGCTGGAACTTGTACCCATAACGAGATCGAAGCAATACGCGGCTGGGACTTGTACGCATAACGAGAACAAAGCAATACGCGGCTGGAACTTGTATCCTCCACTAGACCGAAGCAATACGCGGCTGGAACTTGTACGGGCGACGAGACCGAAGCAATACGCGGCTGGGACTTGTACGCATAACCAGAACAAAGTAATACGCGGCTGGAACTTGTACGCTCGACGCGACCGAAGCAATTCGCGGCTGGAACTTGTACGCTCGACGAGACCGAAGCAACTCGCGGCTGGAACTTGCACGCATAACGAGACCGAAGCAATACGCGGCTGGAACTTGTACGCTTAACGAGACCGAAGCAACACGCGGCTGGAACTTGTACGCATAACGAGATCGAAGCAATACGCGGTTGGAACTGGTACGCTCGACGAGACGGAAGCAATACGCGGCTGGAACTTGTACGCTCCACGAGACCGAAGCAATACGCTGCTGGAACTTGTTCGCGCGACGAGATCGAGTAATACGCGGCTGGAACTTGACGCATAACGAGATCGAAGCAATACGCGGCTGGGACTTGTACTGATAACGACACCGAAGCAATACGCTGCTGGAACTTGTACGCTCGACGAGACCGAAGCAATACGCGGCTGGGATTTGCACGCATAACGAGACCGAAGCAATACGCGGCTGGAACTAGTACGCTCGACGAAGCCGAAGGAATACGCGGCTGGGACTTGTACGCATAACGACACCGAAGCAATACGCTGCTGGAACTTGTACGCTCGACGAGACCGAAGCAATATGCTGCTGGAACTTGTACGCTCGAAGAGACCGAAGGAATACGCGGCTGGAACATGTACGCTCGATGAGACCGAAGCAATACGCGGCTGGAACTTGCACGCATAACGAGACCGAAGCAATACGCGGCTGGGACTTGTACGCTCGACGAAGCCGAAGCAATACGCGGCTGGGATTTGCACGCATAACGAGACCGAAGCAATACGCGGCTGGAACTAGTACGCTCGACGAAGCCGAAGGAATACGCGGCAGGGACTTGTACGCATAACGAGACCGTAGCAATACGCTGCCGGAACTTGTACGCTCCACGAGACCGAAGCTATACACGGCTGGGACTTGTACGCGTAACGAGACCGAAGCAATACGCGGCTGGAGCTAGTACGCTCGAAGAGACCGAAGGAATACGCGGCTGGAACTTGCACGCATAACGAGACCGAAGCAACACGCGGCTGGGACTTGTACGCATAACGACACCGAAGCAATACGCTGCTGGTACTTATACGCACCACGAGACCGAAGCAATACACGGCTGGGACATGCACGCATAACGAGACCGAAGGAAAACGCGGCAGGAACTTGTACGCGTAACGAGACCGAAGCAATACGCGGCTGGGACTTGTACGCTCGACGAAGCCGAAGCAATACGCGGCTGGGATTTGCACGCATAACGAGACCGAAGCAATACGCGGCTGGAACTAGTACGCTCGACGAAGCCGAAGGAATACGCGGCTGGGACTTGTACGCATAACGACACCGAAGCAAAACGCGGCTGGGACTTGTACGCATAACGACACCGAAGCTATACGCTGCTGGAACTTGTACGCTCGACGAGACCGAAGCAATACGCGGCTGGAACTTGTACGCTCGATGAGACCGAAGCAATACGCGGCTGGAACTTGCACGCATAACGAGACCGAAGCAATACGCGGCTGGAACTTGTACGCATAACGAGATCGAAGCAATACGCGGCTGGAACTGGTACGCTCGACGAGACCGAAGGAATTCGCGGCTGGAACTTGTACGCTCGACGAGACCGAAGCAATACGCGGCTGGAACTTGCACGCATAACGAGACCGAAGCAATACGCGGCTGGAACTTGTACGCTCGACGAGACCGAAGCAATACGCGGCTGGAACTTGTACCCTCCACGAGACCGAAGCAATACGCGGCTGGAACTTGCACGCATAACGAGACCGAAGCAATACGCTGCTGGAACTTGTACGAATAACGAGACCGAAGCAATACGCGGCTGGGACTTGTACGCCTAGCTAGACCGAAGCAACACGCGGCTGGAACTTGTACGCATAACGAGACCGAAGCAATACGCGGCTGGAACTTGTACGCTCGATGAGACCGAAGCAATACGCGGCTGGAACTTGTACGCTCGACGAGACCGAAGGAATACGCGGCTGAAACTTGACGCATAACGAGATCGAAGCAATACGCGGCTGGGACTTGTACTGATAACGACACCGAAGCAATACGCGGCTGGAACATGTACGCTCGATGAGACCGAAGCAATACGCGGCTGGAACTTGTACGCATAACGAGACCGAAGTAATACGCGGCTGGAACTTGTACGCATAACGAGAACAAAGCAATACGCGGCTGGGACTTGTACGCAAAACGAGACCTAAGCAATTCGCTGGTGGAACATTTACGCTCGACGTGACCGAAGCAATACACGGCCGGGAGTGGTACGCATAACGAGACCGAAGCCACACGCGGCTAGAAATTGTACGCATAACGAGACCCAAGCAATACGCGGCTGGAACTTACATGCTCGACGATACCGAAGCAACACACGGCTGGGACTTGTACGCATAACGAGACCGAAGCAATACGCGGCTGAAACTTGCACGCTCCACGAGACCGAAGCAATAGGCGGCAGGGACTTGTACGCATAACGAGACCGAAGCAATACGCTGCTGGAACTTGTACGAATAACGAGACCGAAGCAATACGCGGCTGGGACTTGTACGCCTAGCTAGACCGAAGCAACACGCGGCTGGAACTTGTACGCATAACGAGACCGAAGCAGCACGCGGATGGAACCTGTACGCTTGACGAAACCGAAGCAATACGCGGCTGGAACTTGTACGCTCGACGAGACCCAAGCAATACGCGGCTGGAACTTGTACGCGCGACGAGATCGAGCAATACGCGGCTGGGACTTGAACGCATAACCAGAACAAAGCAATACGCGGCTGGGACTGGTACGCATAACGAGACCGAAGCAATACGCTGCTGGAACTTGTACGCTCGACGAGACCGAAGCAATACGCGGCTGAAACTTGTACGCATAACGAGATCGAAGCAATACGCGGCTGGGACATGTACGCATAACGACACCGAAGCTATACGCTGCTGGAACTTGTACGCTCGACGAGACCGAAGCAATACGCGTCTGGAACTCGCACGCATAACGAGACCGAAGCAACACGCGTCTGGTTCTTGTACGCTCGACGAGACCGAAGCAATACGCGGCTGGAACATGTACGCTCGATGAGACCGAAGCAATACGCGGCTGGAACTTGCACGCATAACGAGACCGAAGCAATACGCGGCTGGAACTTGTACGCATAACGAGATCGAAGCAATACGCGGCTGGAACTGGTACGCTCGACGAGACCGAAGGAATTCGCGGCTGGAACTTGTACGCTCGACGAGACCGAAGCAATACGCGGCTGGAACTTGCACGCATAACGAGACCGAAGCAATACGCGGCTGGAACTTGTTCGCGCGACGAGATCGAGCAATACGCGGCTGGAACTTGTACGCCTAACGAGATCGAAGCTATACGCGGCTGGAACTGGTACGCTCGACGAGACCGAAGGAATTCGCGGCTGGAACTTGTACGCTCGACGAGACCGAAGCAATACGCTGCTGGAACTTGTACGAATAACGAGACCGAAGCAATACGCGGCTGGGACTTGTACGCCTAGCTAGACCGAAGCAACACGCGGCTGGAACTTGTACGCATAACGAGACCGAAGCAATACGCGGCTGGAACTTGTACGCTCGATGAGACCGAAGCAATACGCGGCTGGAACTTGTACGCTCGACGAGGCCGAAGGAATACGCGGCTGAAACTTGACGCATAACGAGATCGAAGCAATACGCGGCTGGGACTTGTACTGATAACGACACCGAAGCAATACGCTGCTGGAACTTGTACGCTCGACGAGACCGAAGCAATACGCGGCTGGAACTTGTACGCATAACGAGACCGAAGTAATACGCGGCTGGAACTAGTACGCTCGACGAAGCCGAAGGAATACGCGGCTGGGACTTGTACGCATAACGACACCGAAGCAATACGCTGCTGGAACTTGTACGCTCGACGAGACCGAAGCAATATGCGGCTGGAACTTGTACGCTCGAAGAGACCGAAGGAATACGCGGCTGGAACTTGCACGCATAACGAGACCGAAGCAACACGCGGCTGGGACTGGTACGCATAACGAGACCGAAGCAATACGCTGCTGGAACTTGTACGCTCGACGAGACCGAAGCAATACGCGGCTGAAACTTGTACGCATAACGAGATCGAAGCAATACGCGGCTGGGACTTGTACGCATAACGACACCGAAGCTATACGCTGCTGGAACTTGTACGCTCGACGAGACCGAAGCAATACGCGTCTGGAACTCGCACGCATAACGAGACCGAAGCAACACGCGTCTGGTTCTTGTACGCTCGACGAGACCGAAGCAATACGCGGCTGGAACATGTACGCTCGATGAGACCGAAGCAATACGCGGCTGGAACTTGCACGCATAACGAGACCGAAGCAATACGCGGCTGGAACTTGTACGCATAACGAGATCGAAGCAATACGCGGCTGGAACTGGTACGCTCGACGAGACCGAAGGAATTCGCGGCTGGAACTTGTACGCTCGACGAGACCGAAGCAATACGCGGCTGGAACTTGCACGCATAACGAGACCGAAGCAATACGCGGCTGGAACTTGTTCGCGCGACGAGATCGAGCAATACGCGGCTGGAACTTGTACGCCTAACACGATCGAAGCAATACGCGGCTGGAACTGGTACGCTCGACGAGACCGAAGGAATTCGCGGCTGGAACTTGTACGCTCGACGAGACCGAAGCAATACGCTGCTGGAACTTGTACGAATAACGAGACCGAAGCAATACGCGGCTGGGACTTGTACGCCTAGCTAGACCGAAGCAACACGCGGCTGGAACTTGTACGCATAACGAGACCGAAGCAATACGCGGCTGGAACTTGTACGCTCGATGAGACCGAAGCAATACGCGGCTGGAACTTGTACGCTCGACGAGACCGAAGGAATACGCGGCTGAAACTTGACGCATAACGAGATCGAAGCAATACGCGGCTGGGACTTGTACTGATAACGACACCGAAGCAATACGCTGCTGGAACTTGTACGCTCGACGAGACCGAAGCAATACGCGGCTGGAACTTGTACGCATAACGAGACCGAAGTAATACGCGGCTGGAACTAGTACGCTCGACGAAGCCGAAGGAATACGCGGCTGGGACTTGTACGCATAACGACACCGAAGCAATACGCTGCTGGAACTTGTACGCTCGACGAGACCGAAGCAATATGCGGCTGGAACTTGTACGCTCGAAGAGACCGAAGGAATACGCGGCTGGAACTTGCACGCATAACGAGACCGAAGCAACACGCGGCTGGGACTTGTACGCATAACGACACCGAAGCAATACGCTGCTGGTACTTATACGCACCACGAGACCGAAGCAATACACGGCTGGGACATGCACGCATAACGAGACCGAAGGAAAACGCGGCTGGATCTTGTACGCGTAACGAGACCGAAGCAATATGCGTCTGCAACTTGTACGCTCGACGAAGCCGAAGGAATACGCGGCTGGGACTTGTACGCATAACGAGACCGAAGCAATACGCGGCTGGGACTTGTACGCTCGACGAAGCCGAAGCAATACGCGGCTGGGATTTGCACGCATAACGAGACCGAAGCAATACGCGGCTGGAACTAGTACGCTCGACGAAGCCGAAGGAATACGCGGCTGGGACTTGTACGCATAACGACACCGAAGCAAAACGCGGCTGGGACTTGTACGCATAACGAGAAAAGAGCTATACGCGTCTGGGACTTGTACGCATAACGAGACCGAAGCAATACGCGGCTGGAACTTGTACGCTTGACGTGACCGAAGCAATACGCGGCTGGAACTTGCACGCCCGACGAGACGGAAGCAATACGCGGCTGGAACTTGTACGCTCCACGAGACCGAAGCAATACGCGGCCGGAACTTGCACGCATAACGAGACCGAAGCATTACGCGGCTGGTACTTGTACGCGTAACGAGACCGGAACAATACGCGGCTGGAACTTGCACGCATAACGAGACCGAAGAAATACGCGGCTTTGACTTGTACGCTCGACGAGACCGAGGCAATACCCGGCTGGGACTTGCACGCATAACGAGAACAAAGCAATACGCGGCTGGGACTTGTACGCATAACGAGACCGAAGCAATACGCGGCTGGAACTTGTACGCTTGACGTGACCGAAGCAATACGCGGCTGGAGCTTGTACACTCGACGAGACCGAAGGAATACGCGGGTGGGACTTGTACGCTCGACGAGACCGAAGCAATACGCGGCTGAAACTTGTACGCATAACGAGATCGAAGCAATACGCGGCTGGGACTTGTACGCATAACGACACCGAAGCTATACGCTGCTGGAACTTGTACGCTCGACGAGACCGAAGCAATACGCGTCTGGAACTCGCACGCATAACGAGACCGAAGCAACACGCGTCTGGTTCTTGTACGCTCGGCGAGACCGAAGCAATACGCGGCTGGAATATGTACGCTCGATGAGACCGAAGCAATACGCGGCTGGAACTTGCACGCATAACGAGACCGAAGCAATACGCGGCTGGAACTTGTACGCATAACGAGATCGAAGCAATACGCGGCTGGAACTGGTACGCTCGACGAGACCGAAGGAATTCGCGGCTGGAACTTGTACGCTCGACGAGACCGAAGCAATACGCGGCTGGAACTTGCACGCATAACGAGACCGAAGCAATACGCGGCTGGAACTTGTTCGCGCGACGAGATCGAGCAATACGCGGCTGGGACTTGAACGCATAACCAGAAGAAAGCAATACGCGGCTGGGACTGGTACGCATAACGAGACCGAAGCAATACGCTGCTGGTACTTATACGCTCCACGAGACCGAAGCAATACACGGCTGGGACATGTACGCGTAACGAGACCGAAGCAATACGCGGCTAGAGCTTGTCCGCTCGAAGAGAACGAAAGGAATACGCGGCTGGGACCTGTACGCATAACGAGATCGAAGCAATACGCGGCTGGAACTTGCACGCATAACGACACCGAAGCAAAGCGCAGTTGGAACTTGTACGCTCCACGAGACCGAAGCAATACGCGGCTGGGATTTGTACGCTCGACGAGACCGATGCAATTCGCGGCTGGAACATGTACGCGTTACGAGACCGAAGCAATACGCGGCTGGAACTTGTGCGTTCCACGAGACCGAAGCAATACGCTGCTGGAACTTGTACGCTCGACGAGACCGAAGCAATACGCGGCTGGAACTTGCACGCATAACGAGACCGAAGCAATACGCGGCTGGAACTTGTACGCTCGGCGAGACCGAAGCAATACGCGGCTGGAACTTGTGCGTTCCACGAGACCGAAGCAATACGCTGCTGGAACTTGTACGCTCGACGAGACCGAAGCAATACGCGGCTGGAACTTGCACGCATAACGAGACCGAAGCAATACGCGGCTGGGACTTGTACGCATAACGACACCGAAGCAATACGCTGCTGGAACTTGTACGCTCGACGAGACCGAAGCAATACGCGGCTGAAACTTGTACCCATAACGAGATCGAAGCAATACGCGGCTGGGACTTGTACGCATAACGAGAACAAAGCAATACGCGGCTGGAACTTGTATCCTCCACTAGACCGAAGCAATACGCGGCTGGAACTTGTACGCGCGACGAGACCGAAGCAATACGCGGCTGGGACTTGTACGCATAACCAGAACAAAGTAATACGCGGCTGGAACTTGTACGCTCGACGCGACCGAAGCAATTCGCGGCTGGAACTTGTACGCTCGACGAGACCGAAGCAATTCGCGGCTGGAACTTGCACGCATAACGAGACCGAAGCAATACGCGGCTGGAACTTGTACGCTTAACGAGACCGAAGCAACACGCGGCTGGAACTTGTACCCTCCACGAGACCGAAGCAACACGCGGCTGGAACTTGTGCGCTCGACGAGACCGAAGCAATACGCGGCTGGAACATGTACGCTCGATGAGACCGAAGCAATACGCGGCTGGAACTTGTACGCTCGACGAGACCGAAGGAATACGCGGCTGAAACTTGACGCATAACGAGATCGAAGCAATACGCGGCTGGGACTTGTACTGATAACGACACCGAAGCAATACGCTGCTGGAACTTGTACGCTCGACGAGACCGAAGCAATACGCGGCTGGGATTTGCACGCATAACGAGACCGAAGCAATACGCGGCTGGAACTAGTACGCTCGACGAAGCCGAAGGAATACGCGGCTGGAACTTGTACGCTCGACGAGACCGAAGCAATACGCGGCTGGAACTTGTACGCGCGACGAGATCGAGCAATACGCGGCTGGGACTTGAACGCATAACCAGAACAAAGCAATACGCGGCTGGGACTGGTACGCATAACGAGACCGAAGCAATACGCTGCTGGAACTTGTACGCTCGACGAGACCGAAGCAATACGCGGCTGAAACTTGTACGCATAACGAGATCGAAGCAATACGCGGCTGAGACTTGTACGCATAACGACACCGAAGCTATACGCTGCTGGAACTTGTACGCTCGACGAGACCGAAGCAATACGCGTCTGGAACTCGCACGCATAACGAGACCGAAGCAACACGCGTCTGGTTCTTGTACGCTCGACGAGACCGAAGCAATACGCGGCTGGAACATGTACGCTCGATGAGACCGAAGCAATACGCGGCTGGAACTTGCACGCATAACGATACCGAAGCAATACGCGGCTGGAACTTGTACGCATAACGAGATCGAAGCAATACGCGGCTGGAACTGGTACGCTCGACGAGACCGAAGGAATTCGCGGCTGGAACTTGTGCGCTCGACGAGACCGAAGCAATACGCGGCTGGAACATGTACGCTCGATGAGACCGAAGCAATACGCGGCTGGAACTTGTACGCTCGACGAGACCGAAGGAATACGCGGCTGAAACTTGACGCATAACGAGATCGAAGCAATACGCGGCTGGGACTTGTACTGATAACGACACCGATGCAATACGCTGCTGGAACTTGTACGCTCGACGAGACCGAAGCAATACGCGGCTGGGATTTGCACGCATAACGAGACCGAAGCAATACGCGGCTGGAACTCGCACGCATAACGAGACCGAAGCAACACGCGTCTGGTTCTTGTACGCTCGACGAGACCGAAGCAATACGCGGCTGGAACATGTACGCTCGATGAGACCGAAGCAATACGCGGCTGGAACTTGCACGCATAACGAGACCGAAGCAATACGCGGCTGGAACTTGTACGCATAACGAGATCGAAGCAATACGCGGCTGGAACTGGTACGCTCGACGAGACCGAAGGAATTCGCGGCTGGAACTTGTACGCTCGACGAGACCGAAGCAATACGCGGCTGGAACTTGCACGCATAACGAGACCGAAGCAATACGCGGCTGGAACTTGTTCGCGCGACGAGATCGAGCAATACGCGGCTGGGACTTGAACGCATAACCAGAAGAAAGCAATACGCGGCTGGGACTGGTACGCATAACGAGACCGAAGCAATACGCTGCTGGTACTTATACGCTCCACGAGACCGAAGCAATACACGGCTGGGACATGTACGCGTAACGAGACCGAAGCAATACGCGGCTAGAGCTTGTCCGCTCGAAGAGAACGAAAGGAATACGCGGCTGGGACCTGTACGCATAACGAGATCGAAGCAATACGCGGCTGGAACTTGCACGCATAACGACACCGAAGCAAAGCGCAGTTGGAACTTGTACGCTCCACGAGACCGAAGCAATACGCAGCTGGAACTTGTGCGCTCCACGAGACCGGAGCAATACGCGGCTGGGACTTGTACGCTCGACGATGCCGAAGCAATACGCGGCTGGGATTTGTACGCTCGACGAGACCGATGCAATTCGCGGCTGGAACATGTACGCGTTACGAGACCGAAGCAATACGCGGCTGGAACTTGTGCGTTCCACGAGACCGAAGCAATACGCTGCTGGAACTTGTACGCTCGACGAGACCGAAGCAATACGCGGCTGGAACTTGCACGCATAACGAGACCGAAGCAATACGCGGCTGGAACTTGTACGCTCGGCGAGACCGAAGCAATACGCGGCTGGAACTTGTGCGTTCCACGAGACCGAAGCAATACGCTGCTGGAACTTGTACGCTCGACGAGACCGAAGCAATACGCGGCTGGAACTTGCACGCATAACGAGACCGAAGCAATACGCGGCTGGAACTTGTACGCTCGGCGAGACCGAAGCAATACGCGGCTGAAACTTGTACGCATAACGAGATCGAAGCAATACGCGGCTGGGACTTGTACGCATAACGACACCGAAGCAATACGCTGCTGGAACTTGTACGCTCGACGAGACCGAAGCAATACGCGGCTGAAACTTGTACCCATAACGAGATCGAAGCAATACGCGGCTGGGACTTGTACGCATAACGAGAACAAAGCAATACGCGGCTGGAACTTGTATCCTCCACTAGACCGAAGCAATACGCGGCTGGAACTTGTACGGGCGACGAGACCGAAGCAATACGCGGCTGGGACTTGTACGCATAACCAGAACAAAGTAATACGCGGCTGGAACTTGTACGCTCGACGCGACCGAAGCAATTCGCGGCTGGAACTTGTACGCTCGACGAGACCGAAGCAACTCGCGGCTGGAACTTGCACGCATAACGAGACCGAAGCAATACGCGGCTGGAACTTGTACGCTTAACGAGACCGAAGCAACACGCGGCTGGAACTTGTACGCATAACGAGATCGAAGCAATACGCGGCTGGAACTGGTACGCTCGACGAGACGGAAGCAATACGCGGCTGGAACTTGTACGCTCCACGAGACCGAAGCAATACGCGGCTGGAACTTGTTCGCGCGACGAGATCGAGCAATACGCGGCTGGAACTTGACGCATAACGAGATCGAAGCTATACGCGGCTGGGACTTGTACTGATAACGACACCGAAGCAATACGCTGCTGGAACTTGTACGCTCGACGAGACCGAAGCAATACGCGGCTGGGATTTGCACGCATAACGAGACCGAAGCAATACGCGGCTGGAACTAGTACGCTCGACGAAGCCGAAGGAATACGCGGCTGGGACTTGTACGCATAACGACACCGAAGCAATACGCTGCTGGAACTTGTACGCTCGACGAGTCCGAAGCAATATGCGGCTGGAACTTGTACGCTCGAAGAGACCGAAGGAATACGCGGCTGGAACATGTACGCTCGATGAGACCGAAGCAATACGCGGCTGGAACTTGCACGCATAACGAGACCGAAGCAATACGCGGCTGGGACTTGTACGCTCGACGAAGCCGAAGCAATACGCGGCCGGGATTTGCACGCATAACGAGACCGAAGCAATACGCGGCTGGAACTAGTACGCTCGACGAAGCCGAAGGAATACGCGGCAGGGACTTGTACGCATAACGAGACCGTAGCAATACGCTGCCGGAACTTGTACGCTCCACGAGACCGAAGCTATACACGGCTGGGACTTGTACGCTCGACGAGACCGAAGCAATACGCGGCTGAAACTTGTACCCATAACGAGATCGAAGCAATACGCGGCTGGGACTTGTACGCATAACGAGAACAAAGCAATACGCGGCTGGAACTTGTATCCTCCACTAGACCGAAGCAATACGCGGCTGGAACTTGTACGCGCGACGAGACCGAAGCAATACGCGGCTGGGACTTGTACGCATAACCAGAACAAAGTAATACGCGGCTGGAACTTGTACGCTCGACGCGACCGAAGCAATTCGCGGCTGGAACTTGTACGCTCGACGAGACCGAAGCAATTCGCGGCTGGAACTTGCACGCATAACGAGACCGAAGCAATACGCGGCTGGAACTTGTACGCTTAACGAGACCGAAGCAACACGCGGCTGGAACTTGTACCCTCCACGAGACCGAAGCAACACGCGGCTGGAACTTGTGCGCTCGACGAGACCGAAGCAATACGCGGCTGGAACATGTACGCTCGATGAGACCGAAGCAATACGCGGCTGGAACTTGTACGCTCGACGAGACCGAAGGAATACGCGGCTGAAACTTGACGCATAACGAGATCGAAGCAATACGCGGCTGGGACTTGTACTGATAACGACACCGAAGCAATACGCTGCTGGAACTTGTACGCTCGACGAGACCGAAGCAATACGCGGCTGGGATTTGCACGCATAACGAGACCGAAGCAATACGCGGCTGGAACTAGTACGCTCGACGAAGCCGAAGGAATACGCGGCTGGAACTTGTACGCTCGACGAGACCGAAGCAATACGCGGCTGGAACTTGTACGCGCGACGAGATCGAGCAATACGCGGCTGGGACTTGAACGCATAACCAGAACAAAGCAATACGCGGCTGGGACTGGTACGCATAACGAGACCGAAGCAATACGCTGCTGGAACTTGTACGCTCGACGAGACCGAAGCAATACGCGGCTGAAACTTGTACGCATAACGAGATCGAAGCAATACGCGGCTGAGACTTGTACGCATAACGACACCGAAGCTATACGCTGCTGGAACTTGTACGCTCGACGAGACCGAAGCAATACGCGTCTGGAACTCGCACGCATAACGAGACCGAAGCAACACGCGTCTGGTTCTTGTACGCTCGACGAGACCGAAGCAATACGCGGCTGGAACATGTACGCTCGATGAGACCGAAGCAATACGCGGCTGGAACTTGCACGCATAACGATACCGAAGCAATACGCGGCTGGAACTTGTACGCATAACGAGATCGAAGCAATACGCGGCTGGAACTGGTACGCTCGACGAGACCGAAGGAATTCGCGGCTGGAACTTGTGCGCTCGACGAGACCGAAGCAATACGCGGCTGGAACATGTACGCTCGATGAGACCGAAGCAATACGCGGCTGGAACTTGTACGCTCGACGAGACCGAAGGAATACGCGGCTGAAACTTGACGCATAACGAGATCGAAGCAATACGCGGCTGGGACTTGTACTGATAACGACACCGATGCAATACGCTGCTGGAACTTGTACGCTCGACGAGACCGAAGCAATACGCGGCTGGGATTTGCACGCATAACGAGACCGAAGCAATACGCGGCTGGAACTCGCACGCATAACGAGACCGAAGCAACACGCGTCTGGTTCTTGTACGCTCGACGAGACCGAAGCAATACGCGGCTGGAACATGTACGCTCGATGAGACCGAAGCAATACGCGGCTGGAACTTGCACGCATAACGAGACCGAAGCAATACGCGGCTGGAACTTGTACGCATAACGAGATCGAAGCAATACGCGGCTGGAACTGGTACGCTCGACGAGACCGAAGGAATTCGCGGCTGGAACTTGTACGCTCGACGAGACCGAAGCAATACGCGGCTGGAACTTGCACGCATAACGAGACCGAAGCAATACGCGGCTGGAACTTGTTCGCGCGACGAGATCGAGCAATACGCGGCTGGGACTTGAACGCATAACCAGAAGAAAGCAATACGCGGCTGGGACTGGTACGCATAACGAGACCGAAGCAATACGCTGCTGGTACTTATACGCTCCACGAGACCGAAGCAATACACGGCTGGGACATGTACGCGTAACGAGACCGAAGCAATACGCGGCTAGAGCTTGTCCGCTCGAAGAGAACGAAAGGAATACGCGGCTGGGACCTGTACGCATAACGAGATCGAAGCAATACGCGGCTGGAACTTGCACGCATAACGACACCGAAGCAAAGCGCAGTTGGAACTTGTACGCTCCACGAGACCGAAGCAATACGCAGCTGGAACTTGTGCGCTCCACGAGACCGGAGCAATACGCGGCTGGGACTTGTACGCTCGACGATGCCGAAGCAATACGCGGCTGGGATTTGTACGCTCGACGAGACCGATGCAATTCGCGGCTGGAACATGTACGCGTTACGAGACCGAAGCAATACGCGGCTGGAACTTGTGCGTTCCACGAGACCGAAGCAATACGCTGCTGGAACTTGTACGCTCGACGAGACCGAAGCAATACGCGGCTGGAACTTGCACGCATAACGAGACCGAAGCAATACGCGGCTGGAACTTGTACGCTCGGCGAGACCGAAGCAATACGCGGCTGGAACTTGTGCGTTCCACGAGACCGAAGCAATACGCTGCTGGAACTTGTACGCTCGACGAGACCGAAGCAATACGCGGCTGGAACTTGCACGCATAACGAGACCGAAGCAATACGCGGCTGGAACTTGTACGCTCGGCGAGACCGAAGCAATACGCGGCTGAAACTTGTACGCATAACGAGATCGAAGCAATACGCGGCTGGGACTTGTACGCATAACGACACCGAAGCAATACGCTGCTGGAACTTGTACGCTCGACGAGACCGAAGCAATACGCGGCTGAAACTTGTACCCATAACGAGATCGAAGCAATACGCGGCTGGGACTTGTACGCATAACGAGAACAAAGCAATACGCGGCTGGAACTTGTATCCTCCACTAGACCGAAGCAATACGCGGCTGGAACTTGTACGGGCGACGAGACCGAAGCAATACGCGGCTGGGACTTGTACGCATAACCAGAACAAAGTAATACGCGGCTGGAACTTGTACGCTCGACGCGACCGAAGCAATTCGCGGCTGGAACTTGTACGCTCGACGAGACCGAAGCAACTCGCGGCTGGAACTTGCACGCATAACGAGACCGAAGCAATACGCGGCTGGAACTTGTACGCTTAACGAGACCGAAGCAACACGCGGCTGGAACTTGTACGCATAACGAGATCGAAGCAATACGCGGCTGGAACTGGTACGCTCGACGAGACGGAAGCAATACGCGGCTGGAACTTGTACGCTCCACGAGACCGAAGCAATACGCGGCTGGAACTTGTTCGCGCGACGAGATCGAGCAATACGCGGCTGGAACTTGACGCATAACGAGATCGAAGCTATACGCGGCTGGGACTTGTTCTGATAACGACACCGAAGCAATACGCTGCTGGAACTTGTACGCTCGACGAGACCGAAGCAATACGCGGCTGGGATTTGCACGCATAACGAGACCGAAGCAATACGCGGCTGGAACTAGTACGCTCGACGAAGCCGAAGGAATACGCGGCTGGGACTTGTACGCATAACGACACCGAAGCAATACGCTGCTGGAACTTGTACGCTCGACGAGTCCGAAGCAATATGCGGCTGGAACTTGTACGCTCGAAGAGACCGAAGGAATACGCGGCTGGAACATGTACGCTCGATGAGACCGAAGCAATACGCGGCTGGAACTTGCACGCATAACGAGACCGAAGCAATACGCGGCTGGGACTTGTACGCTCGACGAAGCCGAAGCAATACGCGGCCGGGATTTGCACGCATAACGAGACCGAAGCAATACGCGGCTGGAACTAGTACGCTCGACGAAGCCGAAGGAATACGCGGCAGGGACTTGTACGCATAACGAGACCGTAGCAATACGCTGCCGGAACTTGTACGCTCCACGAGACCGAAGCTATACACGGCTGGGACTTGTACGCGTAACGAGACCGAAGCAATACGCGGCTGGAGCTTGTACGCTCGAAGAGACCGAAGGAATACGCGGCTGGAACTTGCACGCATAACGAGACCGAAGCAACACGCGGCTGGGACTTGTACGCATAACGACACCGAAGCAATACGCTGCTGGTACTTATACGCACCACGAGACCGAAGCAATACACGGCTGGGACATGCACGCATAACGAGACCGAAGGAAAACGCGGCAGGAACTTGTACGCGTAACGAGACCGAAGCAATACGCGGCTGGGACTTGTACGCTCGACGAAGCCGAAGCAATACGCGGCTGGGATTTGCACGCATAACGAGACCGAAGCAATACGCGGCTGGAACTAGTACGCTCGACGAAGCCGAAGGAATACGCGGCTGGGACTTGTACGCATAACGACACCGAAGCAAAACGCGGCTGGGACTTGTACGCATAACGACACCGAAGCTATACGCTGCTGGAACTTGTACGCTCGACGAGACCGAAGCAATACGCGGCTGGAACTTGTACGCTCGATGAGACCGAAGCAATACGCGGCTGGAACTTGCACGCATAACGAGACCGAAGCAATACGCGGCTGGAACTTGTACGCATAACGAGATCGAAGCAATACGCGGCTGGAACTGGTACGCTCGACGAGACCGAAGGAATTCGCGGCTGGAACTTGTACGCTCGACGAGACCGAAGCAATACGCGGCTGGAACTTGCACGCATAACGAGACCGAAGCAATACGCGGCTGGAACTTGTACGCTCGACGAGACCGAAGCAATACGCGGCTGGAACTTGTACCCTCCACGAGACCGAAGCAATACGCGGCTGGAACTTGCACGCATAACGAGACCGAAGCAATACGCTGCTGGAACTTGTACGAATAACGAGACCGAAGCAATACGCGGCTGGGACTTGTACGCCTAGCTAGACCGAAGCAACACGCGGCTGGAACTTTTACGCATAACGAGACCGAAGCAATACGCGGCTGGAACTTGTACGCTCGATGAGACCGAAGCAATACGCGGCTGGAACTTGTACGCTCGACGAGACCGAAGGAATACGCGGCTGAAACTTGACGCATAACGAGATCGAAGCAATACGCGGCTGGGACTTGTACTGATAACGACACCGAAGCAATACGCGGCTGGAACATGTACGCTCGATGAGACCGAAGCAATACGCGGCTGGAACTTGTACGCATAACGAGACCGAAGTAATACGCGGCTGGAACTTGTACGCATAACGAGAACAAAGCAATACGCGGCTGGGACTTGTACGCAAAACGAGACCTAAGCAATTCGCTGGTGGAACATTTACGCTCGACGTGACCGAAGCAATACACGGCCGGGAGTGGTACGCATAACGAGACCGAAGCCATACGCGGCTAGGAATTGTACGCATAACGAGACCCAAGTAATACGCGGCTGGAACTTACATGCTCGACGATACCGAAGCAACACACGGCTGGGACTTGTACGCATAACGAGACCGAAGCAATACGCGGCTGAAACTTGCACGCTCCACGAGACCGAAGCAATAGGCGGCAGGGACTTGTACGCATAACGAGACCGAAGCAATACGCTGCTGGAACTTGTACGAATAACGAGACCGAAGCAATACGCGGCTGGGACTTGTACGCCTAGCTAGACCGAAGCAACACGCGGCTGGAACTTGTACGCATAACGAGACCGAAGCAGCACGCGGATGGAACCTGTACGCTTGACGAAACCGAAGCAATACGCGGCTGGAACTTGTACGCTCGACGAGACCCAAGCAATACGCGGCTGGAACTTGTACGCGCGACGAGATCGAGCAATACGCGGCTGGGACTTGAACGCATAACCAGAACAAAGCAATACGCGGCTGGGACTGGTACGCATAACGAGATCGAAGCAATACGCGGCTGGGACTTGTACGCATAACGACACCGAAGCTATACGCTGCTGGAACTTGTACGCTCGACGAGACCGAAGCAATACGCGTCTGGAACTCGCACGCATAACGAGACCGAAGCAACACGCGTCTGGTTCTTGTACGCTCGACGAGACCGAAGCAATACGCGGCTGGAACATGTACGCTCGATGAGACCGAAGCAATACGCGGCTGGAACTTGCACGCATAACGAGACCGAAGCAATACGCGGCTGGAACTTGTACGCATAACGAGATCGAAGCAATACGCGGCTGGAACTGGTACGCTCGACGAGACCGAAGGAATTCGCGGCTGGAACTTGTACGCTCGACGAGACCGAAGCAATACGCGGCTGGAACTTGCACGCATAACGAGACCGAAGCAATACGCGGCTGGAACTTGTTCGCGCGACGAGATCGAGCAATACGCGGCTGGAACTTGTACGCCTAACGAGATCGAAGCAATACGCGGCTGGAACTGGTACGCTCGACGAGACCGAAGGAATTCGCGGCTGGAACTTGTACGCTCGACGAGACCGAAGCAATACGCTGCTGGAACTTGTACGAATAACGAGACCGAAGCAATACGCGGCTGGGACTTGTACGCCTAGCTAGACCGAAGCAACACGCGGCTGGAACTTGTACGCATAACGAGACCGAAGCAATACGCGGCTGGAACTTGTACGCTCGATGAGACCGAAGCAATACGCGGCTGGAACTTGTACGCTCGACGAGACCGAAGGAATACGCGGCTGAAACTTGACGCATAACGAGATCGAAGCAATACGCGGCTGGGACTTGTACTGATAACGACACCGAAGCAATACGCTGCTGGAACTTGTACGCTCGACGAGACCGAAGCAATACGCGGCTGGAACTTGTACGCATAACGACACCGAAGTAATACGCGGCTGGAACTAGTACGCTCGACGAAGCCGAAGGAATACGCGGCTGGGACTTGTACGCATAACGACACCGAAGCAATACGCTGCTGGAACTTGTACGCTCGACGAGACCGAAGCAATATGCGGCTGGAACTTGTACGCTCGAAGAGACCGAAGCAATACGCGGCTGGAACTTGCACGCATAACGAGACCGAAGCAACACGCGGCTGGGACTTGTACGCATAACGACACCGAAGCAATACGCTGCTGGTACTTATACGCACCACGAGACCGAAGCAATACACGGCTGGGACATGCACGCATAACGAGACCGAAGGAAAACGCGGCTGGAACTTGTACGCGTAACGAGACCGAAGCAATATGCGTCTGCAACTTGTACGCTCGACGAAGCCGAAGGAATACGCGGCTGGGACTTGTACGCATAACGAGACCGAAGCAATACGCGGCTGGGACTTGTACGCTCGACGAAGCCGAAGCAATACGCGGCTGGGATTT
Source organism: Stelis phaeoptera (assembly GCA_943735885.1). Taxonomy (NCBI): domain Eukaryota; kingdom Metazoa; phylum Arthropoda; class Insecta; order Hymenoptera; family Megachilidae; genus Stelis; species Stelis phaeoptera. The sequence continues at coordinate 3,080,441 of OX030931.1, forward strand.
GCACGCATAACGAGACCGAAGCAATACGCGGCTGGAACTAGTACGCTCGACGAAGCCGAAGGAATACGCGGCTGGGACTTGTACGCATAACGACACCGAAGCAAAACGCGGCTGGGACTTGTACGCATAACGACACCGAAGCTATACGCTGCTGGAACTTGTACGCTCGACGAGACCGAAGCAATACGCGGCTGGAACTTGTACGCTCGATGAGACCGAAGCAATACGCGGCTGGAACCTGCACGCATAACGAGACCGAAGCAATACGCGGCTGGAACTTGTACGCATAACGAGATCGAAGCAATACGAGGCTGGAACTGGTACGCTCGACGAGACCGAAGGAATTCGCGGCTGGAACTGGTACGCTCGACGAGACCGAAGGAATTCGCGGCTGGGACTTGTACGCGCGACGAGACCGAAGCAATACGTATCTGGGACTTGAACGCATAACCAGAACAAAGCAATACGCGGCTGGGACTTGTACGCATAACGAGACCGAAGCAATACGCTGCTGGGGCTTGTACCCTCGACGAGACCGAAGCAATACGCGGCTGGGACTTGTACGCATAACGAGACCGAAGCAATACGCTGCTGGTACTTGCACGCTCGACGAGACCGAAGCAATACGCGGCCGGAACTTGTACGCTCGACCAGACCGAAGCAATACGCGGCTGGAACTTGCACGCATAACGAGAATAAAGCAATACGCGGCTGGGACTTGTACGCATAACGAGACCGAAGCAATACGCTGCTGGAACTTGTACGCTCGACGAGACCGAAGCAATACACGGCTGGAGCTTGTACGCTCGACGAGACCGAAGCAATACACGGCTGGAGCTTATACGCTCGACGAGACCGTAGCAGTACGCGGCTGGGCATTGTACGCATAACGAGAATAAAACAATACGCGGCTTGGACTTGTACGCATAACGAGACCGAAGCAATACGCTGCTGGTACTTGTACGCTCGACGAGACCGAAGCAATACGTATCTGGGACTTGAACGCATAACCAGGACAAAGCAATACGCGGCTGGGACTTGTACGCATAACGAGACCGAAGCAATACGCTGCTGGAACTTGTACGCTCGACGAGACCGAAGCAATACGCGGCTGGAACTTGCACGCTCGACGAGACCGAAGCAATACACGGGGGGGACTTGTACGCGTAACGAGACCGAAGCAATATGCGTCTGGAACTTGTACGCTCGGCAAGACCGAAGCAATACGCGGCTGGAACTTGTACGCTCGACGAGACCGAAGCAATACGCGGCTGGAACTTGTACGCGTTACGAGACCGAAGCAATACGCGGCTGGGCCTTGTACGCTCCACGAGACCGAAGCAATACACGGGGGGGGGGGGGACTTGTACGCCAAACGAGACCGAAGCAATATGCGTCTGGAACTTGTACGCTCGACGAAGCCGAAGGAATACGCTGCTGGAACTTGAACGCTCGACGAGACCGAGGCAATACCCGGCTGGGACTTGCACGCATAACGAGAACAAAGCAATACGCGGCTGGGACTTGTACGCATAACGAGACCGAAGCAATACGCGGCTGCAACTTGTACGCGCGACGAGAACGAAGCAACACGCGGCTGGGACTTGTACGCATAACCAGAACAAAGCAATACGCGGCTGGAACTTGCACGCATAACGAGACCGAAGAAATGCGCGGCTGGGACTTGTACGCTCCACGAGACCGAAGCAATACACGGCAGCGACTTGTACGCATAACGAGACCGAAGCAATACGCGGCTGGATCTCGTACGCAAAACGAGACCGAAGCAATACGCGGCTGGAACTTGTACGCATAACAAGACCGAAGCAACACGCGGCTGGAACTTGTACGCTCGACGAGACCGAAGCAATACGCGGCTGGAACTAGTACGCTCGACGAAGCCGAAGGAATACGCGGCAGGGACTTGTACGCATAACGAGACCGTAGCAATACGCTGGCGGAACTTGTACGCTCCACGAGACCGAAGCTATACACGGCTGGGACTTGTACGCGTAACGAGACCGAAGCAATACGCGGCTGGAGCTTGTACGCTCGAAGAGACCGAAGGAATACGCGGCTGGAACTTGCACGCATAACGAGACCGAAGCAACACGCGGCTGGGACTTGTACGCATAACGACACCGAAGCAATACGCTGCTGGTACTTATACGCACCACGAGACCGAAGCAATACACGGCTGGAACTTGTTCGCGCGACGAGATCGAGCAATACGCGGCTGGAACTTGTACGCCTAACGAGATCGAAGCAATACGCGGCTGGAACTGGTACGCTCGACGAGACCGAAGGAATTCGCGGCTGGAACTTGTACGCTCGACGAGACCGAAGCAATACGCTGCTGGAACTTGTACGAATAACGAGACCGAAGCAATACGCGGCTGGGACTTGTACGCCTAGCTAGACCGACGCAACACGCGGCTGGAACTTGTACGCATAACGAGACCGAAGCAATACGCGGCTGGAACTTGTACGCTCGATGAGACCGAAGCAATACGCGGCTGGAACTTGTACGCTCGACGAGACCGAAGGAATACGCGGCTGAAACTTGACGCATAACGAGATCGAAGCAATACGCGGCTGGGACTTGTACTGATAACGACACCGAAGCAATACGCTGCTGGAACTTGTACGCTCGACGAGACCGAAGCAATACGCGGCTGGAACTTGTACGCATAACGAGACCGAAGTAATACGCGGCTGGAACTAGTACGCTCGACGAAGCCGAAGGAATACGCGGCTGGGACTTGTACGCATAACGACACCGAAGCAATACGCTGCTGGAACTTGTACGCTCGACGAGACCGAAGCAATATGCGGCTGGAACTTGTACGCTCGAAGAGACCGAAGCAATACGCGGCTGGAACTTGCACGCATAACGAGACCGAAGCAACACGCGGCTGGGACTTGTACGCATAACGACACCGAAGCAATACGCTGCTGGTACTTATACGCACCACGAGACCGAAGCAATACACGGCTGGGACATGCACGCATAACGAGACCGAAGGAAAACGCGGCTGGAACTTGTACGCGTAACGAGACCGAAGCAATATGCGTCTGCAACTTGTACGCTCGACGAAGCCGAAGGAATACGCGGCTGGGACTTGTACGCATAACGAGACCGAAGCAATACGCGGCTGGGACTTGTACGCTCGACGAAGCCGAAGCAATACGCGGCTGGGATTTGCACGCATAACGAGACCGAAGCAATACGCGGCTGGAACTAGTACGCTCGACGAAGCCGAAGGAATACGCGGCTGGGACTTGTACGCATAACGACACCGAAGCAAAACGCGGCTGGGACTTGTACGCATAACGACACCGAAGCTATACGCTGCTGGAACTTGTACGCTCGACGAGACCGAAGCAATACGCGGCTGGAACTTGTACGCTCGATGAGACCGAAGCAATACGCGGCTGGAACCTGCACGCATAACGAGACCGAAGCAATACGCGGCTGGAACTTGTACGCATAACGAGATCGAAGCAATACGAGGCTGGAACTGGTACGCTCGACGAGACCGAAGGAATTCGCGGCTGGAACTGGTACGCTCGACGAGACCGAAGGAATTCGCGGCTGGGACTTGTACGCGCGACGAGACCGAAGCAATACGTATCTGGGACTTGAACGCATAACCAGAACAAAGCAATACGCGGCTGGGACTTGTACGCATAACGAGACCGAAGCAATACGCTGCTGGGGCTTGTACCCTCGACGAGACCGAAGCAATACGCGGCTGGGACTTGTACGCATAACGAGACCGAAGCAATACGCTGCTGGTACTTGCACGCTCGACGAGACCGAAGCAATACGCGGCCGGAACTTGTACGCTCGACCAGACCGAAGCAATACGCGGCTGGAACTTGCACGCATAACGAGAATAAAGCAATACGCGGCTGGGACTTGTACGCATAACGAGACCGAAGCAATACGCTGCTGGAACTTGTACGCTCGACGAGACCGAAGCAATACACGGCTGGAGCTTGTACGCTCGACGAGACCGAAGCAATACACGGCTGGAGCTTATACGCTCGACGAGACCGTAGCAGTACGCGGCTGGGCATTGTACGCATAACGAGAATAAAACAATACGCGGCTTGGACTTGTACGCATAACGAGACCGAAGCAATACGCTGCTGGTACTTGTACGCTCGACGAGACCGAAGCAATACGTATCTGGGACTTGAACGCATAACCAGAACAAAGCAATACGCGGCTGGGACTTGTACGCATAACGAGACCGAAGCAATACGCTGCTGGAACTTGTACGCTCGACGAGACCGAAGCAATACGCGGCTGGAACTTGCACGCTCGACGAGACCGAAGCAATACACGGGGGGGACTTGTACGCGTAACGAGACCGAAGCAATATGCGTCTGGAACTTGTACGCTCGGCAAGACCGAAGCAATACGCGGCTGGAACTTGTACGCTCGACGAGACCGAAGCAATACGCGGCTGGAACTTGTACGCGTTACGAGACCGAAGCAATACGCGGCTGGGCCTTGTACGCTCCACGAGACCGAAGCAATACACGGGGGGGGGGGGACTTGTACGCCAAACGAGACCGAAGCAATATGCGTCTGGAACTTGTACGCTCGACGAAGCCGAAGGAATACGCTGCTGGAACTTGAACGCTCGACGAGACCGAGGCAATACCCGGCTGGGACTTGCACGCATAACGAGAACAAAGCAATACGCGGCTGGGACTTGTACGCATAACGAGACCGAAGCAATACGCGGCTGCAACTTGTACGCGCGACGAGAACGAAGCAACACGCGGCTGGGACTTGTACGCATAACCAGAACAAAGCAATACGCGGCTGGAACTTGCACGCATAACGAGACCGAAGAAATACGCGGCTGGGACTTGTACGCTCCACGAGACCGAAGCAATACACGGCAGCGACTTGTACGCATAACGAGACCGAAGCAATACGCGGCTGGATCTCGTACGCAAAACGAGACCGAAGCAATACGCGGCTGGAACTTGTACGCATAACAAGACCGAAGCAACACGCGGCTGGAACTTGTACGCTCGACGAGACCGAAGCAATACGCGGCTGGAACTAGTACGCTCGACGAAGCCGAAGGAATACGCGGCAGGGACTTGTACGCATAACGAGACCGTAGCAATACGCTGCCGGAACTTGTACGCTCCACGAGACCGAAGCTATACACGGCTGGGACTTGTACGCGTAACGAGACCGAAGCAATACGCGGCTGGAGCTTGTACGCTCGAAGAGACCGAAGGAATACGCGGCTGGAACTTGCACGCATAACGAGACCGAAGCAACACGCGGCTGGGACTTGTACGCATAACGACACCGAAGCAATACGCTGCTGGTACTTATACGCACCACGAGACCGAAGCAATACACGGCTGGAACTTGTTCGCGCGACGAGATCGAGCAATACGCGGCTGGAACTTGTACGCCTAACGAGATCGAAGCAATACGCGGCTGGAACTGGTACGCTCGACGAGACCGAAGGAATTCGCGGCTGGAACTTGTACGCTCGACGAGACCGAAGCAATACGCTGCTGGAACTTGTACGAATAACGAGACCGAAGCAATACGCGGCTGGGACTTGTACGCCTAGCTAGACCGAAGCAACACGCGGCTGGAACTTGTACGCATAACGAGACCGAAGCAATACGCGGCTGGAACTTGTACGCTCGATGAGACCGAAGCAATACGCGGCTGGAACTTGTACGCTCGACGAGACCGAAGGAATACGCGGCTGAAACTTGACGCATAACGAGATCGAAGCAATACGCGGCTGGGACTTGTACTGATAACGACACCGAAGCAATACGCTGCTGGAACTTGTACGCTCGACGAGACCGAAGCAATACGCGGCTGGAACTTGTACGCATAACGAGACCGAAGTAATACGCGGCTGGAACTAGTACGCTCGACGAAGCCGAAGGAATACGCGGCTGGGACTTGTACGCATAACGACACCGAAGCAATACGCTGCTGGAACTTGTACGCTCGACGAGACCGAAGCAATATGCGGCTGGAACTTGTACGCTCGAAGAGACCGAAGCAATACGCGGCTGGAACTTGCACGCATAACGAGACCGAAGCAACACGCGGCTGGGACTTGTACGCATAACGACACCGAAGCAATACGCTGCTGGTACTTATACGCACCACGAGACCGAAGCAATACACGGCTGGGACATGCACGCATAACGAGACCGAAGGAAAACGCGGCTGGAACTTGTACGCGTAACGAGACCGAAGCAATATGCGTCTGCAACTTGTACGCTCGACGAAGCCGAAGGAATACGCGGCTGGGACTTGTACGCATAACGAGACCGAAGCAATACGCGGCTGGGACTTGTACGCTCGACGAAGCCGAAGGAATACGCTGCTGGAACTTGAACGCTCGACGAGACCGAGGCAATACCCGGCTGGGACTTGCACGCATAACGAGAACAAAGCAATACGCGGCTGGGACTTGTACGCATAACGAGACCGAAGCAATACGCGGCTGCAACTTGTACGCGCGACGAGAACGAAGCAACACGCGGCTGGGACTTGTACGCATAACCAGAACAAAGCAATACGCGGCTGGAACTTGCACGCATAACGAGACCGAAGAAATACGCGGCTGGGACTTGTACGCTCCACGAGACCGAAGCAATACACGGCAGCGACTTGTACGCATAACGAGACCGAAGCAATACGCGGCTGGATCTCGTACGCAAAACGAGACCGAAGCAATACGCGGCTGGAACTTGTACGCATAACAAGACCGAAGCAACACGCTGCTGGAACTTGAACGCTCGACGAGACCGAGGCAATACCCGGCTGGGACTTGCACGCATAACGAGGACAAAGCAATACGCGGCTGGGACTTGTACGCATAACGAGACCGAAGCAATACGCGGCTGCAACTTGTACGCGCGACGAGAACGAAGCAACACGCGGCTGGGACTTGTACGCATAACCAGAACAAAGCAATACGCGGCTGGAACTTGCACGCATAACGAGACCGAAGAAATACGCGGCTGGGACTTGTACGCTCGACGAGACCGAAGCAATACGCGGCTGAAACTTGTACGCATAACGAGATCGAAGCAATACGCGGCTGGGACTTGTACGCATAACGACACCGAAGCTATACGCTGCTGGAACTTGTACGCTCGACGAGACCGAAGCAATACGCGTCTGGAACTCGCACGCATAACGAGACCGAAGCAACACGCGTCTGGTTCTTGTACGCTCGACGAGACCGAAGCAATACGCGGCTGGAATATGTACGCTCGATGAGACCGAAGCAATACGCGGCTGGAACTTGCACGCATAACGAGACCGAAGCAATACGCGGCTGGAACTTGTACGCATAACGAGATCGAAGCAATACGCGGCTGGAACTGGTACGCTCGACGAGACCGAAGGAATTCGCGGCTGGAACTTGTACGCTCGACGAGACCGAAGCAATACGCGGCTGGAACTTGCACGCATAACGAGACCGAAGCAATACGCGGCTGGAACTTGTTCGCGCGACGAGATCGAGCAATACGCGGCTGGGACTTGAACGCATAACCAGAAGAAAGCAATACGCGGCTGGGACTGGTACGCATAACGAGACCGAAGCAATACGCTGCTGGTACTTATACGCTCCACGAGACCGAAGCAATACACGGCTGGGACATGTACGCGTAACGAGACCGAAGCAATACGCGGCTAGAGCTTGTCCGCTTGAAGAGAACGAAAGGAATACGCGGCTGGGACCTGTACGCATAACGAGGTCGAAGCAATACGCGGCTGGAACTTGCACGCATAACGACACCGAAGCAAAGCGCAGTTGGAACTTGTACGCTCCACGCGACCGAAGCAATACGCGGCTGGGATTTGTACGCTCGACGAGACCGATGCAATTCGCGGCTGGAACATGTACGCGTTACGAGACCGAAGCAATACGCGGCTGGAACTTGTGCGTTCCACGAGACCGAAGCAATACGCTGCTGGAACTTGTACGCTCGACGAGACCGAAGCAATACGCGGCTGGAACTTGCACGCATAACGAGACCGAAGCAATACGCGGCTGGAACTTGTACGCTCGGCGAGACCGAAGCAATACGCGGCTGGAACTTGTGCGTTCCACGAGACCGAAGCAATACGCTGCTGGAACTTGTACGCTCGACGAGACCGAAGCAATACGCGGCTGTTACTTGCACGCATAACGAGACCGAAGCAATACGCGGCTGGGACTTGTACGCATAACGACACCGAAGCAATACGCTGCTGGAACTTGTACGCTCGACGAGACCGAAGCAATACGCGGCTGAAACTTGTACGCATAACCAGAACAAAGTAATACGCGGCTGGAACTTGTACGCTCGACGCGACCGAAGCAATTCGCGGCTGGAACTTGTACGCTCGACGAGACCGAAGCAATTCGCGGCTGGAACTTGCACGCATAACGAGACCGAAGCAATACGCGGCTGGAACTTGTACGCTTAACGAGACCGAAGCAACACGCGGCTGGAACTTGTACCCTCCACGAGACCGAAGCAACACGCGGCTGGAACTTGTGCGCTCGACGAGACCGAAGCAATACGCGGCTGGAACATGTACGCTCGATGAGACCGAAGCAATACACGGGGGGGACTTGTACGCGTAACGAGACCGAAGCAATATGCGTCTGGAACTTGTACGCTCGGCAAGACCGAAGCAATACGCGGCTGGAACTTGTACGCTCGACGAGACCGAAGCAATACGCGGCTGGAACTTGTACGCGTTACGAGACCGAAGCAATACGCGGCTGGGCCTTGTACGCTCCACGAGACCGAAGCAATACACGGGGGGGGACTTGTACGCCAAACGAGACCGAAGCAATATGCGTCTGGAACTTGTACGCTCGACGAAGCCGAAGGAATACGCTGCTGGAACTTGAACGCTCGACGAGACCGAGGCAATACCCGGCTGGGACTTGCACGCATAACGAGAACAAAGCAATACGCGGCTGGGACTTGTACGCATAACGAGACCGAAGCAATACGCGGCTGCAACTTGTACGCGCGACGAGAACGAAGCAACACGCGGCTGGGACTTGTACGCATAACCAGAACAAAGCAATACGCGGCTGGAACTTGCACGCATAACGAGACCGAAGAAATACGCGGCTGGGACTTGTACGCTCCACGAGACCGAAGCAATACACGGCAGCGACTTGTACGCATAACGAGACCGAAGCAATACGCGGCTGGATCTCGTACGCAAAACGAGACCGAAGCAATACGCGGCTGGAACTTGTACGCATAACAAGACCGAAGCAACACGCGGCTGGAACTTGTACGCTCGACGAGACCGAAGCAATACGCGGCTGGAACTTGTACGCATAACGAGATCGAACCAATACGCGGCTGGAACTTGTTCGCATAACAAGACCGAAGCAACACGCGGCTGGAACTTGTACGCTCGACGAGACCGAAGCAATACGCGGCTGGAACTTGTACGCCTGACGAGACCGAAGCAGTACGCGGCTGGAACTTGTTCGCGCGACGAGATCGAGCAATACGCGGCTGGGACTTGAACGCATAACCAGAAGAAAGCAATACGCGGCTGGGACTGGTACGCATAACGAGACCGAAGCAATACGCTGCTGGTACTTATACGCTCCACGAGACCGAAGCAATACACGGCAGCGACTTGTACGCATAACGAGACCGAAGCAATACGCGGCTGGATCTCGTACGCAAAACGAGACCGAAGCAATACGCGGCTGGAACTTGTACGCATAACAAGACCGAAGCAACACGCGGCTGGAACTTGTACGCTCGACGAGACCGAAGCAATACGCGGCTGGAACTTGCACGCATAACGAGACCGAAGCATTACGCGGCTGGTACTTGTACGCGTAACGAGACCGGAACAATACGCGGCTGGAACTTGCACGCATAACGAGACCGAAGAAATACGCGGCTTTGACTTGTACGCTCGACGAGACCGAGGCAATACCCGGCTGGGACTTGCACGCATAACGAGAACAAAGCAATACGCGGCTGGGACTTGTACGCATAACGAGACCGAAGCAATACGCGGCTGGAACTTGTACGCTTGACGTGACCGAAGCAATACGCGGCTGGAGCTTGTACACTCGACGAGACCGAAGGAATACGCGGGTGGGACTTGTACGCTCGACGAGACCGAAGCAATACGCGGCTGAAACTTGTACGCATAACGAGATCGAAGCAATACGCGGCTGGGACTTGTACGCATAACGACACCGAAGCTATACGCTGCTGGAACTTGTACGCTCGACGAGACCGAAGCAATACGCGTCTGGAACTCGCACGCATAACGAGACCGAAGCAACACGCGTCTGGTTCTTGTACGCTCGACGAGACCGAAGCAATACGCGGCTGGAATATGTACGCTCGATGAGACCGAAGCAATACGCGGCTGGAACTTGCACGCATAACGAGACCGAAGCAATACGCGGCTGGAACTTGTACGCATAACGAGATCGAAGCAATACGCGGCTGGAACTGGTACGCTCGACGAGACCGAAGGAATTCGCGGCTGGAACTTGTACGCTCGACGAGACCGAAGCAATACGCGGCTGGAACTTGCACGCATAACGAGACCGAAGCAATACGCGGCTGGAACTTGTTCGCGCGACGAGATCGAGCAATACGCGGCTGGGACTTGAACGCATAACCAGAAGAAAGCAATACGCGGCTGGGACTGGTACGCATAACGAGACCGAAGCAATACGCTGCTGGTACTTATACGCTCCACGAGACCGAAGCAATACACGGCTGGGACATGTACGCGTAACGAGACCGAAGCAATACGCGGCTAGAGCTTGTCCGCTCGAAGAGAACGAAAGGAATACGCGGCTGGGACCTGTACGCATAACGAGGTCGAAGCAATACGCGGCTGGAACTTGCACGCATAACGACACCGAAGCAAAGCGCAGTTGGAACTTGTACGCTCCACGCGACCGAAGCAATACGCGGCTGGGATTTGTACGCTCGACGAGACCGATGCAATTCGCGGCTGGAACATGTACGCGTTACGAGACCGAAGCAATACGCGGCTGGAACTTGTGCGTTCCACGAGACCGAAGCAATACGCTGCTGGAACTTGTACGCTCGACGAGACCGAAGCAATACGCGGCTGGAACTTGCACGCATAACGAGACCGAAGCAATACGCGGCTGGAACTTGTACGCTCGGCGAGACCGAAGCAATACGCGGCTGGAACTTGTGCGTTCCACGAGACCGAAGCAATACGCTGCTGGAACTTGTACGCTCGACGAGACCGAAGCAATACGCGGCTGGAACTTGCACGCATAACGAGACAGAAGCAATACGCGGCTGGGACTTGTACGCATAACGACACCGAAGCAATACGCTGCTGGAACTTGTACGCTCGACGAGACCGAAGCAATACGCGGCTGAAACTTGTACCCATAACGAGATCGAAGCAATACGCGGCTGGGACTTGTACGCATAACGAGAACAAAGCAATACGCGGCTGGAACTTGTATCCTCCACTAGACCGAAGCAATACGCGGCTGGAACTTGTACGCGCGACGAGACCGAAGCAATACGCGGCTGGGACTTGTACGCATAACCAGAACAAAGTAATACGCGGCTGGAACTTGTACGCTCGACGCGACCGAAGCAATTCGCGGCTGGAACTTGTACGCTCGACGAGACCGAAGCAATTCGCGGCTGGAACTTGCACGCATAACGAGACCGAAGCAATACGCGGCTGGAACTTGTACGCTTAACGAGACCGAAGCAACACGCGGCTGGAACTTGTACCCTCCACGAGACCGAAGCAACACGCGGCTGGAACTTGTGCGCTCGACGAGACCGAAGCAATACGCGGCTGGAACATGTACGCTCGATGAGACCGAAGCAATACACGGGGGGGACTTGTACGCGTAACGAGACCGAAGCAATATGCGTCTGGAACTTGTACGCTCGGCAAGACCGAAGCAATACGCGGCTGGAACTTGTACGCTCGACGAGACCGAAGCAATACGCGGCTGGAACTTGTACGCGTTACGAGACCGAAGCAATACGCGGCTGGGCCTTGTACGCTCCACGAGACCGAAGTAATACACGGGGGGGGACTTGTACGCCAAACGAGACCGAAGCAATATGCGTCTGGAACTTGTACGCTCGACGAAGCCGAAGGAATACGCTGCTGGAACTTGAACGCTCGACGAGACCGAGGCAATACCCGGCTGGGACTTGCACGCATAACGAGAACAAAGCAATACGCGGCTGGGACTTGTACGCATAACGAGACCGAAGCAATACGCGGCTGCAACTTGTACGCGCGACGAGAACGAAGCAACACGCGGCTGGGACTTGTACGCATAACCAGAACAAAGCAATACGCGGCTGGAACTTGCACGCATAACGAGACCGAAGAAATACGCGGCTGGGACTTGTACGCTCCACGAGACCGAAGCAATACACGGCAGCGACTTGTACGCATAACGAGACCGAAGCAATACGCGGCTGGATCTCGTACGAAAAACGAGACCGAAGCAATACGCGGCTGGAACTTGTACGCATAACAAGACCGAAGCAACACGCGGCTGGAACTTGTACGCTTGACGAGACCGAAGCAGTACGCGGCTGGTACTTGCACGCTCGGCGAGACTGAAGCAATACACGGCTGGGACTTGTACGCGTAACGAGACCGGAAAAATACGCGGCTGGAACTTGTACGCTCGACGAGACCGAAGCAATACGCGGCTGGAACTTGTACGCATAACGAGAAAAGAGCTATACGCGTCTGGGACTTGTACGCATAACGAGACCGAAGCAACGCGCTGCTGGAACTTGTTCGCTCGACGAGACCGAGGCAATACTCGGCTGGAACTTTAACGCATAACGAGAACAAAGCTATACGCGGCTGGGACTTGTACGCATAACGAGACCGAAGCAATACGCGGCTGGAACTTGTACGCAAAACGAGACCGAAGCAATACGCGGCTGCAACTTGTACGCGCGACGATACCGAAGTAACACGCGGCTGGGTCTTGAACGCATAATGAGAACAAAGCAATACGCGGCTGGGACTTGAACGCATAACGAGAACAAAGCTATACGCGGCTGGAACTTGTACGCTTGACGAGACCGAAGCAGTACGCGGCTGGTACTTGCACGCTCGGCGAGACTGAAGCAATACACGGCTGGGACTTGTACGCGTAACGAGACCGGAAAAATACGCGGCTGGAACTTGTACGCTCGACGAGACCGAAGCAATACACTGCTGGTACTTGTACGCTCCACGAGACCGAAGCAATACACGGCAGGGACTTGTACGCATAACGCGACCGAAACAACACGCGGCTGGAACTTGTACGCTCGACGAGACCGAAGCAATACGCGGCTGGAACTTGTACGCTTGACGAGACCGAAGCAATACGAGGCTGGAGCTTGTACGCTCCACGAGATCGAAGCAATACGCGGCTGGGACTTGGATGCTCGACGATGCCGAAGCAATACACGGCTGGGACTTGTACGCTCGACGAGACTGAAGCAATACGCGGCTGGAACTTGTACGCATAATGAGATCGAAGCAGTACGCGGCTGGAACTTGTTCGCTCGACGAGACCGAGGCAATACGCGGCTGGAGCTTGTACGCTCCACGAGACCGAAGCAATACGCGGCTGGGACTTGCACGCATAACGAGAACAAAGCAATACGCGGCTGGGACTTGTACGCATAACGAGACCGAAGCAATACGCGGCTGGAACTTGTACGCTTGACGTGACCGAAGCAATACGCGGCTGGAACTTGTACGCCCGACGAGACGGAAGCAATACGCGGCTGGTTCTTGTACGCTCGACGAGACCGAAGCAATACGCGGCTGGAATATGTACGCTCGATGAGACCGAAGCAATACGCGGCTGGAACTTGCACGCATAACGAGACCGAAGCAATACGCGGCTGGAACTTGTACGCATAACGAGATCGAAGCAATACGCGGCTGGAACTGGTACGCTCGACGAGACCGAAGGAATTCGCGGCTGGAACTTGTACGCTCGACGAGACCGAAGCAATACGCGGCTGGAACTTGCACGCATAACGAGACCGAAGCAATACGCGGCTGGAACTTGTTCGCGCGACGAGATCGAGCAATACGCGGCTGGGACTTGAACGCATAACCAGAAGAAAGCAATACGCGGCTGGGACTGGTACGCATAACGAGACCGAAGCAATACGCTGCTGGTACTTATACGCTCCACGAGACCGAAGCAATACACGGCTGGGACATGTACGCGTAACGAGACCGAAGCAATACGCGGCTAGAGCTTGTCCGCTCGAAGAGAACGAAAGGAATACGCGGCTGGGACCTGTACGCATAACGAGATCGAAGCCATACGCGGCTGGAACTTGCACGCATAACGACACCGAACCAAAGCGCAGTTGGAACTTGTACGCTCCACGAGACCGAAGCAATACGCGGCTGGGATTTGTACGCTCGACGAGACCGATGCAATTCGCGGCTGGAACATGTACGCGTTACGAGACCGAAGCAATACGCGGCTGGAACTTGTGCGTTCCACGAGACCGAAGCAATACGCTGCTGGAACTTGTACGCTCGACGAGACCGAAGCAATACGCGGCTGGAACTTGCACGCATAACGAGACCGAAGCAATACGCGGCTGGAACTTGTACGCTCGGCGAGACCGAAGCAATACGCGGCTGAAACTTGTACGCATAACGAGATCGAAGCAATACGCGGCTGGGACTTGTACGCATAACGACACCGAAGCAATACGCTGCTGGAACTTGTACGCTCGACGAGACCGAAGCAATACGCGGCTGAAACTTGTACCCATAACGAGATCGAAGCAATACGCGGCTGGGACTTGTACGCATAACGAGAACAAAGCAATACGCGGCTGGAACTTGTATCCTCCACTAGACCGAAGCAATACGCGGCTGGAACTTGTTCGCGCGACGAGATCGAGCAATACGCGGCTGGAACTTGTACGCCTAACGAGATCGAAGCAATACGCGGCTGGAACTGGTACGCTCGACGAGACCGAAGGAATTCGCGGCTGGAACTTGTACGCTCGAAGAGACCGAAGCAATACGCTGCTGGAACTTGTACGAATAACGAGACCGAAGCAATACGCGGCTGGGACTTGTACGCCTAGCTAGACCGAAGCAACACGCGGCTGGAACTTGTACGCATAACGAGACCGAAGCAATACGCGGCTGGAACTTGTACGCTCGATGAGACCGAAGCAATACGCGGCTGGAACTTGTACGCTCGACGAGACCGAAGGAATATGCGGCTGAAACTTGACGCATAACGAGATCGAAGCAATACGCGGCTGGGACTTGTACTGATAACGACACCGAAGCAATACGCGGCTGGAAGATGTACGCTCGATGAGACCGAAGCAATACGCGGCGGGAACTTGTACGCATAACGAGACCGAAGTAATACGCGGCTGGAACTTGTACGCATAACGAGAACAAAGCAATACGCGGCTGGGACTTGTACGCAAAACGAGACCTAAGCAATTCGCTGGTGGAACATGTACGCTCGACGTGACCGAAGCAATACACGGCCGGGAGTGGTACGCATAACGAGACCGAAGCCATACGCGGCTAGGAATTGTACGCATAACGAGACCCAAGCAATACGCGGCTGGAACTTACATGCTCGACGATACCGAAGCAACACACGGCTGGGACTTGTACGCATAACGAGACCGAAGCAATACGCGGCTGAAACTTGCACGCTCCACGAGACCGAAGCAATAGGCGGCAGGGACTTGTACGCATAACGAGACCGAAGCAATACGCTGCTGGAACTTGTACGAATAACGAGACCGAAGCAATACGCGGCTGGGACTTGTACGCCTAGCTAGACCGAAGCAACACGCGGCTGGAACTTGTACGCATAACGAGACCGAAGCAGCACGCGGATGGAACCTGTACGCTTGACGAAACCGAAGCAATACGCGGCTGGAACTTGTACGCTCGACGAGACCCAAGCAATACGCGGCTGGAACTTGTACGCGCGACGAGATCGAGCAATACGCGGCTGGGACTTGAACGCATAACCAGAACAAAGCAATACGCGGCTGGGACTGGTACGCATAACGAGACCAAAGCAATACGCTGCTGGAACTTGTACGCATAACGAGATCGAAGCAATACGCGGCTGGGACTGGTACGCATAACGAGACCGAAGCAATACGCTGCTGGAACTTGTACGCTCGACGAGACCGAAGCAATACGCGGCTGAAACTTGTACGCATAACGAGATCGAAGCAATACGCGGCTGAGACTTGTACGCATAACGACACCGAAGCTATACGCTGCTGGAACTTGTACGCTCGACGAGACCGAAGCAATACGCGTCTGGAACTCGCACGCATAACGAGACCGAAGCAACACGCGTCTGGATCTTGTACGCTCGACGAGACCGAAGCAATACGCGGCTGGAACATGTACGCTCGATGAGACCGAAGCAATACGCGGCTGGAACTTGCACGCATAACGAGACCGAAGCAATACGCGGCTGGAACTTGTACGCATAACGAGATCGAAGCAATACGCGGCTGGAACTGGTACGCTCGACGAGACCGAAGGAATTCGCGGCTGGAATATGTACGCTCGATGAGACCGAAGCAATACGCGGCTGGAACTTGCACGCATAACGAGACCGAAGCAATACGCGGCTGGAACTTGTACGCATAACGAGATCGAAGCAATACGCGGCTGGAACTGGTACGCTCGACGAGACCGAAGGAATTCGCGGCTGGAACTTGTACGCTCGACGAGACCGAAGCAATACGCGGCTGGAACTTGACGCATAACGAGATCGAAGCAATACGCGGCTGGGACTTGTACTGATAACGACACCGATGCAATACGCTGCTGGAACTTGTACGCTCGACGAGACCGAAGCAATACGCGGCTGGGATTTGCACGCATAACGAGACCGAAGCAATACGCGGCTGGAACTAGTACGCTCGACGAAGCCGAAGGATTACGCGGCTGGAACTTGTACGCTCGACGAGACCGAAGCAATACGCGGCTGAAACTTGTACGCATAACGAGATCGAAGCAATACGCGGCTGGGACTTGTACGCATAACGACACCGAAGCTATACGCTGCTGGAACTTGTACGCTCGACGAGACCGAAGCAATACGCGTCTGGAACTCGCACGCATAACGAGACCGAAGCAACACGCGTCTGGTTCTTGTACGCTCGACGAGACCGAAGCAATACGCGGCTGGAATATGTACGCTCGATGAGACCGAAGCAATACGCGGCTGGAACTTGCACGCATAACGAGACCGAAGCAATACGCGGCTGGAACTTGTACGCATAACGAGATCGAAGCAATACGCGGCTGGAACTGGTACGCTCGACGAGACCGAAGGAATTCGCGGCTGGAACTTGTACGCTCGACGAGACCGAAGCAATACGCGGCTGGAACTTGCACGCATAACGAGACCGAAGCAATACGCGGCTGGAACTTGTTCGCGCGACGAGATCGAGCAATACGCGGCTGGGACTTGAACGCATAACCAGAACAAAGCAATACGCGGCTGGGACTGGTACGCATAACGAGACCGAAGCAATACGCTGCTGGTACTTATACGCTCCACGAGACCGAAGCAATACACGGCTGGGACATGTACGCGTAACGAGACCGAAGCAATACGCGGCTAGAGCTTGTCCGCTCGAAGAGAACGAAAGGAATACGCGGCTGGGACCTGTACGCATAACGATATCGAAGCAATACGCGGCTGGAACTTGCACGCATAACGACACCGAAGCGAAGCGCAGTTGGAACTTGTACGCTCCACGAGACCGAAGCAATACGCGGCTGGAACTTGTGCGCTCCACGAGACCGGAGCAATACGCGGCTGGGACTTGTACGCTCGACGATGCCGAAGCAATACGCGGCTGGGATTTGTACGCTCGACGAGACCGATGCAATTCGCGGCTGGAACATGTACGCGTTACGAGACCGAAGCAATACGCGGCTGGAACTTGTGCGTTCCACGAGACCGAAGCAATACGCTGCTGGAACTTGTACGCTCGACGAGACCGAAGCAATACGCGGCTGGAACTTGCACGCATAACGAGACCGAAGCAATAGGCGGCTGGAACTTGTACGCTCGGCGAGACCGAAGCAATACGCGGCTGAAACTTGTATGCATAACGAGATCGAAGCAATACGCGGCTGGGACTTGTACGCATAACGACACCGAAGCAATACGCTGCTGGAACTTGTACGCTCGACGAGACCGAAGCAATACGCGGCTGAAACTTGTACCCATAACGAGATCGAAGCAATACGCGGCTGGGACTTGTACGCATAACCAGAACAAAGTAATACGCGGCTGGAACTTGTACGCTCGACGCGACCGAAGCAATTCGCGGCTGGAACTTGTACGCTCGACGAGACCGAAGCAATTCGCGGCTGGAACTTGCACGCATAACGAGACCGAAGCAACACGCGGCTGGAACTTGTACCCTCCACGAGACCGAAGCAACACGCGGCTGGAACTTGTGCGCTCGACGAGACCGAAGCAATACGCGGCTGGAACATGTACGCTCGATGAGACCGAAGCAATACGCGGCAGGAACTTGTACGCTCGACGAGACCGAAGGAATACGCGACTGAAACTTGACGCATAACGAGATCGAAGCAATACGCGGCTGGGACTTGTACTGATAACGACACCGAAGCAATACGCTGCTGGAACTTGTACGCTCGACGAGACCGAAGCAATACGCGGCTGGGATTTGCACGCATAACGAGACCGAAGCAATACGCGGCTGGAACTAGTACGCTCGACGAAGCCGAAGGAATACGCGGCTGGGACTTGTACGCATAACGACACCGAAGCAATACGCTGCTGGAACTTGTACGCTCGACGAGACCGAAGCAATATGCGGCTGGAACTTGTACGCTCGAAGAGACCGAAGGAATACGCGGCTGGAACATGTACGCTCGATGAGACCGAAGCAATACGCGGCTGGAACTTGCACGCATAACGAGACCGAAGCAATACGCGGCTGGGACTTGTACGCTCGACGAAGCCGAAGCAATACGCGGCTGGGATTTGCACGCATAACGAGACCGAAGCAATACGCGGCTGGAACTAGTACGCTCGACGAAGCCGAAGGAATACGCGGCAGGGACTTGTACGCATAACGAGACCGTAGCAATACGCTGCCGGAACTTGTACGCTTCACGAGACCGAAGCTATACACGGCTGGGACTTGTACGCGTAACGAGACCGAAGCAATACGCGGCTCGAGCTTGTACGCTCGAAGAGACCGAAGGAATACGCGGCTGGAACTTGCACGCATAACGAGACCGAAGCAACACGCGGCTGGAACTAGTACGCTCGACGAAGCCGAAGGAATACGCGGCTGGGACTTGTACGCATAACGACACCGAAGCAAAACGCGGCTGGGACTTGTACGCATAACGACACCGAAGCTATACGCTGCTGGAACTTGTACGCTCGACGAGACCGAAGCAATACGCGGCTGGAACTTGTACGCTCGATGAGACCGAAGCAATACGCGGCTGGAACTTGCACGCATAACGAGACCGAAGCAATACGCGGCTGGAACTTGTACGCATAACGAGATCGAAGCAATACGCGGCTGGAACTGGTACGCTCGACGAGACCGAAGGAATTCGCGGCTGGAACTTGTACGCTCGACGAGACCGAAGCAATACGCGGCTGGGACTTGTACGCTCGACGAAGCCGAAGCAATACGCGGCTGGGATTTGCACGCATAACGAGACCGAAGCAATACGCGGCTGGAACTAGTACGCTCGACGAAGCCGAAGGAATACGCGGCTGGGACTTGTACGCATAACGACACCGAAGCAAAACGCGGCTGGGACTTGTACGCATAACGACACCGAAGCTATACGCTGCTGGAACTTGTACGCTCGACGAGACCGAAGCAATACGCGGCTGGAACTTGTACGCTCGATGAGACCGAAGCAATACGCGGCTGGAACTTGCACGCATAACGAGACCGAAGCAATACGCGGCTGGAACTTGTACGCATAACGAGATCGAAGCAATACGCGGCTGGAACTGGTACGCTCGACGAGACCGAAGGAATTCGCGGCTGGAACTTGTACGCTCGACGAGACCGAAGCAATACGCGGCTGGAACTTGCACGCATAACGAGACCGAAGCAATACGCGGCTGGAACTTGTACGCTCGACGAGACCGAAGCAATACGCGGCTGGAACTTGTACCCTCCACGAGACCGAAGCAATACGCGGCTGGAACTTGCACGCATAACGAGACCGAAGCAATACGCGGCTGGAACTTGTACGCATAACGAGATCGAAGCAATACGCGGCTGGAACTGGTACGCTCGACGAGACGGAAGCAATACGCGGCTGGAACTTGTACGCTCCACGAGACCGAAGCAATACGCGGCTGGAACTTGTTCGCGCGACGAGATCGAGCAATACGCGGCTGGAACTTGTACGCCTAACGAGATCGAAGCAATACGCGGCTGGAACTGGTACGCTCGACGAGACCGAAGGAATTCGCGGCTGGAACTTGTACGCTCGAAGAGACCGAAGCAATACGCTGCTGGAACTTGTACGAATAACGAGACCGAAGCAATACGCGGCTGGGACTTGTACGCCTAGCTAGACCGAAGCAACACGCGGCTGGAACTTGTACGCATAACGAGACCGAAGCAATACGCGGCTGGAACTTGTACGCTCGATGAGACCGAAGCAATACGCGGCTGGAACTTGTACGCTCGACGAGACCGAAGGAATACGCGGCTGAAACTTGACGCATAACGAGATCGAAGCAATACGCGGCTGGGACTTGTACTGATAACGACACCGAAGCAATACGCTGCTGGAACTTGTACGCTCGACGAGACCGAAGCAATACGCGGCTGGGACTTGTACGCATAACGAGACCGAAGCAATACGCTGCTGGTACTTGCACGCTCGACGAGACCGAAGCAATACGCGGCCGGAACTTGTACGCTCGACCAGACCGAAGCAATACGCGGCTGGAACTTGCACGCATAACGAGACAGAAGCAATACGCGGCTGCAACTTGTACGCTCGAAGAGACCGAAGCAATACGCGGCTGGATCTTGTGCGCTCCACGAGACCGAAGCAATACCTGGCTGGAACTTGTACGCTCGACGAGACCGAAGCAATCCGCGGCTGGGACTTGAACGCATAACCAGAACAAAGCAATACGCGGCTGGGACTTGTAAGCATAACGAGACCGAAGCAAAACGCTGCTGGTACTTATACGCTCCACGACACCGAAGCAATACGCGGCTGAGACTTGTACGCGTTACGAGACCGAATCAATACGCGGCTGGAATTTGTGCGCATAACGAGACCGAAGCAATACCTGGCTGGAACTTGTACGCTCGACGAGACCGAAGCAATCCGCGGCTGGGACTTGAACGCATAACCAGAACAAAGCAATACGCGGCTGGGACTTGTACGCATAACGAGACCGAAGCAATACGCGGCTGGATCTTGTGCGCTCCACGAGACCGAAGCAATACCTGGCTGGAACTTGTACGCTCGACGAGACCGAAGCAATCCGCGGCTGGGACTTGAACGCATAACCAGAACAAAGCAATACGCTGCTGGAACTTGTACGAATAACGAGACCGAAGCAATACGCGGCTGGGACTTGTACGCCTAGCTAGACCGAAGCAACACGCGGCTGGAACTTGTACGCATAACGAGACCGAAGCAATACGCGGCTGGAACTTGTACGCTCGATGAGACCGAAGCAATACGCGGCTGGAACTTGTACGCTCGACGAGACCGAAGGAATACGCGGCTGAAACTTGACGCATAACGAGATCGAAGCAATACGCGGCTGGGACTTGTACTGATAACGACACCGAAGCAATACGCTGCTGGAACTTGTACGCTCGACGAGACCGAAGCAATACGCGGCTGGAACTTGTACGCATAACGAGACCGAAGTAATACGCGGCTGGAACTAGTACGCTCGACGAAGCCGAAGGAATACGCGGCTGGGACTTGTACGCATAACGACACCGAAGCAATACGCTGCTGGAACTTGTACGCTCGACGAGACCGAAGCAATATGCGGCTGGAACTTGTACGCTCGAAGAGACCGAAGGAATACGCGGCTGGAACTTGCACGCATAACGAGACCGAAGCAACACGCGGCTGGGACTTGTACGCATAACGACACCGAAGCAATACGCTGCTGGTACTTATACGCACCACGAGACCGAAGCTATACGCTGCTGGAACTTGTACGCTCGACGAGACCGAAGCAATACGCGGCTGGAACTTGTACGCTCGATGAGACCGAAGGAATACGCGGCTGGGACATGCACGCATAACGAGACCGAAGGAAAACGCGGCTGGAACTTGTACGCGTAACGAGACCGAAGCAATATGCGTCTGCAACTTGTACGCTCGACGAAGCCGAAGGAATACGCGGCTGGGACTTGTACGCATAACGAGACCGAAGCAATACGCGGCTGGGACTTGTACGCTCGACGAAGCCGAAGCAATACGCGGCTGGGATTTGCACGCATAACGAGACCGAAACAATACGCGGCTGGAACTAGTACGCTCGACGAAGCCGAAGGAATACGCGGCTGGGACTTGTACGCATAACGACACCGAAGCAAAACGCGGCTGGGACTTGTACGCATAACGACACCGAAGCTATACGCTGCTGGAACTTGTACGCTCGACGAGACCGAAGCAATACGCGGCTGGAACTTGTACGCTCGATGAGACCGAAGCAATACATGGCTGGAACCTGCACGCATAACGAGACCGAAGCAATACGCGGCTGGAACTTGTACGCATAACGAGATCGAAGCAATACGAGGCTGGAACTGGTACGCTCGACGAGACCGAAGGAATTCGCGGCTGGAACTGGTACGCTCGACGAGACCGAAGGAATTCGCGGCTGGGACTTGTACGCGCGACGAGACCGAAGCAATACGTATCTGGGACTTGAACGCATAACCAGAACAAAGCAATACGCGGCTGGAACTTGTTCGCGCGACGAGATCGAGCAATACGCGGCTGGAACTTGTACGCCTAACGAGATCGAAGCAATACGCGGCTGGAACTGGTACGCTCGACGAGACCGAAGGAATTCGCGGCTGGAACTTGTACGCTCGACGAGACCGAAGCAATACGCTGCTGGAACTTGTACGAATAACGAGACCGAAGCAATACGCGGCTGGGACTTGTACGCCTAGCTAGACCGAAGCAACACGCGGCTGGAACTTGTACGCATAACGAGACCGAAGCAATACGCGGCTGGAACTTGTACGCTCGATGAGACCGAAGCAATACGCGGCTGGAACTTGTACGCTCGACGAGACCGAAGGAATACGCGGCTGAAACTTGACGCATAACGAGATCGAAGCAATACGCGGCTGGGACTTGTACTGATAACGACACCGAAGCAATACGCTGCTGGAACTTGTACGCTCGACGAGACCGAAGCAATACGCGGCTGGGACTTGTACGCATAACGAGACCGAAGCAATACGCTGCTGGGACTTGCACGCTCGACGAGACCGAAGCAATACGCGGCCGGAACTTGTACGCTGGACCAGACCGAAGCAATACGCGGCTGGAACTTGCACGCATAACGAGACAGAAGCAATACGCGGCTGCAACTTGTACGCTCGAAGAGACCGAAGCAATACGCGGCTGGATCTTGTGCGCTCCACGAGACCGAAGCAATACCTGGCTGGAACTTGTACGCTCGACGAGACCGAAGCAATCCGCGGCTGGGACTTGAACGCATAACCAGAACAAAGCAATACGCGGCTGGGACTTGTAAGCATAACGAGACCGAAGCAATACGCTGCTGGTACTTATACGCTCCACGACACCGAAGCAATACGCGGCTGAGACTTGTACGCGTTACGAGACCGAATCAATACGCGGCTGGAATTTGTGCGCATAACGAGACCGAAGCAATACCTGGCTGGAACTTGTACGCTCGACGAGACCGAAGCAATCCGCGGCTGGGACTTGAACGCATAACCAGAACAAAGCAATACGCGGCTGGGACTTGTACGCATAACGAGACCGAAGCAATACGCTGCTGGTACTTATACGCTCGACGAGACCGAAGGAATACGCGGCTGGGACTTGTACGCGTAACGAGACCGAAGCAATACGCGGCTGGAGCTTGTTCGCTCGAAGAGACCGGAAGGAATACGCGGCTGGGACTTGAACGCATAACGAGAACAAAGCTATACGCGGCTGGGACTTGTACGCATAACGAGACCGAAGCAATACGCGGCTGCAACTTGTACGCGCGACGAGACCGAAGCAACGCGCGACTGGGACTTGTACGCATAACCAGAACAAAGCAATACGCGGCTGGGATTTGTACGCATAACGGGACCGAAGCAATACACTGCTGGT
Source organism: Stelis phaeoptera (assembly GCA_943735885.1). NCBI lineage: Eukaryota > Metazoa > Arthropoda > Insecta > Hymenoptera > Megachilidae > Stelis > Stelis phaeoptera. The sequence continues at coordinate 3,104,916 of OX030931.1, forward strand.
ACTTGTACGCTCCACGAGACCGAAGCAATACACGGCAGGGACTTTTGCGCATAACGCGACCGAAACAACACGCGGCTGGAACTTGTACGCTCGACGAGACCGAAGCAATACGCGGCTGGAACTTGTACGCTTGACGAGACCGAAGCAATACGAGGCTGGAGCTTGTACGCTCCACGAGACCGAAGCAATACGCGGCTGGGACTTGGATGCTCGACGATGCCGAAGCAATACACGGCTGGGACTTGTACGCTCGACGAGACTGAAGCAATACGCGGCTGGAACTTGTACGCATAATGAGATCGAAGCAGTACGCGGCTGGAACTTGTACGCTCGACGAGACCGTAGCAATACGCGGCTGGGACTTGTACGCATAACGAGACCGAAGCAATACGCTGCTGGTACTTCTACGCTCGACGAGACCGAAGCAATGCACGGCTGTAACTTGTACGCTCGACGAGACCGTAGCAAAACGCGGCTGGGACATGTACGCGTAACGAGACCGGAGCAATACGCGGCTGGAACTTGCACGCATAACGAGACCGAAGAAATACGCGGCTGGGACTTGTACGCTCGACGAGACTGAAGCAATTCGCGGCTGGAACTTGTACGCATAACGAGACCGAAGCAATACGCTGCTGGTACTTGTACGCTCGACGAGACCGAAGCAATACACGGCTGGAACTTGTACGCTCGACGAGACCGAAGGAATACGCTGATGGAACTTGTACGCTCGACGAGACCGAGGCAATACCCGGCTGGGACTTGCACGCATAACCAGAACAAAGCAATACGCGGCTGGAACTTGCACGCATAACGAGACCGAAGAAATACGCGGCTGGGACTTGTACGCTCCACGAGACCGAAGCAATACACGGCAGCGACTTGTACGCATAACGAGACCGAAGCAATACGCGGCTGGATCTCGTACGCAAAACGAGACCGAAGCAATACGCGGCTGGGACTTGTACGCATAACGAGACCGAAGCAACACGCGGCTGGAACTTGTACGCTCGACGAGACCGAAGCAATACGCGGCTGGAACTTGTACGCATAACGAGATCGAACCAATACGCGGCTGGAACTTGTACGCATAATGAGACCGCAGCTATACGCGCCTAGGACTTGTACGCTCGACGAGACCGAAGCAATACGCGGCTGGAGCTTGTACGCATAACGAGATCGAAGCAATACGCGGCTGGAACTTGTACGCATAACAAGACCGAAGCAACACGCGGCTGGAACTTGTACGCATAACGAGATCGAACCAATACGCGGCTGAAACTTGTACGCATAACGAGACCGCAGCTATACGCGCCTAGGACTTGTATGCTCGACGAGACCGAAGCAATACGCGGCTGGAGCTTGTACGCATAACGAGATCGAAGCAATACGCGGCTGGAACTTGTACGCATAACAAGACCGAAGCAACACGCGGCTGGAACTTGTACGCTCGACGAGACCGAGGCAATATTCGGCTGGGACTTGAACGCATAACGAGAACAAAGCTATACGCGGCTGGGACTTGTACGCATAACGAGACCGAAGCAATACGCGGCTGGAACTTGTACGCAAAACGAGACCGAAGCAATACGCGGCTGCAACTTGTACGCGCGACGATACCGAAGTAACACGCGGCTGGGTCTTGAACGCATAATGAGAACAAAGCAATACGCGGCTGGGACTTGAACGCATAACGAGAACAAAGCTATACGCGGCTGGAACTTGTACGCTTGACGAGACCGAAGCAGAACGCGGCTGGTACTTGCACGCTCGGCGAGACTGAAGCAATACACGGCTGGGACTTGTACGCGTAACGAGACCGGAAAAATACGCGGCTGGAACTTGTACGCTCGACGAGACCGAAGCAATACACTGCTGGTACTTGTACGCTCCACGAGACCGAAGCAATACACGGCAGGGACTTGTACGCATAACGCGACCGAAACAACACGCGGCTGGAACTTGTACGCTCGACGAGACCGAAGCAATACGCGGCTGGAACTTGTACGCTTGACGAGACCGAAGCAATACGAGGCTGGAGCTTGTACGCTCCACGAGACCGAAGCAATACGCGGCTGGGACTTGGATGCTCAACGATGCCGAAGCAATACACGGCTGGGACTTGTACGCTCGACGAGACTGAAGCAATACGCGGCTGGAACTTGTACGCATAATGAGATCGAAGCAGTACGCGGCTGGAACTTGTTCGCTCAACGAGACCGAGGCAATACGCGGCTGGAGCTTGTACGCTCCACGAGACCGAAGCAATACGCGGCTGGGACTTGTACGCGTAACGAGACCGAAGCAATACGCGGCTGGAACTTGTACGCCCGACGAGACGGAAGCAATACGCGGCTGGAACTTGTACGCTCCACGAGACCGAAGCAATACGCGGCTGGAACTTGCACGCATAACGAGACCGAAGCATTACGCGGCTGGTACTTGTACGCGTAACGAGACCGGAACAATACGCGGCTGGAACTTGCACGCATAACGAGACCGAAGAAATACGCGGCTTTGACTTGTACGCTCGACGAGACCGAGGCAATACCCGGCTGGGACTTGCACGCATAACGAGAACAAAGCAATACGCGGCTGGGTCTTGTACGCATAACGAGACCGAAGCAATACGCGGCTGGAACTTGTACGCTTGATGTGACCGAAGCAATACGCGGCTGGAGCTTGTACACTCGACGAGACCGAAGGAATACGCGGGTGGGACTTGTACGCTCGACGAGACCGCAGCAATACGCGGCTGGAACTTGTACGCATAACGTGATCGAAGCAATACGCGGCTGGAACTTGTACGCTCGACGAGACCGAAGCAATACGCAGCTGGCACTTGTACGCTCGACGAGACCGTAGCAATACGCGGCTGGAGCTTGTACGCATAACGAGAACAAAGCAATACGCGGCTGGAACTTTTACGCTCCACGAGACCGAAGCAATACGCGGCTGGAGCTTGTCCGCTCGACGAGATCGAAGCGAACCGCGGCTGGAACTTGTACGCTCGACGAGACCGAAGGAATACGCGGCTGGGACTTGAACGCATAACCAGAACAAAGCAATACGCGGCTGGGACTTGTAAGCATAACGAGACCGAAGCAATACGCTGCTGGTACTTATACGCTCCACGACACCGAAGCAATACGCGGCTGAGACTTGTACGCGTTACGAGACCGAATCAATACGCGGCTGGAATTTGTGCGCATAACGAGACCGAAGCAATACCTGGCTGGAACTTGTACGCTCGACGAGACCGAAGCAATCCGCGGCTGGGACTTGAACGCATAACCAGAACAAAGCAATACGCGGCTGGGACTTGTACGCATAACGAGACCGAAGCAATACGCTGCTGGTACTTATACGCTCGACGAGACCGAAGGAATACGCGGCTGGGACTTGTACGCGTAACGAGACCGAAGCAATACGCGGCTGGAGCTTGTTCGCTCGAAGAGACCGGAAGGAATACGCGGCTGGGACTTGTACGCATAACGAGAACAAAGCAATACGCGGCTGGACCTTGTACGCTCCGCGAGACCGAAGCAATACGCGGCTGGAACTTGTACGCTCGGCGAGACCGAAGCAATACGCTGCTGGTACTTGTACGCTTGACGAGACCGAAGCAATACGCGGCTGGAACTTGTACGCTAGACGAGACCGAACCAACACGCGGCTGGGTCTTGCACGCATAATGAGAACAAAGCAATACGCGGCTGGGACTTGTACGCATAACGAGACCGAAGCAACGCGCTGCTGGAACTTGTTCGCTCGACGAGACCGAGGCAATACCCGGCTGGGACTTGAACGCATAACCAGAAAAAAGCAATACGCGGCTGGGATTTGTACGCATAACGAGACCGAAGCAATACGCGGCTGGAACTTGTACGCTCGACGAGGCCGAAGGAATACGCGGCTGGGACTTGTACGCATAACGAGACCGAAGCAATACACGGCTGGAACGTGTACGCTCGACGAGACCGAAGCAATACACGGCAGGGACTTGTACGCATAACGCGACCGAAGCAATACGCGGCTAGGACTTGTACCCTCGACGAGACCGAAGCAATACGCGTCTGGAACTTGCACGCATAATGAGACCGAAGCAACATGCGGGTGGAACTTGTACGCTCGACGGGACTGAAGCATTACGCGGCTGAAACTCGTAAGCATAAAGAGACCGAAGCAACACGCGGTTGGAACTAGTACACTCGACGAGATCGAAGCAATACGCTGCTGGTACTTGTACGCTCGACGAGACCGAAGCAATACACGGCTGGAACTTGTACGCTCGACGAGACTGAAGTAACACGCGGCTGGGTCTTGAACGCATAATGAGAACAAAGCAATACGCGGCTGGGACTTGAACGCATAACGAGAACAAAGCTATACGCGGCTGGGACTTGTACGCATAACGAGACCGAAGCAATACGCGGCTGCAACTTGTACGCGCGACGAGACCGAAGCAACGCGCGACTGGGACTTGTACGCATAACCAGAACAAAGCAATACGCGGCTGGGATTTGTACGCATAACGGGACCGAAGCAATACACTGCTGGTACTTGTACGCTCCACGAGACCGAAGCAATACACGGCAGGGACTTTTGCGCATAACGCGACCGAAACAACACGCGGCTGGAACTTGTACGCTCGACGAGACCGAAGCAATACGCGGCTGGAACTTGTACGCTTGACGAGACCGAAGCAATACGAGGCTGGAGCTTGTACGCTCCACGAGACCGAAGCAATACGCGGCTGGGACTTGGATGCTCGACGATGCCGAAGCAATACACGGCTGGGACTTGTACGCTCGACGAGACTGAAGCAATACGCGGCTGGAACTTGTACGCATAATGAGATCGAAGCAGTACGCGGCTGGAACTTGTTCGCTCAACGAGACCGAGGCAATACGCGGCTGGAGCTTGTACGCTCCACGAGACCGAAGCAATACGCGGCTGGGACTTGTACGCGTAACGAGACCGAAGCAATACGCGGCTGGAACTTGTACGCCCGACGAGACGGAAGCAATACGCGGCTGGAACTTGTACGCTCCACGAGACCGAAGCAATACGCGGCTGGAACTTGCACGCATAACGAGACCGAAGCATTACGCGGCTGGTACTTGTACGCGTAACGAGACCGGAACAATACGCGGCTGGAACTTGCACGCATAACGAGACCGAAGAAATACGCGGCTTTGACTTGTACGCTCGACGAGACCGAGGCAATACCCGGCTGGGACTTGCACGCATAACGAGAACAAAGCAATACGCGGCTGGGTCTTGTACGCATAACGAGACCGAAGCAATACGCGGCTGGAACTTGTACGCTTGATGTGACCGAAGCAATACGCGGCTGGAGCTTGTACACTCGACGAGACCGAAGGAATACGCGGGTGGGACTTGTACGCTCGACGAGACCGCAGCAATACGCGGCTGGAACTTGTACGCATAACGTGATCGAAGCAATACGCGGCTGGAACTTGTACGCTCGACGAGACCGAAGCAATACGCAGCTGGAACTTGTACGCTCGACGAGACCGTAGCAATACGCGGCTGGAGCTTGTACGCATAACGAGAACAAAGCAATACGCGGCTGGAACTTTTACGCTCCACGAGACCGAAGCAATACGCGGCTGGAGCTTGTCCGCTCGACGAGATCGAAGCGAACCGCGGCTGGAACTTGTACGCTCGACGAGACCGAAGGAATACGCGGCTGGGACTTGAACGCATAACCAGAACAAAGCAATACGCGGCTGGGACTTGTAAGCATAACGAGACCGAAGCAATACGCTGCTGGTACTTATACGCTCCACGACACCGAAGCAATACGCGGCTGAGACTTGTACGCGTTACGAGACCGAATCAATACGCGGCTGGAATTTGTGCGCATAACGAGACCGAAGCAATACCTGGCTGGAACTTGTACGCTCGACGAGACCGAAGCAATCCGCGGCTGGGACTTGAACGCATAACCAGAACAAAGCAATACGCGGCTGGGACTTGTACGCATAACGAGACCGAAGCAATACGCTGCTGGTACTTATACGCTCGACGAGACCGAAGGAATACGCGGCTGGGACTTGTACGCGTAACGAGACCGAAGCAATACGCGGCTGGAGCTTGTTCGCTCGAAGAGACCGGAAGGAATACGCGGCTGGGACTTGTACGCATAACGAGAACAAAGCAATACGCGGCTGGACCTTGTACGCTCCGCGAGACCGAAGCAATACGCGGCTGGAACTTGTACGCTCGGCGAGACCGAAGCAATACGCTGCTGGTACTTGTACGCTTGACGAGACCGAAGCAATACGCGGCTGGAACTTGTACGCTAGACGAGACCGAACCAACACGCGGCTGGGTCTTGCACGCATAATGAGAACAAAGCAATACGCGGCTGGGACTTGTACGCATAACGAGACCGAAGCAACGCGCTGCTGGAACTTGTTCGCTCGACGAGACCGAGGCAATACCCGGCTGTGACTTGAACGCATAACCAGAAAAAAGCAATACGCGGCTGGGATTTGTACGCATAACGAGACCGAAGCAATACGCGGCTGGAACTTGTACGCTCGACGAGGCCGAAGGAATACGCGGCTGGGACTTGTACGCATAACGAGACCGAAGCAATACACGGCTGGAACGTGTACGCTCGACGAGACCGAAGCAATACACGGCAGGGACTTGTACGCATAACGCGACCGAAGCAATACGCGGCTAGGACTTGTACCCTCGACGAGACCGAAGCAATACGCGTCTGGAACTTGCACGCATAATGAGACCGAAGCAACATGCGGGTGGAACTTGTACGCTCGACGGGACTGAAGCATTACGCGGCTGAAACTCGTAAGCATAAAGAGACCGAAGCAACACGCGGTTGGAACTAGTACACTCGACGAGATCGAAGCAATACGCTGCTGGTACTTGTACGCTCGACGAGACCGAAGCAATACACGGCTGGAACTTGTACGCTCGACGAGACTGAAGTAACACGCGGCTGGGTCTTGAACGCATAATGAGAACAAAGCAATACGCGGCTGGGACTTGAACGCATAACGAGAACAAAGCTATACGCGGCTGGGACTTGTACGCATAACGAGACCGAAGCAATACGCGGCTGCAACTTGTACGCGCGACGAGACCGAAGCAACGCGCGACTGGGACTTGTACGCATAACCAGAACAAAGCAATACGCGGCTGGGATTTGTACGCATAACGGGACCGAAGCAATACACTGCTGGTACTTGTACGCTCCACGAGACCGAAGCAATACACGGCAGGGACTTTTGCGCATAACGCGACCGAAACAACACGCGGCTGGAACTTGTACGCTCGACGAGACCGAAGCAATACGCGGCTGGAACTTGTACGCTTGACGAGACCGAAGCAATACGAGGCTGGAGCTTGTACGCTCCACGAGACCGAAGCAATACGCGGCTGGGACTTGGATGCTCGACGATGCCGAAGCAATACACGGCTGGGACTTGTACGCTCGACGAGACTGAAGCAATACGCGGCTGGAACTTGTACGCATAATGAGATCGAAGCAGTACGCGGCTGGAACTTGTACGCTCGACGAGACCGTAGCAATACGCGGCTGGGACTTGTACGCATAACGAGACCGAAGCAATACGCTGCTGGTACTTCTACGCTCGACGAGACCGAAGCAATGCACGGCTGTAACTTGTACGCTCGACGAGACCGTAGCAAAACGCGGCTGGGACATGTACGCGTAACGAGACCGGAGCAATACGCGGCTGGAACTTGCACGCATAACGAGACCGAAGAAATACGCGGCTGGGACTTGTACGCTCGACGAGACTGAAGCAATTCGCGGCTGGAACTTGTACGCATAACGAGACCGAAGCAATACGCTGCTGGTACTTGTACGCTCGACGAGACCGAAGCAATACACGGCTGGAACTTGTACGCTCGACGAGACCGAAGGAATACGCTGATGGAACTTGTACGCTCGACGAGACCGAGGCAATACCCGGCTGGGACTTGCACGCATAACCAGAACAAAGCAATACGCGGCTGGAACTTGCACGCATAACGAGACCGAAGAAATACGCGGCTGGGACTTGTACGCTCCACGAGACCGAAGCAATACACGGCAGCGACTTGTACGCATAACGAGACCGAAGCAATACGCGGCTGGATCTCGTACGCAAAACGAGACCGAAGCAATACGCGGCTGGGACTTGTACGCATAACAAGACCGAAGCAACACGCGGCTGGAACTTGTACGCTCGACGAGACCGAAGCAATACGCGGCTGGAACTTGTACGCATAACGAGATCGAACCAATACGCGGCTGGAACTTGTACGCATAATGAGACCGCAGCTATACGCGCCTAGGACTTGTATGCTCGACGAGACCGAAGCAATACGCGGCTGGAGCTTGTACGCATAACGAGATCGAAGCAATACGCGGCTGGAACTTGTACGCATAACAAGACCGAAGCAACACGCGGCTGGAACTTGTACGCATAACGAGATCGAACCAGTACGCGGCTGAAACTTGTACGCATAACGAGACCGCAGCTATACGCGCCTAGGACTTGTATGCTCGACGAGACCGAAGCAATACGCGGCTGGAGTTTGTACGCATAACGAGATCGAAGCAATACGCGGCTGGAACTTGTACGCATAACAAGACCGAAGCAACACGCGGCTGGAACTTGTACGCTCGACGAGACCGAGGCAATATTCGGCTGGGACTTGAACGCATAACGAGAACAAAGCTATACGCGGCTGGGACTTGTACGCATAACGAGACCGAAGCAATACGCGGCTGGAACTTGTACGCAAAACGAGACCGAAGCAATACGCGGCTGCAACTTGTACGCGCGACGATACCGAAGTAACACGCGGCTGGGTCTTGAACGCATAATGAGAACAAAGCAATACGCGGCTGGGACTTGAACGCATAACGAGACCGAAGCAATACGCGGCTGGAACTTGTACGCTTGATGTGACCGAAGCAATACGCGGCTGGAGCTTGTACACTCGACGAGACCGAAGCAATACGCGGCTGGAGCTTGTACACTCGACGAGACCGAAGGAATACGCGGGTGGGACTTGTACGCTCGACGAGACCGCAGCAATACGCGGCTGGAACTTGTACGCATAACGTGATCGAAGCAATACGCGGCTGGAACTTGTACGCTCGACGAGACCGAAGCAATACGCAGCTGGAACTTGTACGCTCGACGAGACCGTAGCAATACGCGGCTGGAGCTTGTACGCATAACGAGAACAAAGCAATACGCGGCTGGAACTTTTACGCTCCACGAGACCGAAGCAATACGCGGCTGGAGCTTGTCCGCTCGACGAGATCGAAGCGAATCGCGGCTGGAACTTGTACGCTCGACGAGACCGAAGGAATACGCGGCTGGGACTTGTACGCATAACGAGAACAAAGCAATACGCGGCTGGAAATTGTACCCTCCACGAGACCGAAGCAATACGCGGCTGGGACTTGTACGCGCGACGAGATCGAAGCAATACGCGGCTGGGACTTGAACGCATAACCAGAACAAAGCAATTCGCGGCTGGGACTGGTACGCATAACGAGACCGAAGCAATACGCTGCTGGTACTTGTACGCTTGACGAGACCGAAGCAGTACGCTTCTGGAACTTGCACGCATAACGAGACCGAAGCAACACGCGGCCTGAACTTGTACGGAAAACGAGGCCGAAGCAATACACGGCTGGGACTTGTACGCATAACGCGACCAAAGCAATACACGGCTGGGAATTGTACGCGCGACGAGACCGAAGCAATACGTATCTGGGACTTGAACGCATAACCAGAACAAAGCAATACGCGGGTGGGACTTGTACGCTCGACGAGACAGAAGCAATACGCGGCTGAAACTTGTACGCACAACGAGACCAAAGCATTACGCGGCTGGAACTTGTACGCATAACGAGACCGAAGCAACACGCGGCCTGAACTTGTACGCAAAACGAGGCCGAAGCAATACACGGCTGGGACTTGTACGCATAACGCGACCAAAGCAATACGCGGCTGGGACTTGTACGCATAACGAGACCGAAGCAATACGCGGCTGGAACTTGTACGCTTGACGTGACCGAAGCAATACGCGGCTGGTATTTGTACGCTCGACGATCCGAAGCAATACGCGGGTGTAACTTGTACGCTCGACGAGACTGAAGCAATACGCGGCTGGAACTTGCACGCATAACGAGACCGAAGCAATACCTGGCTGGAACTTGTACGCTCGAAGAGACCGAAGCAATACGCGACTCGAACTTGTACGATCGACGAGACCGAAGGAATACGCGGCTGGGACTTGTACGCATAACGAGAACAAAGCAATACGCGGCTGGAACTTGTACCCTCCACTAGACCGAAGCAATACGCGGCTGGAACTTGCACGCGCGACGAAGCCGAAGGAATACGCGGCTGGGACTTGTACGCGTAACGAGACCGGAACAATACGCGGCTGGAACTTGCACGCATAACGAGACCGAAGAAATACGCGGCTGGGACTTGTACGCTCGACGAGACCGAGGCAATACCCGGCTGGGACTTGAACGCATAACGAGAACAAAGCTATACGCGGCTGGGACTTGTACGCATAACGAGACCGAAGCAATACGCGGCTGCAACTTGTACGCGCGACGAGACCGAAGCAACGCGCGGCTGGGACTTGTACGCATAACCAGAACAAAGCAATACGCGGCTGGGATTTGTACGCATAACGAGACCGAAGCAATACACTGCTGGTACTTGTACGCTCCACGAGACCGAAGCAATACACGGCAGGGACTTGTACGCATAACGCGACCGAAGCAACACGCGGCTGGAACTTGTACGCTCGACGAGACCGAAGCAATACGCGGCTGGAACTTGTACGCTCGACGAGACCGAAGCAATACGCGGCTGGAACTTGTACGCATAACGAGATCGAAGCAAAACGCGGCTGGGACATGTACGCGTAACGAGACCGGAACAATACGCGGCTGGAACTTGCACGCTCGACGAGACCGAAGGAATACGCGGCTGGGACTTGTACGCATAACGAGACAGAAGCAATACGCGGCTGGAACTTGTACGCTCGACGAGACCGTAGCAATACGCGGCTGGAACTTGTACGCTCGACGAGATCGAAGCAAACCGCGGCTGGAACTTGTACGCTCGACGAGACCGAAGCAACACGCGGCTGGGACTTGTACGCATAACCAGAACAAAGCAATACGCGGCTGGGACTTGTACGCATAACGAGACCGAAGCAATACGCTGCTGGAACTTGTACGCTCGACGAGACCGAAGCAACACGCGGCTGGAACTTGTACGCTCGACGAGACCGAAGCAATACGCGGCTGGAACTTGTACGCATAACGAGATCGAACCAATACGCGGCTGGAACTTGTACGCATAACGAGACCGCAGCTATACGCGCCTAGGACTTGTATGCTCGACGAGACCGAAGCAATACGCGGCTGGAGCTTGTACGCATAACGAGATCGAAGCAATACGCGGCTGGAACTTGTACGCATAACAAGACCGAAGCAACACGCGGCTGGAACTTGTACGCTCGACGAGACCGAAGCAATACGCGGCTGGAACTTGTACGCTTGACGAGACCGAAGCAATACGCGGCTGGAGCTTGTACGCTCCACGAGACCGAAGCAATACGCGGCTGGGACTTGTACGCTCGACGAGACCGAAGGAATACGCGGCTGGGACTTGTACGCATAACGAGACCGCAGCTATACGCGCCTAGGACTTGTATGCTCGACGAGACCGAAGCAATACGCGGCTGGAGCTTGTACGCATAACGAGATCGAAGCAATACGCGGCTGGAACTTGTTCGCATAACAAGACCGAAGCAACACGCGGCTGGAACTTGTACGCTCGACGAGACCGAAGCAATACTCGGCTGGAACTTGCACGCTTGACGAGACCGAAGCAGTACGCGGCTGGTACTTGCACGCTCGGCGAGACTGAAGCAATACACGGCTGGGACTTGTACGCGTAACGAGACCGGAAAAATACGCGGCTGGAACTTGTACGCTCGACGAGACCGAAGCAATACACTGCTGGTACTTGTACGCTCCACGAGACCGAAGCAATACACGGCAGGGACTTGTACGCATAACGCGACCGAAACAACACGCGGCTGGAACTTGTACGCTCGACGAGACCGAAGCAATACGCGGCTGGAACTTGTACGCTCGACGAGACCGAAGCAATACGCGGCTGGAACTTGTACGCTTGACGAGACCGAAGCAGTACGCGGCTGGTACTTGCACGCTCCACGAGACCGAAGCAATACGCGGCTGGGACTTGTACGCGTAACGAGACCGAAGCAATACGCGGCTGGAACTTGTACGCCCGACGAGACGGAAGCAATACGCGGCTGGAACTTGTACGCTTCACGAGACCGAAGCAATACGCGGCCGGAACTTGCACGCATAACGAGACCGAAGCATTACGCGGCTGGTACTTGTACGCGTAACGAGACCGGAACAATACGCGGCTGGAACTTGCACGCATAACGAGACCGAAGAAATACGCGGCTTTGACTTGTACGCTCGACGAGACCGAGGCAATACCCGGCTGGGACTTGCACGCATAACGAGAACAAAGCAATACGCGGCTGGGACTTGTACGCATAACGAGACCGAAGCAATACGCGGCTGGAAGTTGTACGCTTGACGTGACCGAAGCAATGCGCGGCTGGAGCTTGTACACTCGACGAGACCGAAGGAATACGCGGGTGGGACTTGTACGCTCGACGAGATCGAAGCAATACGCGGCTGGGACTTGAACGCATAACCAGAACAAAGCAATACGCGGCTGGAACTTGTACGCTCCACGAGACCGAAGCAATACGCGGCTGGAGCTTGTCCGCTCGACGAGATCGAAGCAAACCGCTGCTGGAACTTGTACGCTCGACGAGACCGAAGGAATACGCGGCTGGGACTTGTACGCATAACGAGAACAAAGCAATACGCGGCTGGAACTTGTACCCTCCACGAGACCGAAGCAATACGCGGCTGGGACTTGTACGCGCGACGAGATCGAAGCAATACGCGGCTGGGACTTGAACGCATAACCAGAACAAAGCAATTCGCGGCTGGGACTGGTACGCATAACGAGACCGAAGCAATACGCTGCTGGTACTTGTACGCTTGACGAGACCGAAGCAGTACGCTTCTGGAACTTGCACGCATAACGAGACCGAAGCAACACGCGGCCTGAACTTGTACGGAAAACGAGGCCGAAGCAATACACGGCTGGGACTTGTACGCATAACGCGACCAAAGCAATACACGGCTGGGAATTGTACGCGCGACGAGACCGAAGCAATACGTATCTGGGACTTGAACGCATAACCAGAACAAAGCAATACGCGGGTGGGACTTGTACGCTCGACGAGACAGAAGCAATACGCGGCTGAAACTTGTACGCACAACGAGACCAAAGCATTACGCGGCTGGAACTTGTACGCATAACGAGACCGAAGCAACACGCGGCCTGAACTTGTACGCAAAACGAGGCCGAAGCAATACACGGCTGGGACTTGTACGCATAACGCGACCAAAGCAATACGCGGCTGGGACTTGTACGCATAACGAGACCGAAGCAATACGCGGCTGGAACTTGTACGCTTGACGTGACCGAAGCAATACGCGGCTGGAGCTTGTACGCTCCACGAGACTGAAGCAATACGCGGCTGGGACTTGGATGCTCGACGATGCAGAAGCAATACACGGCTGGGACTTGTACGCTCGACGAGACTGAAGCAATACGCGGCTGGAACTTGTACGCATAACGAGATCGAAGCAATACGCGGCTGGAACTTGTACGCTCGACGAGACCGAAGCAATACGCGGGGGAATTTGTATGCCCGACGAGACCGACGCAATACACGGCTGGGACTTGTACGTGTAACGAGACCGAAGCAATACGCGGCTGGAACTTGTACGCTCGACGAGACCGTACCAATACGCGGCTGGGCCTAGTACGCATAACGAGAATAAAGCAATGAGCGGCTTGGACTTGTATGCATAACGAGACCGAAGCAATGCGCGGCTGGGACTTGCACGCATAACGACACCGAAGTAACGCGCTGCTGGAACTTGTACGATCGACGAGACCGAAGCAATACGCGGCTGGAAATTGCACGCACAACGAGACCAAAGCATTACCCGGCTGGAACTTTTACGCATAACGAGACCGAAGCAACACGCGGCCTGAACTTGTACGCAAAACGAGGCCGAAGCAATACACGGCTGTGACTTGTACGCTCGACGATGCCGAAGCAATACGCGGGTGGGACTTGTTCGCTCGACGAGACTGAAGCAACACGCGGCTGGAACTTGCATGCATAACGAGACCGAAGCAATACCTGCCTGGAACTTGAACGCTCGACGAGACCGAAGCAATACGCGGCTGGAACTTGTACACTCGACGAGACCGAAGGAATACGCGGCTGGGACTTGTACGCATAACGAGAACAAAGCAATACGCGGCTGGAACTTGTACCCTCCACTAGACCGAAGCAATACGCGGCTGGAAGTTGTACGCGCGACGAAGCCGAAGGAATACGCGGCTGGTACTTGTACGCATAACGAGAAGAAAGCAAAATGCCGCTGGAACTTGTACGCTCGACGAGACCGAAGCAATACGCGGCTGGAGCTTGTCCGCTCGAAGAGAACGAAAGGAATACGCGGCTGGGACCGAACGCATAACGAGACCAAAGCAATGCGCAGCTGGAACTTGTACGCTCGACGAGACCGAAGCAATACGCGGCTGGGCCTTGTACGCTCCACGTGACCGAAGCAATACGCGGCTGGAACTTGCACGCATAACGAGACCGAAGAAATACGCGGCTGGAACTTGTACGCTCGACGAGACCAAAGCAATACGCGGCTGGGACCTGTACGCATAACGAGATCGAAGCAAAACGCGGCTGGGACATGTACGCGTAACGAGACCGGAACAATACGCGGCTGGAACTTGCACGCATAACGAGACCGAAGAAATACGCGGCTGGGACTTGTACGCTCGACGAGACCGAGGCAATACCCGGCTGGGACTTGAACGCATAACGAGAACAAAGCTATACGCGGCTGGGACTTGTACGCATAACGAGACCGAAGCAATACGCGGCAGGGACTTGTACGCATAACGCGACCGAAGCAACACGCGGCTGGAACTTGTACGCTCGACGAGACCGAAGCAATACGCGGCTGGAACTTGTACGCTCGACGAGACCGAAGCAATACGCGGCTGGAACTTGTACGCATAACGAGATCGAAGCAAAACGCGGCTGGGACATGTACGCGTGACGAGACCGGAACAATACGCGGCTGGAACTTGCACGCTCGACGAGACCGAAGGAATACGCGGCTGGGACTTGTACGCATAACGAGACAGAAGCAATACGCGGCTGGAACTTGTACGCTCGACGAGACCGTAGCAATACGCGGCTGGAACTTGTACGCTCGACGAGATCGAAGCAAACCGCGGCTGGAACTTGTACGCTCGACGAGACCGAAGCAACACGCGGCTGGGACTTGTACGCATAACCAGAACAAAGCAATACGCGGCTGGGACTTGTACGCATAACGAGACCGAAGCAATACGCTGCTGGAACTTGTACGCTCGACGAGACCGAAGCAACACGCGGCTGGAACTTGTACGCTCGACGAGACCGAAGCAATACGCGGCTGGAACTTGTACGCATAACGAGATCGAACCAATACGCGGCTGGAACTTGTACGCTCCACGAGACCGAAGCAATACACGGCAGGGACTTGTACGCATAACGCGACCGAAGCAACACGCGGCTGGAACTTGTACGCTCGACGAGACCGAAGCAATACGCGGCTGGAACTTGTACGCTCGACGAGACCGAAGCAATACGCGGCTGGAGCTTGTACGCATAACGAGATCGAAGCAATACGCGGCTGGAACTTGTACGCATAACAAGACCGAAGCAACACGCGGCTGGAACTTGTACGCTCGACGAGACCGAAGCAATACGCGGCTGGAACTTGTACGCTTGACGAGACCGAAGCAATACGCGGCTGGAGCTTGTACGCTCCACGAGACCGAAGCAATACGCGGCTGGGACTTGTACGCTCGACGAGACCGAAGGAATACGCGGCTGGGACTTGTACGCATAACGAGACCGCAGCTATACGCGCCTAGGACTTGTATGCTCGACGAGACCGAAGCAATACGCGGCTGGAGCTTGTACGCATAACGAGATCGAAGCAATACGCGGCTGGAACTTGTTCGCATAACAAGACCGAAGCAACACGCGGCTGGAACTTGTACGCTCGACGAGACCGAAGCAATACTCGGCTGGAACTTGCACGCTTGACGAGACCGAAGCAGTACGCGGCTGGTACTTGCACGCTCGGCGAGACTGAAGCAATACACGGCTGGGACTTGTACGCGTAACGAGACCGGAAAAATACGCGGCTGGAACTTGTACGCTCGACGAGACCGAAGCAATACACTGCTGGTACTTGTACGCTCCACGAGACCGAAGCAATACACGGCAGGGACTTGTACGCATAACGCGACCGAAACAACACGCGGCTGGAACTTGTACGCTCGACGAGACCGAAGCAATACGCGGCTGGAACTTGTACGCTCGACGAGACCGAAGCAATACGCGGCTGGAACTTGTACGCTTGACGAGACCGAAGCAGTACGCGGCTGGTACTTGCACGCTCCACGAGACCGAAGCAATACGCGGCTGGGACTTGTACGCGTAACGAGACCGAAGCAATACGCGGCTGGAACTTGTACGCCCGACGAGACGGAAGCAATACGCGGCTGGAACTTGTACGCTCCACGAGACCGAAGCAATACGCGGCCGGAACTTGCACGCATAACGAGACCGAAGCATTACGCTGCTGGTACTTGTACGCGCAACGAGACCGGAACAATACGCGGCTGGAACTTGCACGCATAACGAGACCGAAGAAATACGCGGCTTTGACTTGTACGCTCGACGAGACCGAGGCAATACCCGGCTGGGACTTGCACGCATAACGAGAACAAAGCAATACGCGGCTGGGACTTGTACGCATAACGAGACCGAAGCAATACGCGGCTGGAAGTTGTACGCTTGACGTGACCGAAGCAATGCGCGGCTGGAGCTTGTACACTCGACGAGACCGAAGGAATACGCGGGTGGGACTTGTACGCTCGACGAGATCGAAGCAATACGCGGCTGGGACTTGAACGCATAACCAGAACAAAGCAATACGCGGCTGGAACTTGTACGCTCCACGAGACCGAAGCAATACGCGGCTGGAGCTTATCCGCTCGACGAGATCGAAGCAAACCGCTGCTGGAACTTGTACGCTCGACGAGACCGAAGGAATACGCGGCTGGGACTTGTACGCATAACGAGAACAAAGCAATACGCGGCTGGAACTTGTACCCTCCACGAGACCGAAGCAATACGCGGCTGGGACTTGTACGCGCGACGAGATCGAAGCAATACGCGGCTGGGACTTGAACGCATAACCAGAACAAAGCAATTCGCGGCTGGGACTGGTACGCATAACGAGACCGAAGCAATACGCTGCTGGTACTTGTACGCTTGACGAGACCGAAGCAGTACGCTTCTGGAACTTGCACGCATAACGAGACCGAAGCAACACGCGGCCTGAACTTGTACGGAAAACGAGGCCGAAGCAATACACGGCTGGGACTTGTACGCATAACGCGACCAAAGCAATACACGGCTGGGAATTGTACGCGCGACGAGACCGAAGCAATACGTATCTGGGACTTGAACGCATAACCAGAACAAAGCAATACGCGGGTGGGACTTGTACGCTCGACGAGACAGAAGCAATACGCGGCTGAAACTTGTACGCACAACGAGACCAAAGCATTACGCGGCTGGAACTTGTACGCATAACGAGACCGAAGCAACACGCGGCCTGAACTTGTACGCAAAACGAGGCCGAAGCAATACACGGCTGGGACTTGTACGCATAACGCGACCAAAGCAATACGCGGCTGGGACTTGTACGCATAACGAGACCGAAGCAATACGCGGCTGGAACTTGTACGCTTGACGTGACCGAAGCAATACGCGGCTGGAGCTTGTACGCTCCACGAGACTGAAGCAATACGCGGCTGGGACTTGGATGCTCGACGATGCAGAAGCAATACACGGCTGGGACTTGTACGCTCGACGAGACTGAAGCAATACGCGGCTGGAACTTGTACGCATAACGAGATCGAAGCAATACGCGGCTGGAACTTGTACGCTCGACGAGACCGAAGCAATACGCAGCTGGAACTTGTACGCGCGACGAGACCAAAGGAATACGCGGCTGGGACTTGTACGCATAACGAGAACAAAGCAATACGCGGCTGGAACTTGTACGCTCCACGAGACCGAAGCAATACGCGGCTGGAGCTTGTCCGCTCGAAGAGAACGAAAGGAATACGCGGCTGGGACCGTACGCATAACGAGACCAAAGCAATGCGCAGCTGGAACTTGTACGCTCGACGAGACCGAAGCAATACGCGGCTGGGCATTGTACGCATAACCAGAATAAAGCAATACGCGGCTGGGACTTGCACGCATAACGAGACCGAAGCAATACGCGGCTGGGACTTGCACGCAAAACGACACCGAAGCAACGCGCGGCTGGAACTTGTACGCTCCACGAGACCGAAGCAATACGCGGCGGGGACTTGTGCGGTCGACGAGACCGAAGTAATGCGCGGCTGGAACTCGCACGCATAACGAGACCGAGGCAATACGCGGCTGGAACTTGTACGCTCCACGTGACCGAAGCAATACGCGGCTGGAACTTGCACGCATAACGAGACCGAAGAAATACGCGGCTGGAACTTGTACGCTCGACGAGACCGAAGCAATACGCGGATGGATCTTGTGCGCTCCACGAGACCGAAGCAATACGCGGCTGGTATTTGTACGCTCGACGATCCGAAGCAATACGCGGGTGTAACTTGTACGCTCGACGAGACTGAAGCAATACGCGGCTGGAACTTGCACACATAACGAGACCGAAGCAATACCTGGCTGGAACTTGTACGCTCGAAGAGACCGAAGCAATACGCGGCTGGAGCTTGTCCGCTCGACGAGATCGAAGCAAACCGCTGCTGGAACTTGTACGCTCGACGAGACCGAAGCAACACGCGGCTGGGACTTGTACGCATAACCAGAACAAAGCAATACGCGGCTGGGACTTGTACGCATAACGAGACCGAAGCAATACGCTGCTGGAACTTGTACGCTCGACGAGACCGAAGCAACACGCGGCTGGAACTTGTACGCTCGACGAGACCGAAGCAATACGCGGCTGGAACTTGTACGCATAACGAGATCGAACCAATACGCGGCTGGAACTTGTACGCATAACGAGACCGCAGCTATACGCGCCTAGGACTTGTATGCTCGACGAGACCGAAGCAATACGCGGCTGGAGCTTGTACGCATAACGAGATCGAAGCAATACGCGGCTGGAACTTGTACGCATAACAAGACCGAAGCAACACGCGGCTGGAACTTGTACGCTCGACGAGACCGAAGCAATACGCGGCTGGAACTTGTACGCTTGACGAGACCGAAGCAATACGCGGCTGGAGCTTGTACGCTCCACGAGACCGAAGCAATACGCGGCTGGGACTTGTACGCTCGACGAGACCGAAGGAATACGCGGCTGGGACTTGTACGCATAACGAGACCGCAGCTATACGCGCCTAGGACTTGTATGCTCGACGAGACCGAAGCAATACGCGGCTGGAGCTTGTACGCATAACGAGATCGAAGCAATACGCGGCTGGAACTTGTTCGCATAACAAGACCGAAGCAACACGCGGCTGGAACTTGTACGCTCGACGAGACCGAAGCAATACGCGGCTGGAACTTGTTCGCTCGACGAGACCGAGGCAATACGCGGCTGGAGCTTGTACGCTCCACGAGACCGAAGCAATACGCGGCTGGGACTTGTACGCGTAACGAGACCGAAGCAATACGCGGCTGGAACTTGTACGCCCGACGAGACGGAAGCAATACGCGGCTGGAACTTGTACGCTCCACGAGACCGAAGCAATACGCGGCCGGAACTTGCACGCATAACGAGACCGAAGCATTACGCGGCTGGTACTTGTACGCGTAACGAGACCGGAACAATACGCGGCTGGAACTTGCACGCATAGCGAGACCGAAGAAATACGCGGCTTTGACTTGTACGCTCGACGAGACCGAGGCAATACCCGGCTGGGACTTGCACGCATAACGAGAACAAAGCAATACGCGGCTGGGACTTGTACGCATAACGAGACCGAAGCAATACGCGGCTGGAACTTGTACGCTTGACGTGACCGAAGCAATGCGCGGCTGGAGCTTGTACACTCGACGAGACCGAAGGAATACGCGGGTGGGACTTGTACGCTCGACGAGACCGCAGCAATACGCGGCTGGAACTTGTACGCATAACGTGATCGAAGCAATACGCGGCTGGAACTTGTACGCTCGACGAGACCGAAGCAATACGCAGCTGGAACTTGTACGCTCGACGAGACCGTAGCAATACGCGGCTGGAGCTTGTACGCATAACGAGAACAAAGCAATACGCGGCTGGAACTTGTACGCTCCACGAGACCGAAGCAATACGCGGCTGGAGCTTGTCCGCTCGACGAGATCGAAGCAAACCGCTGCTGGAACTTGTACGCTCGACGAGACCGAAGGAATACGCGGCTGGGACTTGTACGCATAACGAGAACAAAGCAATACGCGGCTGGAACTTGTACCCTCCACGAGACCGAAGCAATACGCGGCTGGGACTTGTACGCGCGACGAGATCGAAGCAATACGCGGCTGGGACTTGAACGCATAACCAGAACAAAGCAATTCGCGGCTGGGACTGGTACGCATAACGAGACCGAAGCAATACGCTGCTGGTACTTGTACGCTTGACGAGACCGAAGCAGTACGCTTCTGGAACTTGCACGCATAACGAGACCGAAGCAACACGCGGCCTGAACTTGTACGGAAAACGAGGCCGAAGCAATACACGGCTGGGACTTGTACGCATAACGCGACCAAAGCAATACACGGCTGGGAATTGTACGCGCGACGAGACCGAAGCAATACGTATCTGGGACTTGAACGCATAACCAGAACAAAGCAATACGCGGGTGGGACTTGTACGCTCGACGAGACAGAAGCAATACGCGGCTGAAACTTGTACGCACAACGAGACCAAAGCATTACGCGGCTGGAACTTGTACGCATAACGAGACCGAAGCAACACGCGGCCTGAACTTGTACGCAAAACGAGGCCGAAGCAATACACGGCTGGGACTTGTACGCATAACGCGACCAAAGCAATACGCGGCTGGGACTTGTACGCATAACGAGACCGAAGCAATACGCGGCTGGAACTTGTACGCTTGACGTGACCGAAGCAATACGCGGCTGGAGCTTGTACGCATAACGAGATCGAAGCAATACGCGGCTGGAACTTGTACGCATAACAAGACCGAAGCAACACGCGGCTGGAACTTGTACGCTCGACGAGACCGAAGCAATACGCGGCTGGAACTTGTACGCCCGACGAGACGGAAGCAATACGCGGCTGGAACTTGTACGCTTCACGAGACCGAAGCAATACGCGGCCGGAACTTGCACGCATAACGAGACCGAAGCATTACGCGGCTGGTACTTGTACGCGTAACGAGACCGGAACAATACGCGGCTGGAACTTGCACGCATAACGAGACCGAAGAAATACGCGGCTTTGACTTGTACGCTCGACGAGACCGAGGCAATACCCGGCTGGGACTTGCACGCATAACGAGAACAAAGCAATACGCGGCTGGGACTTGTACGCATAACGAGACCGAAGCAATACGCGGCTGGAAGTTGTACGCTTGACGTGACCGAAGCAATGCGCGGCTGGAGCTTGTACACTCGACGAGACCGAAGGAATACGCGGGTGGGACTTGTACGCTCGACGAGATCGAAGCAATACGCGGCTGGGACTTGAACGCATAACCAGAACAAAGCAATACGCGGCTGGAACTTGTACGCTCCACGAGACCGAAGCAATACGCGGCTGGAGCTTGTCCGCTCGACGAGATCGAAGCAAACCGCTGCTGGAACTTGTACGCTCGACGAGACCGAAGGAATACGCGGCTGGGACTTGTACGCATAACGAGAACAAAGCAATACGCGGCTGGAACTTGTACCCTCCACGAGACCGAAGCAATACGCGGCTGGGACTTGTACGCGCGACGAGATCGAAGCAATACGCGGCTGGGACTTGAACGCATAACCAGAACAAAGCAATTCGCGGCTGGGACTGGTACGCATAACGAGACCGAAGCAATACGCTGCTGGTACTTGTACGCTTGACGAGACCGAAGCAGTACGCTTCTGGAACTTGCACGCATAACGAGACCGAAGCAACACGCGGCCTGAACTTGTACGGAAAACGAGGCCGAAGCAATACACGGCTGGGACTTGTACGCATAACGCGACCAAAGCAATACACGGCTGGGAATTGTACGCGCGACGAGACCGAAGCAATACGTATCTGGGACTTGAACGCATAACCAGAACAAAGCAATACGCGGGTGGGACTTGTACGCTCGACGAGACAGAAGCAATACGCGGCTGAAACTTGTACGCACAACGAGACCAAAGCATTACGCGGCTGGAACTTGTACGCATAACGAGACCGAAGCAACACGCGGCCTGAACTTGTACGCAAAACGAGGCCGAAGCAATACACGGCTGGGACTTGTACGCATAACGCGACCAAAGCAATACGCGGCTGGGACTTGTACGCATAACGAGACCGAAGCAATACGCGGCTGGAACTTGTACGCTTGACGTGACCGAAGCAATACGCGGCTGGAGCTTGTACGCTCCACGAGACTGAAGCAATACGCGGCTGGGACTTGGATGCTCGACGATGCAGAAGCAATACACGGCTGGGACTTGTACGCTCGACGAGACTGAAGCAATACGCGGCTGGAACTTGTACGCATAACGAGATCGAAGCAATACGCGGCTGGAACTTGTACGCTCGACGAGACCGAAGCAATACGCTGGGGAATTTGTATGCCCGACGAGACCGACGCAATACACGGCTGGGACTTGTACGTGTAACGAGACCGAAGCAATACGCGGCTGGAACTTGTACGCTCGACGAGACCGTACCAATACGCGGCTGGGCCTAGTACGCATAACGAGAATAAAGCAATGAGCGGCTTGGACTTGTATGCATAACGAGACCGAAGCAATGCGCGGCTGGGACTTGCACGCATAACGACACCGAAGTAACGCGCTGCTGGAACTTGTACGATCGACGAGACCGAAGCAATACGCGGCTGGAAATTGCACGCACAACGAGACCAAAGCATTACCCGGCTGGAACTTTTACGCATAACGAGACCGAAGCAACACGCGGCCTGAACTTGTACGCAAAACGAGGCCGAAGCAATACACGGCTGTGACTTGTACGCTCGACGATGCCGAAGCAATACGCGGGTGGGACTTGTTCGCTCGACGAGACTGAAGCAACACGCGGCTGGAACTTGCATGCATAACGAGACCGAAGCAATACCTGCCTGGAACTTGAACGCTCGACGAGACCGAAGCAATACGCGGCTGGAACTTGTACACTCGACGAGACCGAAGGAATACGCGGCTGGGACTTGTACGCATAACGAGAACAAAGCAATACGCGGCTGGAACTTGTACCCTCCACTAGACCGAAGCAATACGCGGCTGGAAGTTGTACGCGCGACGAAGCCGAAGGAATACGCGGCTGGTACTTGTACGCATAACGAGAAGAAAGCAAAATGCCGCTGGAACTTGTACGCTCGACGAGACCGAAGCAATACGCGGCTGGAGCTTGTCCGCTCGAAGAGAACGAAAGGAATACGCGGCTGGGACCGAACGCATAACGAGACCAAAGCAATGCGCAGCTGGAACTTGTACGCTCGACGAGACCGAAGCAATACGCGGCTGGGCCTTGTACGCTCCACGTGACCGAAGCAATACGCGGCTGGAACTTGCACGCATAACGAGACCGAAGAAATACGCGGCTGGAACTTGTACGCTCGACGAGACCAAAGCAATACGCGGCTGGGACCTGTACGCATAACGAGATCGAAGCAAAACGCGGCTGGGACATGTACGCGTAACGAGACCGGAACAATACGCGGCTGGAACTTGCACGCATAACGAGACCGAAGAAATACGCGGCTGGGACTTGTACGCTCGACGAGACCGAGGCAATACCCGGCTGGGACTTGAACGCATAACGAGAACAAAGCTATACGCGGCTGGGACTTGTACGCATAACGAGACCGAAGCAATACGCGGCTGCAACTTGTACGCGCGACGAGACCGAAGCAACGCGCGGCTGGGACTTGTACGCATAACCAGAACAAAGCAATACGCGGCTGGGATTTGTACGCATAACGAGACCGAAGCAATACACTGCTGGTACTTGTACGCTCCACGAGACCGAAGCAATACACGGCAGGGACTTGTACGCATAACGCGACCGAAGCAACACGCGGCTGGAACTTGTACGCTCGACGAGACCGAAGCAATACGCGGCTGGAACTTGTACGCTCGACGAGACCGAAGCAATACGCGGCTGGAACTTGTACGCATAACGAGATCGAAGCAAAACGCGGCTGGGACATGTACGCGTGACGAGACCGGAACAATACGCGGCTGGAACTTGCACGCTCGACGAGACCGAAGGAATACGCGGCTGGGACTTGTACGCATAACGAGACAGAAGCAATACGCGGCTGGAACTTGTACGCTCGACGAGACCGTAGCAATACGCGGCTGGAACTTGTACGCTCGACGAGATCGAAGCAAACCGCGGCTGGAACTTGTACGCTCGACGAGACCGAAGCAACACGCGGCTGGGACTTGTACGCATAACCAGAACAAAGCAATACGCGGCTGGGACTTGTACGCATAACGAGACCGAAGCAATACGCTGCTGGAACTTGTACGCTCGACGAGACCGAAGCAACACGCGGCTGGAACTTGTACGCTCGACGAGACCGAAGCAATACGCGGCTGGAACTTGTACGCATAACGAGATCGAACCAATACGCGGCTGGAACTTGTACGCTCCACGAGACCGAAGCAATACACGGCAGGGACTTGTACGCATAACGCGACCGAAGCAACACGCGGCTGGAACTTGTACGCTCGACGAGACCGAAGCAATACGCGGCTGGAACTTGTACGCTCGACGAGACCGAAGCAATACGCGGCTGGAGCTTGTACGCATAACGAGATCGAAGCAATACGCGGCTGGAACTTGTACGCATAACAAGACCGAAGCAACACGCGGCTGGAACTTGTACGCTCGACGAGACCGAAGCAATACGCGGCTGGAACTTGTACGCTTGACGAGACCGAAGCAATACGCGGCTGGAGCTTGTACGCTCCACGAGACCGAAGCAATATGCGTCTGGAACTTGTACGCTCGGCAAGACCGAAGCAATACGCGGCTGGAACTTGTACGCTCGACGAGACCGAAGCAATACGCGGCTGGAACTTGTACGCGTTACGAGACCGAAGCAATACGCGGCTGGGCCTTGTACGCTCCACTAGACCGAAGCAATACACGGGGGGGGGGGGGGGGGGGACTTGTACGCGAAACGAGACCGAAGCAATATGCGTCTGGAACTTGTACGCTCGACGAAGCCGAAGGAATACGCTGCTGGAACTTGTACGCTCGACGAGACCGAGGCAATACCCGGCTGGGAGTTGCACGCATAACGAGAACAAAGCAATACGCGGCTGGGACTTGTACGCATAACGAGACCGAAGCAATACGCGGCTGCAACTTGTACGCGCGACGAGAACGAAGCAACACGCGGCTGGGACTTGTACGCATAACCAGAACAAAGCAATACGCGGCTGGAACTTGCACGCATAACGAGACCGAAGAAATACGCGGCTGGGACTTGTACGCTCCACGAGACCGAAGCAATACACGGCAGCGACTTGTACGCATAACGAGACCGAAGCAATACGCGGCTGGATCTCGTACGCAAAACGAGACCGAAGCAATACGCGGCTGGAACTTGTACGCATAACAAGACCGAAGCAACACGCGGCTGGAACTTGTACGCTCGACGAGACCGAAGCAATACGCGGCTGGAACTTGTACGCATAACGAGATCGAACCAATACGCGGCTGGAACTTGTACGCATAACGAGACCGCAGCTATACGCGCCTAGGACTTGTATGCTCGACGAGACCGAAGCAATACGCGGCTGGAGCTTGTACGCATAACGAGATCGAAGCAATACGCGGCTGGAACTTGTTCGCATAACAAGACCGAAGCAACACGCGGCTGGAACTTGTACGCTCGACGAGACCGAAGCAATACGCGGCTGGAACTTGTACGCTTGACGAGACCGAAGCAGTACGCGGCTGGTACTTGCACGCTCGGCGAGACTGAAGCAATACACGGCTGGGACTTGTACGCGTAACGAGACCGGAAAAATACGCGGCTGGAACTTGTACGCTCGACGAGACCGAAGCAATACGCGGCTGGAACTTGTACGCATAACGAGATCGAAGCAAAACGTGGCTGGGACATGTACGCGTAACGAGACCGGAACAATACGCGGCTGGAACTTGTTCGCTCGACGAGACCGAGGCAATACGCGGCTGGAGCTTGTACGCTCCACGAGACCGAAGCAATACGCGGCTGGGACTTGTACGCGTAACGAGACCGAAGCAATACGCGGCTGGAACTTGTACGCCCGACGAGACGGAAGCAATACGCGGCTGGAACTTGTACGCTCCACGAGACCGAAGCAATACGCGGCCGGAACTTGCACGCATAACGAGACCTAAGCATTACGCGGCTGGTACTTGTACGCGTAACGAGACCGGAACAATACGCGGCTGGAACTTGCACGCATAACGAGACCGAAGAAATACGCGGCTTTGACTTGTACGCTCGACGAGACCGAGGCAATACCCGGCTGGGACTTGCACGCATAACGAGAACAAAGCAATACGCGGCTGGGACTTGTACGCATAACGAGACCGAAGCAATACGCGGCTGGAACTTGTACGCTTGACGTGACCGAAGCAATACGCGGCTGGAGCTTGTACACTCGACGAGACCGAAGGAATACGCGGGTGGGACTTGTACGCTCGACGAGACCGAAGCAATACGCGGCTGGAACTTGTACGCATAACGAGATCGAAGCAAAACGTGGCTGGGACATGTACGCGTAACGAGACCGGAACAATACGCGGCTGGAACTTGAACGCATAACGAGAAAAGAGCTATACGCGTCTGGGACTTGTACGCATAACGAGACCGAAGCAACGCGCTGCTGGAACTTGTTCGCTCGACGAGACCGAGGCAATACTCGGCTGGAACTTGAACGCATAACGAGAACAAAGCTATATGCGGCTGGAACTTGTACGCATAACGAGACCGAAGCAATACGCGGCTGGAACTTGTACGCAAAACGAGACCGAAGCAATACGCGGCTGCAACTTGTACGCGCGACGATACCGAAGTAACACGCGGCTGGGTCTTGAACGCATAATGAGAACAAAGCAATACGCGGCTGGGACTTGAACGCATAACGAGAACAAAGCTATACGCGGCTGGAACTTGTACGCTTGACGAGACCGAAGCAGTACGCGGCTGGTACTTGCACGCTCGGCGAGACGGAAGCAATACACGGCTGGGACTTGTACGCGTAACGAGACCGGAAAAATACGCGGCTGGAACTTGTACGCTCGACGAGACCGAAGCAATACACTGCTGGTACTTGTACGCTCCACGAGACCGAAGCAATACACGGCAGGGACTTGTACGCATAACGCGACCGAAACAACACGCGGCTGGAACTTGTACGCTCGACGAGACCGAAGCAATACGCGGCTGGAACTTGTACGCTTGACGAGACCGAAGCAATACGAGGCTGGAGCTTGTACGCTCCACGAGACCGAAGCAATACGCGGCTGGGACTTGGATGCTCGACGATGCCGAAGCAATACACGGCTGGGACTTGTACGCTCGACGAGACTGAAGCAATACGCGGCTGGAACTTGTACGCATAATGAGATCGAAGCAGTACGCGGCTGGAACTTGTTCGCTCAACGAGACCGAGGCAATACGCTGCTGAAACTTGTACGCTCCACGAGACCGAAGCAATACGCGGCTGGAACTTGCACGCTCGACGAGACCGAAGCAATACACGGGGGGGACTTGTACGCGAAACGAGACCGAAGCAATATGCGTCTGGAACTTGTACGCTCGACGAAGCCGAAGGAATACGCTGCTGGAACTTGTACGCTCGACGAGACCGAGGCAATACCCGGCTGGGACTTGCACGCATAACGAGAACAAAGCAATACGCGGCTGGGACTTGTACGCATAACGAGACCGAAGCAATACGCGGCTGCAACTTGTACGCGCGACGAGAACGAAGCAACACGCGGCTGGGACTTGTACGCATAACCAGAACAAAGCAATACGCGGCTGGAACTTGCACGCATAACGAGACCGAAGAAATACGCGGCTGGGACTTGTACGCTCCACGAGACCGAAGCAATACACGGCAGCGACTTGTACGCATAACGAGACCGAAGCAATACGCGGCTGGATCTCGTACGCAAAACGAGACCGAAGCAATACGCGGCTGGAACTTGTACGCATAACAAGACCGAAGCAACACGCGGGTGGAACTTGTACGCTCGACGAGACCGAAGCAATACGCGGCTGGAACTTGTACGCATAACGAGATCGAACCAATACGCGGCTGGAACTTGTACGCATAATGAGACCGCAGCTATACGCGCCTAGGACTTGTATGCTCGACGAGACCGAAGCAATACGCGGCTGGAGCTTGTACGCATAACGAGATCGAAGCAATACGCGGCTGGAACTTGTACGCATAACAAGACCGAAGCAACACGCGGCTGGAACTTGTACGCATAACGAGATCGAACCAATACGCGGCTGAAACTTGTACGCATAACGAGACCGCAGCTATACGCGCCTAGGACTTGTATGCTCGACGAGATCGAACCAATACGTGGCTGAAACTTGTACGCATAACGAGACCGCAGCTATACGCGCCTAGGACTTGTATGCTCGACGAGACCGAAGCAATACGCGGCTGGAGCTTGTACGCATAACGAGATCGAAGCAATACGCGGCTGGAACTTGTACGCATAACAAGACCGAAGCAACACGCGGCTGGAACTTGTACGCTCGACGAGACCGAGGCAATACTCGGCTGGGACTTGAACGCATAACGAGAACAAAGCTATACGCGGCTGGGACTTGTACGCATAACGAGACCGAAGCAATACGCGGCTGGAACTTGTACGCAAAACGAGACCGAAGCAATACGCGGCTGCAACTTGTACGCGCGACGATACCGAAGTAACACGCGGCTGGGTCTTGAACGCATAATGAGAACAAAGCAATACGCGGCTGGGACTTGAACGCATAACGAGAACAAAGCTATACGCGGCTGGAACTTGTACGCTTGACGAGACCGAAGCAGTACGCGGCTGGTACTTGCACGCTCGGCGAGACTGAAGCAATACACGGCTGGGACTTGTACGCGTAACGAGACCGGAAATATACGCGGCTGGAACTTGTACGCTCGACGAGACCGAAGCAATACACTGCTGGTACTTGTACGCTCCACGAGACCGAAGCAATACGCGGCTGGAACTTGTACGCTCGACGAGACCGAAGCAATACGCGGCTGGAACTTGTACGCTTGACAAGACCGAAGCAGTACGCGGCTGGTACTTGCACGCTCCACGAGACCGAAGCAATACGCGGCTGGGACTTGTACGCGTAACGAGACCGAAGCAATACGCGGCTGGAACTTGTACGCCCGACGAGACGGAAGCAATACGCGGCTGGAACTTGTACGCTCCACGAGACCGAAGCAATACGCGGCCGGAACTTGCACGCATAACGAGACCGAAGCATTACGCGGCTGGTACTTGTACGCGTAACGAGACCGGAACAATACGCGGCTGGAACTTGCACGCATAACGAGACCGAAGAAATACGCGGCTTTGACTTGTACGCTCGACGAGACCGAGGCAATACCCGGCTGGGACTTGCACGCATAACGAGAACAAAGCAATACGCGGCTGGGACTTGTACGCATAACGAGACCGAAGCAATACGCGGCTGGAACTTGTACGCTTGACGTGACCGAAGCAATGCGCGGCTGGAGCTTGTACACTCGACGAGACCGAAGGAATACGCGGGTGGGACTTGTACGCTCGACGAGACCGCAGCAATACGCGGCTGGAACTTGTACGCATAACGTGATCGAAGCAATACGCGGCTGGAACTTGTACGCTCGACGAGACCGAAGCAATACGCAGCTGGAACTTGTACGCTCGACGAGACCGTAGCAATACGCGGCTGGAGCTTGTACGCATAACGAGAACAAAGCAATACGCGGCTGGAACTTGTACGCTCCACGAGACCGAAGCAATACGCGGCTGGAGCTTGTCCGCTCGACGAGATTGAAGCAAACCGCTGCTGGAACTTGTACGCTCGACGAGACCGAAGGAATACGCGGCTGGGACCTGTACGCATAACGAGAACAAAGCAATACGCGGCTGGAACTTGTACCCTCCACGAGACCGAAGCAATACGCGGCTGGGACTTGTACGCGCGACGAGATCGAAGCAATACGCGGCTGGGACTTGAACGCATAACCAGAACAAAGCAATTCGCGGCTGGGACTGGTACGCATAACGAGACCGAAGCAATACGCTGCTGGTACTTGTACGCTTGACGAGACCGAAGCAGTACGCTTCTGAAACTTGCACGCATAACGAGACCGAAGCAACACGCGGCCTGAACTTGTACGGAAAACGAGGCCGAAGCAATACACGGCTGGGACTTGTACGCATAACGCGACCAAAGCAATACACGGCTGGGAATTGTACGCGCGACGAGACCGAAGCAATACGTATCTGGGACTTGAACGCATAACCAGAACAAAGCAATACGCGGGTGGGACTTGTACGCTCGACGAGACAGAAGCAATACGCGGCTGAAACTTGTACGCACAACGAGACCAAAGCATTACGCGGCTGGAACTTGTACGCATAACGAGACCGAAGCAACACGCGGCCTGAACTTGTACGCAAAACGAGGCCGAAGCAATACACGGCTGGGACTTGTACGCATAACGCGACCAAAGCAATACGCGGCTGGGACTTGTACGCATAACGAGACCGAAGCAATACGCGGCTGGAACTTGTACGCTTGACGTGACCGAAGCAATACGCGGCTGGAGCTTGTACGCATAACGAGATCGAAGCAATACGCGGCTGGAACTTGTACGCATAACAAGACCGAAGCAACACGCGGCTGGAACTTGTACGCTCGACGAGACCGAAGCAATACGCGGCTGGAACTTGTACGCTTGACGAGACCGAAGCAATACGCGGCTGGAGCTTGTACGCTCCACGAGACCGAAGCAATACGCGGCTGGGACTTGTACGCTCGACGAGACCGAAGGAATACGCGGCTGGGACTTGTACGCATAACGAGACCGCAGCTATACGCGCCTAGGACTTGTATGCTCGACGAGACCGAAGCAATACGCGGCTGGAGCTTGTACGCATAACGAGATCGAAGCAATACGCGGCTAGAACTTGTTCGCATAACAAGACCGAAGCAACACGCGGCTGGAACTTGTACGCTCGACGAGACCAAAGCAATACGCGGCTGGGCCTTGTACGCATAACGAGAATAAAGCAACACGCGGCTGGACCTTGTACGCATAACGAGAATAAAGCAATACGCGGCTGGGACTTGTACGCATAACGAGACCGAAGCAATACGCTGCTGGAACTTGTACGCTCGACGAGACCGAAGCAATACACGGCTGGAGCTTGTACGCTCGACGAGACCGAAGCAATACACGGCTGGAGCTTATACGCTCGACGAGACCGTAGCAGTACGCGGCTGGGCATTGTACGCATAACGAGAATAAAACAATACGCGGCTTGGACTTGTACGCATAACGAGACCGAAGCAATACGCTGCTGGTACTTGTACGCTCAACGAGACCGAAGCAATACGCGGCTGGGAATTGTACGCTCGACAAGACCGAAGCAATACGCGGCTGGAACTTGCACACATAACGACACCAAATCAACGCGCAGCTGGAACTTGTACGCTCCACGAGACCGAAGCAATACGCGGCTGGGATTTGTACGCGCGACGAGACCGAAGCAATACGTATCTGGGACTTGAACGCATAACCAGAACAAAGCAATACGCGGCTGGGACTTGTACGCATAACGAGACCGAAGCAATACGCTGCTGGAACTTGTACGCTCGACGAGACCGAAGCAATACGCGGCTGGAACTTGCACGCTCGACGAGACCGAAGCAATACACGGGGGGACTTGTACGCGTAACGAGACCGAAGCAATATGCGTCTGGAACTTGTACGCTCGGCAAGACCGAAGCAATACGCGGCTGGAACTTGTACGCTCGACGAGACCGAAGCAATACGCGGCTGGAACTTGTACGCGTTACGATACCGAAGCAATACGCGGCTTGGCCTTGTACGCTCCACGAGACCGAAGCAATACACGGGGGGGGGGACTTGTACGCCAAACGAGACCGAAGCAATATGCGTCTGGAACTTGTACGCTCGACGAAGCCGAAGGAATACGCTGCTGGAACTTGAACGCTCGACGAGACCGAGGCAATACCCGGCTGGGACTTGCACGCATAACGAGAACAAAGCAATACGCGGCTGGGACTTGTACGCATAACGAGACCGAAGCAATACGCGGCTGGAACTTGTACGCCCGACGAGACGGAAGCAATACGCGGCTGGAACTTGTACGCTCCACGAGACCGAAGCAATACGCGGCCGGAACTTGCACGCATAACGAGACCGAAGCATTACGCGGCTGGTACTTGTACGCGTAACGAGACCGGAACAATACGCGGCTGGAACTTGCACGCATAACGAGACCGAAGAAATACGCGGCTTTGACTTGTACGCTCGACGAGACCGAGGCAATACCCGGCTGGGACTTGCACGCATAACGAGAACAAAGCAATACGCGGCTGGGACTTGTACGCATAACGAGACCGAAGCAATACGCGGCTGGAACTTGTACGCTTGACGTGACCGAAGCAATGCGCGGCTGGAGCTTGTACACTCGACGAGACCGAAGGAATACGCGGGTGGGACTTGTACGCTCGACGAGACCGCAGCAATACGCGGCTGGAACTTGTACGCATAACGTGATCGAAGCAATACGCGGCTGGAACTTGTACGCTCGACGAGACCGAAGCAATACGCAGCTGGAACTTGTACGCTCGACGAGACCGTAGCAATACGCGGCTGGAGCTTGTACGCATAACGAGAACAAAGCAATACGCGGCTGGAACTTGTACGCTCCACGAGACCGAAGCAATACGCGGCTGGAGCTTGTCCGCTCGACGAGATCGAAGCAAACCGCTGCTGGAACTTGTACGCTCGACGAGACCGAAGGAATACGCGGCTGGGACTTGTACGCATAACGAGAACAAAGCAATACGCGGCTGGAACTTGTACCCTCCACGAGACCGAAGCAATACGCGGCTGGGACTTGTACGCGCGACGAGATCGAAGCAATACGCGGCTGGGACTTGAACGCATAACCAGAACAAAGCAATTCGCGGCTGGGACTGGTACGCATAACGAGACCGAAGCAATACGCTGCTGGTACTTGTACGCTTGACGAGACCGAAGCAGTACGCTTCTGAAACTTGCACGCATAACGAGACCGAAGCAACACGCGGCCTGAACTTGTACGGAAAACGAGGCCGAAGCAATACACGGCTGGGACTTGTACGCATAACGCGACCAAAGCAATACACGGCTGGGAATTGTACGCGCGACGAGACCGAAGCAATACGTATCTGGGACTTGAACGCATAACCAGAACAAAGCAATACGCGGGTGGGACTTGTACGCTCGACGAGACAGAAGCAATACGCGGCTGAAACTTGTACGCACAACGAGACCAAAGCATTACGCGGCTGGAACTTGTACGCATAACGATACCGAAGCAACACGCGGCCTGAACTTGTACGCAAAACGAGGCCGAAGCAATACACGGCTGGGACTTGTACGCATAACGCGACCAAAGCAATACGCGGCTGGGACTTGTACGCATAACGAGACCGAAGCAATACGCGGCTGGAACTTGTACGCTTGACGTGACCGAAGCAATACGCGGCTGGAGCTTGTACGCATAACGAGATCGAAGCAATACGCGGCTGGAACTTGTACGCATAACAAGACCGAAGCAACACGCGGCTGGAACTTGTACGCTCGACGAGACCGAAGCAATACGCGGCTGGAACTTGTACGCTTGACGAGACCGAAGCAATACGCGGCTGGAGCTTGTACGCTCCACGAGACCGAAGCAATACGCGGCTGGGACTTGTACGCTCGACGAGACCGAAGGAATACGCGGCTGGGACTTGTACGCATAACGAGACCGCAGCTATACGCGCCTAGGACTTGTATGCTCGACGAGACCGAAGCAATACGCGGCTGGAGCTTGTACGCATAACGAGATCGAAGCAATACGCGGCTAGAACTTGTTCGCATAACAAGACCGAAGCAACACGCGGCTGGAACTTGTACGCTCGACGAGACCAAAGCAATACGCGGCTGGGCCTTGTACGCATAACGAGAATAAAGCAACACGCGGCTGGACCTTGTACGCATAACGAGAATAAAGCAATACGCGGCTGGGACTTGTACGCATAACGAGACCGAAGCAATACGCTGCTGGAACTTGTACGCTCGACGAGACCGAAGCAATACACGGCTGGAGCTTGTACGCTCGACGAGACCGAAGCAATACACGGCTGGAGCTTATACGCTCGACGAGACCGTAGCAGTACGCGGCTGGGCATTGTACGCATAACGAGAATAAAACAATACGCGGCTTGGACTTGTACGCATAACGAGACCGAAGCAATACGCTGCTGGTACTTGTACGCTCGACGAGACCGAAGCAATACGCGGCTGGGAATTGTACGCTCGACAAGACCGAAGCAATACGCGGCTGGAACTTGCACACATAACGACACCAAATCAACGCGCAGCTGGAACTTGTACGCTCCACGAGACCGAAGCAATACGCGGCTGGGATTTGTACGCGCGACGAGACCGAAGCAATACGTATCTGGGACTTGAACGCATAACCAGAACAAAGCAATACGCGGCTGGGACTTGTACGCATAACGAGACCGAAGCAATACGCTGCTGGAACTTGTACGCTCGACGAGACCGAAGCAATACGCGGCTGGAACTTGCACGCTCGACGAGACCGAAGCAATACACGGGGGGACTTGTACGCGTAACGAGACCGAAGCAATATGCGTCTGGAACTTGTACGCTCGGCAAGACCGAAGCAATACGCGGCTGGAACTTGTACGCTCGACGAGACCGAAGCAATACGCGGCTGGAACTTGTACGCGTTACGATACCGAAGCAATACGCGGCTTGGCCTTGTACGCTCCACGAGACCGAAGCAATACACGGGGGGGGACTTGTACGCCAAACGAGACCGAAGCAATATGCGTCTGGAACTTGTACGCTCGACGAAGCCGAAGGAATACGCTGCTGGAACTTGAACGCTCGACGAGACCGAGGCAATACCCGGCTGGGACTTGCACGCATAACGAGAACAAAGCAATACGCGGCTGGGACTTGTACGCATAACGAGACCGAAGCAATACGCGGCTGGGACTTGCACGCAAAACGACACCGAAGCAACGCGCGGCTGGAACTTGTACGCTCCACGAGACCGAAGCAATACGCGGCGTGGACTTGTGCGCTCGACGAGACCGAAGTAACGCGCGGCTGGAACTCGCACGCATAACGAGACCGAGGCAATACGCGGCTGGAACTTGTACGCATAACGAGACCGAAGCAATACGCTGCTGGAACTTCTACGCTCGACGAGACCGAAGCAATACGCGGATGGATCTTGTGCGCTCCACGAGACCGAAGCAATACGCGGCTGGAACTTGTACGCATAACGAGATCGAAGCAAAACGCGGCTGGGACATGTACGCGTAACGAGACCGGAACAATACGCGGCTGGAACTTGCACGCTCGACGAGACCGAAGGAATACGCGGCTGGGACTTGTACGCATAACGAGACAGAAGCAATACGCGGCTGGAACTTGTACGCTCGACGAGACCGTAGCAATACGCGGCTGGAACTTGTACGCTCGACGAGATCGAAGCAAACCGCGGCTGGAACTTGTACGCTCGAAGAGACCGAAGCAATACGCGACTCGAACTTGTACGATCGACGAGACCGAAGGAATACGCGGCTGGGACTTGTACGCATAACGAGAACAAAGCAATACGCGGCTGGAACCTGTACCCTCCACTAGACCGAAGCAATACGCGGCTGGAACTTGCACGCGCGACGAAGCCGAAGGAATACGCGGCTGGGACTTGTACGCGTAACGAGACCGAAGCAATACGCGGCTGGAATTTGTATGCCCGACGAGACCGACGCAATACACGGCTGGGACTTGTACGTGTAACGAGACCGAAGCAATACGCGGCTGGAACTTGTACGCTCGACGAGACCGTACCAATACGCGGCTGGGCCTAGTACGCATAACGAGAATAAAGCAATGAGCGGCTTGGACTTGTACGCATAACGAGACCGAAGCAATACGCGGCTGGGACTTGCACGCATAACGACACCGAAGTAACGCGCTGCTGGAACTTGTACGATCGACGAGACCGAAGCAATACGCGGCTGGAAATTGCACGCACAACGAGACCAAAGCATTACCCGGCTGGAACTTGTACGCATAACGAGACCGAAGCAACACGCGGCCTGAACTTGCACGCACAACGAGACCAAAGCATTACGCAGCTGGAACTTGTACGCATAACGAGACCGAAGCAACACGCGGCCTGAACTTGTACGGAAAACGAGGCCGAAGCAATACACGGCTGGGACTTGTACGCATAACGCGACCAAAGCAATACACGGCTGGGAATTGTACGCGCGACGAGACCGAAGCAATACGTATCTGGGACTTGAACGCATAACCAGAACAAAGCAATACGCGGGTGGGACTTGTACGCTCGACGAGACAGAAGCAATACGCGGCTGAAACTTGTACGCACAACGAGACCAAAGCATTACGCGGCTGGAACTTGTACGCATAACGAGACCGAAGCAACACGCGGCCTGAACTTGTACGCAAAACGAGGCCGAAGCAATACACGGCTGGGACTTGTACGCATAACGCGACCAAAGCAATACGCGGCTGGGACTTGTACGCATAACGAGACCGAAGCAATACGCGGCTGGAACTTGTACGCTTGACGTGACCGAAGCAATACGCGGCTGGAGCTTGTACGCATAACGAGATCGAAGCAATACGCGGCTGGAACTTGTACGCATAACAAGACCGAAGCAACACGCGGCTGGAACTTGTACGCTCGACGAGATCGAAGCAAACCGCGGCTGGAACTGGTACGCTCGACGAGACCGAAGGAATACGCGGCTGGAGCTTGTACGCTGAGCGAGACCGAAGCAATACGCGGCTGGGACTTGTACGCTCGACGAGACCGAAGGAATACGCGGCTGGGACTTGTACGCATAACGAGAACGCAGCTATACGCGCCTAGGACTTGTATGCTCGACGAAACCGAAGCAATACGCGGCTGGAGCTTGTACGCATAACGAGAGGGAAGCAATACGCGGCTGGAACTTGTTCGCATAACAAGACCGAAGCAACACGCGGCTGGAACTTGTACGCTCGACGAGACCGAAGCAATACGCGGCTGGGCCTTGTACGCATAACGAGAATAAAGCAACACGCGGCTGGACCTTGTACGCATAACGAGAATAAAGCAATACGCGGCTGGGACTTGTACGCATAACGAGACCGAAGCAATACGCTGCTGGAAGTTGTACGCTCGACGAGACCGAAGCAATACACGGCTGGAGCTTGTACGCTCGACGAGACCGAAGCAATACACGGCTGGAGCTTATACGCTCGACGATACCGTAGCAGTACGCGGCTGGGCATTGTACGCATAACGAGAATAAAACAATACGCGGCTTGGACTTGTACGCATAACGAGACCGAAGCAATACGCTGCTGGTACTTGTACGCTCGACGAGACCGAAGCAATACGCGGCTGGGAATTGTACGCTCGACGAGACCGAAGCAATACGCGGCTGGAACTTGTACGCATAACGAGATCGAACCAATACGCGGCTGGAACTTGTACGCATAACGAGACCGCAGCTATACGCGCCTAGGACTTGTATGCTCGACGAGACCGAAGCAATACGCGGCTGGAGCTTGTACGCATAACGAGATCGAAGCAATACGCGGCTGGAACTTGTACGCGTAACAAGACCGAAGCAACACGCGGCTGGACCTTGTGCGCTCGACGAGACCGAAGCAATACGCGGCTGGAACTTGTACGCTTGACGAGACCGAAGCAATACGCGGCTGGAGCTTGTACGCTCCACGAGACCGAAGCAATACGCGGCTGGGACTTGTACGCTCGACGAGACCGAAGGAATACGCGGCTGGGACTTATACGCATAACGAGACCGAAGCAACACGCGGCCTGAACTTGTACGCAAAACGAGGCCGAAGCAATACACGGCTGTGACTTGTACGCTCGACGATGCCGAAGCAATACGCGGGTGGGACTTGTACGCTCGACGAGACTGAAGCAACACGCGGCTGGAACTTGCATGCATAACGAGACCGAAGCAATACCTGCCTGGAACTTGAACGCTCGAAGAGACCGAAGCAATACGCGGCTGGAACTTGTACACTCGACGAGACCGAAGGAATAAGCGGCTGGGACTTGTACGCATAACGAGAACAAAGCAATACGCGGCTGGAACTTGTACCCTCCACTAGACCGAAGCAATACGCGGCTGGAAGTTGTACGCGCGACGAAGCCGAAGGAATACGCGGCTGGTACTTGTACGCATAACGAGAAGAAAGCAAAATGCCGCTGGAACTTGTACGCTCGACGAGACCGAAGCAATACGCGGCTGGAGCTTGTCCGCTCGAAGAGAACGAAAGGAATACGCGGCTGGGACCGAACGCATAACGAGACCAAAGCAATGCGCAGCTGGAACTTGTACGCTCGACGAGACCGAAGCAATACGCGGCTGGGCCTTGTACGCATAACGAGAATAAAGCAATACGCGGCTGGGACTTGTACGCATAACGGGACCGAAGCAATACGCTGCTGGAACTTGTACGCTCGACGAGACCGAAGCAATACGCGGCTGGAACTTGTACGATCGAAGAGAACGAAAGGAATACGCGGCTGGAACCTGTACGCATAACGAGACCAAAGCAGTGCGCAGCTGGAACTTGTACGCTCGACGAGACCGAAGCAATACGCGGCTGGGCCTTGTACGCATAACGAGAATAAAGCAATACGCGGCTGGGACTTGTACGCATAACGAGACCGAAGCAATACGCGGCTGGGACATGCACGCATAACGACACCGAAGCAACGCGCGGCTGGAACTTGCACGCATAACGAGACCGAAGCAATAGGCGGCTGGAACTTGTACGGTCGACGAGACCGAAGCAATACGCGGCAGGGCCTTGTACGCTCCACGTGACCGAAGCAATACGCGGCTGGAACTTGCACGCATAACGAGACCGAAGAAATACGTGGCTGGAACTTGTACGCTCGACGAGACCGAAGCAATACGCGGCTGGGACTTGTACGCATAACGAGATCGAAGCAAAACGCGGCTGGGACATGTACGCGTAACGAGACCGGAACAATACGCGGCTGGAACTTGCACGCATAACGAGACCGAAGAAATACGCGGCTGGGACTTGTACGCTCGACGAGACCGAGGCAATACCCGGCTGGGACTTGAACGCATAACGAGAACAAAGCTATACGCGGCTGGGACTTGTACGCATAACGAGACCGAAGCAATACGCGGCTGCAACTTGTACGCGCGACGAGACCGAAGCAACGCGCGGCTTGTACTTGTACGCATAACCAGAACAAAGCAATACGCGGCTGGGATTTGTACGCATAACGAGACCGAAGCAATACACTGCTGGTACTCGTACGCTCCACGAGACCGAAGCAATACACGGCAGGGACTTGTACGCATAACGCGACCGAAGCAACACGCGGCTGGAACTTGCACGCTCGACGAGACCGAAGGAATACGCGGCTGGGACTTGTACGCATAACGAGACAGAAGGAATACCCGGCTGGAACTTGTACGCTCGACGAGACCGTAGCAATACGCGGCTGGAACTTGTACGCTCGACGAGATCGAAGCAAACCGCGGCTGGAACTTGTACGCTCGACGAGACCGAAGCAATACGCAGCTGGAACTTGTACGCTCGACGAGACCAAAGGAATACGCGATTGGGACTTGTACGCATAACGAGAACAAAGCAATACGCGGCTGGAAGTTGTACGCTCCACGAGACCGAAGCAATACGCAGCTGGAACTTGCACGCTCGACGAGACCGAAGGAATACGCGGCTGGGACATGTACGCTCGACGAGACCGCAGCAATACGCGGCTGGAACTTGCACGCTCGACGAGACCGAAGGAATACGCGGCTGGGACTTGTACGCATAACGAGACAGAAGCAATACGCGGCTGGAACTTGTACGCTCGACGAGACCGTAGCAATACGCGGCTGGAACTTGTACGCTCGACGAGATCGAAGCAAACCGCGGCTGGAACTTGTACGCTCGACGAGACCGAAGGAATACGCGGCTGGAGCTTGTACGCTCCGCGAGACCGAAGCAATACGCGGCTGGGACTTGTACGCTCGACGAGACCGAAGGAATACGCGGCTGGGACTTGTACGCATAACGAGAACGCAGCTATACGCGCCTAGGACTTGTATGCTCGACGAAACCGAAGCAATACGCGGCTGGAGCTTGTACGCATAACGAGAGGGAAGCAATACGCGGCTGGAACTTGTTCGCATAACAAGACCGAAGCAACACGCGGCTGGAACTTGTACGCTCGACGAGACCGAAGCAATACGCGGCTGGGCCTTGTTCGCATAACGAGAATAAAGCAACACGCGGCTGGACCTTGTACGCATAACGAGAATAAAGCAATACGCGGCTGGGACTTGTACGCATAACGAGACCGAAGCAATACGCTGCTGGAAGTTGTACGCTCGACGAGACCGAAGCAATACACGGCTGGAGCTTGTACGCTCGACGAGACCGAAGCAATACACGGCTGGAGCTTATACGCTCGACGATACCGTAGCAGTACGCGGCTGGGCATTGTACGCATAACGAGAATAAAACAATACGCGGCTTGGACTTGTACGCATAACGAGACCGAAGCAATACGCTGCTGGTACTTGTACGCTCGACGAGACCGAAGCAATACGCGGCTGGGAATTGTACGCTCGACGAGACCGAAGCAATACGCGGCTGGAACTTGTACGCATAACGAGATCGAACCAATACGCGGCTGGAACTTGTACGCATAACGAGACCGCAGCTATACGCGCCTAGGACTTGTATGCTCGACGAGACCGAAGCAATACGCGGCTGGAGCTTGTACGCATAACGAGATCGAAGCAATACGCGGCTGGAACTTGTACGCGTAACAAGACCGAAGCAACACGCGGCTGGACCTTGTACGCTCGACGAGACCGAAGCAATACGCGGCTGGAACTTGTACGCTTGACGAGACCGAAGCAATACGCGGCTGGAGCTTGTACGCTCCACGAGACCGAAGCAATACGCGGCTGGGACTTGTA
Organism: Stelis phaeoptera; assembly: GCA_943735885.1. Classification (NCBI taxonomy): domain Eukaryota; kingdom Metazoa; phylum Arthropoda; class Insecta; order Hymenoptera; family Megachilidae; genus Stelis; species Stelis phaeoptera. The sequence continues at coordinate 3,146,816 of OX030931.1, forward strand.
CGCTCGACGAGACCGAAGGAATACGCGGCTGGGACTTATACGCATAACGAGATCGAAGCAAAACGTGGCTGGGACATGTACGCGTAACGAGACCGGAACAATACGCGGCTGGAACTTGAACGCATAACGAGAAAAGAGCTATACGCGTCTGGGACTTGTACGCATAACGAGACCGAAGCAATACGCGGCTGGGACTTGGATGCTCGACGATGCCGAAGCAATACACGGCTGGGACTTGTACGCGTAACGAGACCGAAGCAATACGCGGCTGGAACTTGTACGCTCGACGAGACTGAAGCAATACGCGGCTGGAACTTGTACGCATAATGAGATCGAAGCAGTACGCGGCTGGAACTTGTTCGCTCGACGAGACCGAGGCAATACGCGGCTGGAGCTTGCACGCTCCACGAGACCGAAGCAATACGCGGCTGGGACTTGTACGCGTAACGAGACCGAAGCAATACGCGGCTGGGACTTGCACGCATAACGAGAACAAAGCAATACGCGGCTGGGGCTTGTACGCATAACGAGACCGAAGCAATACGCGGCTGGAACTTGTACGCTTGACGTGACCGAAGCAATACGCGGCTGGAGCTTGTACACTCGACGAGACCGAAGAAATACGCGGGTGGGACTTGTACGCTCGACGAGACCGAAGCAATACGCGGCTGGAACTTGTACGCATAACGAGATCGAAGCAAAACGTGGCTGGGACATGTACGCGTAACGAGACCGGAATAATACGCGGCTGGAACTTGAACGCATAACGAGAAAAGAGCTATACGCGTCTGGGACTTGTACGCATAACGAGACCGAAGCAACGCGCTGCTGGAACTTGTTCGCTCGACGAGACCGAGGCAATACTCGGCTGGAACTTGAACGCATAACGAGAACAAAGCTATACGCGGCTGGAACTTGTACGCATAACGAGACCGAAGCAATACGCGGCTGGAACTTGTACGCAAAACGAGACCGAAGCAATACGCGGCTGCAACTTGTACGCGCGACGATACCGAAGTAACACGCGGCTGGGTCTTGAACGCATAATGAGAACAAAGCAATACGCGGCTGGGACTTGAACGCATAACGAGAACAAAGCTATACGCGGCTGGAACTTGTACGCTTGACGAGACCGAAGCAGTACGCGGCTGGTACTTGCACGCTCGGCGAGACTGAAGCAATACACGGCTGGGACTTGTACGCGTAACGAGACCGGAAAAATACGCGGCTCGAACTTGTACGCTCGACGAGACCGAAGCAATACACTGCTGGTACTTGTACGCTCCACGAGACCGGAGCAATACACGGCAGGGACTTGTACGCATAACGCGACCGAAACAACACGCGGCTGGAACTTGTACGCTCGACGAGACCGAAGCAATACGCGGCTGGAACTTGTACGCTTGACGAGACCGAAGCAATACGAGGCTGGAGCTTGTACGCTCCACGAGACCGAAGCAATACGCGGCTGGGACTTGGATGCTCGACGATGCCGAAGCAATACACGGCTGGGACTTGTACGCTCGACGAGACTGAAGCAATACGCGGCTGGAACTTGTACGCATAATGAGATCGAAGCAGTACGCGGCTGGAACTTGTTCGCTCGACGAGACCGAGGCAATACGCGGCTGGAGCTTGTACGCTCCACGGGACCGAAGCAATACGCGGCTGGGACTTGTACGCTCCACGAGACCGAAGCAATACACGGCAGCGACTTGTACGCATAACGAGACCGAAGCAATACGCGGCTGGATCTCGTACGCAAAACGAGACCGAAGCAATACGCGGCTGGAACTTGTACGCATAACAAGACCGAAGCAATACGCGGCTGGGACATGCACGCATAACGACACCGAAGCAACGCGCGGCTGGAACTTGCACGCATAACGAGACCGAAGCAATAGGCGGCTGGAACTTGTACGGTCGACGAGACCGAAGCAATACGCGGCAGGGCCTTGTACGCTCCACGTGACCGAAGCAATACGCGGCTGGAACTTGCACGCATAACGAGACCGAAGAAATACGTGGCTGGAACTTGTACGCTCGACGAGACCGAAGCAATACGCGGCTGGGACTTGTACGCATAACGAGATCGAAGCAAAACGCGGCTGGGACATGTACGCGTAACGAGACCGGAACAATACGCGGCTGGAACTTGCACGCATAACGAGACCGAAGAAATACGCGGCTGGGACTTGTACGCTCGACGAGTCCGAGGCAATACCCGGCTGGGACTTGAACGCATAACGAGAACAAAGCTATACGCGGCTGGGCCTTGTACGCATAACGAGACCGAAGCAATACGCGGCTGCAACTTGTACGCGCGACGAGACCGAAGCAACGCGCGGCTGGGACTTGTACGCATAACCAGAACAAAGCAATACGCGGCTGGGATTTGTACGCATAACGAGACCGAAGCAATACACTGCTGGTACTCGTACGCTCCACGAGACCGAAGCAATACACGGCAGGGACTTGTACGCATAACGCGACCGAAGCAACACGCGGCTGGAACTTGCACGCTCGACGAGACCGAAGGAATACGCGGCTGGGACTTGTACGCATAACGAGACAGAAGGAATACCCGGCTGGAACTTGTACGCTCGACGAGACCGTAGCAATACGCGGCTGGAACTTGTACGCTCGACGAGATCGAAGCAAACCGCGGCTGGAACTTGTACGCTCGACGAGACCGAAGCAATACGCAGCTGGAACTTGTACGCTCGACGAGACCAAAGGAATACGCGATTGGGACTTGTACGCATAACGAGAACAAAGCAATACGCGGCTGGAAGTTGTACGCTCCACGAGACCGAAGCAATACGCAGCTGGAACTTGCACGCTCGACGAGACCGAAGGAATACGCGGCTGGGACTTGTACGCTCGACGAGACCGCAGCAATACGCGGCTGGAACTTGCACGCTCGACGAGACCGAAGGAATACGCGGCTGGGACTTGTACGCATAACGAGACAGAAGCAATACGCGGCTGGAACTTGTACGCTCGACGAGACCGTAGCAATACGCGGCTGGAACTTGTACGCTCGACGAGATCGAAGCAAACCGCGGCTGGAACTTGTACGCTCGACGAGACCGAAGGAATACGCGGCTGGAGCTTGTACGCTCCGCGAGACCGAAGCAATACGCGGCTGGGACTTGTACGCTCGACGAGACCGAAGGAATACGCGGCTGGGACTTGTACGCATAACGAGAACGCAGCTATACGCGCCTAGGACTTGTATGCTCGACGAAACCGAAGCAATACGCGGCTGGAGCTTGTACGCATAACGAGAGGGAAGCAATACGCGGCTGGAACTTGTTCGCATAACAAGACCGAAGCAACACGCGGCTGGAACTTGTACGCTCGAAGAGACCGAAGCAATACGCGGCTGGGCCTTGTACGCATAACGAGAATAAAGCAACACGCGGCTGGACCTTGTACGCATAACGAGAATAAAGCAATACGCGGCTGGGACTTGTACGCATAACGAGACCGAAGCAATACGCTGCTGGAAGTTGTACGCTCGACGAGACCGAAGCAATACACGGCTGGAGCTTGTTCGCTCGACGAGACCGAAGCAATACACGGCTGGAGCTTATACGCTCGACGATACCGTAGCAGTACGCGGCTGGGCATTGTACGCATAACGAGAATAAAACAATACGCGGCTTGGACTTGTACGCATAACGAGACCGAAGCAATACGCTGCTGGTACTTGTACGCTCGACGAGACCGAAGCAATACGCGGCTGGGAATTGTACGCTCGACGAGACCGAAGCAATACGCGGCTGGAACTTGTACGCATAACGAGATCGAACCAATACGCGGCTGGAACTTGTACGCATAACGAGACCGCAGCTATACGCGCCTAGGACTTGTATGCTCGACGAGACCGAAGCAATACGCGGCTGGAGCTTGTACGCATAACGAGATCGAAGCAATACGCGGCTGGAACTTGTACGCGTAACAAGACCGAAGCAACACGCGGCTGGACCTTGTACGCTCGACGAGACCGAAGCAATACGCGGCTGGAACTTGTACGCTTGACGAGACCGAAGCAATACGCGGCTGGAGCTTGTACGCTCCACGAGACCGAAGCAATACGCGGCTGGGACTTGTACGCTCGACGAGACCGAAGGAATACGCGGCTGGGACTTATACGCATAACGAGATCGAAGCAAAACGTGGCTGGGACATGTGCGCGTAACGAGACCGGAACAATACGCGGCTGGAACTTGAACGCATAACGAGAAAAGAGCTATACGCGTCTGGGACTTGTACGCATAACGAGACCGAAGCAATACGCGGCTGGGACTTGGATGCTCGACGATGCCGAAGCAATACACGGCTGGGACTTGTACGCGTAACGAGACCGAAGCAATACGCGGCTGGAACTTGTACGCTCGACGAGACTGAAGCAATACGCGGCTGGAACTTGTACGCATAATGAGATCGAAGCAGTACGCGGCTGGAACTTGTTCGCTCGACGAGACCGAGGCAATACGCGGCTGGAGCTTGTACGCTCCACGAGACCGAAGCAATACGCGGCTGGGACTTGTACGCGTAACGAGACCGAAGCAATACGCGGCTGGAACTTGTACGCCCGACGAGACGGAAGCAATACGCGGCTGGAACTTGTACGCTCCACGAGACCGAAGCAATACGCGGCCGGAACTTGCACGCATAACGAGACCGAAGCATTACGCGGCTGGTACTTGTACGCGTAACGAGACCGGAACAATACGCGGCTGGAACTTGAACGCATAACGAGAAAAGAGCTATACGCGTCTGGGACTTGTACGCATAATGAGACCGAAGCAACGCGCTGCTGGAACTTGTTCGCTCGACGAGACCGAGGCAATACTCGGCTGGAACTTGAACGCATAACGAGAACAAAGCTATACGCGGCTGGAACTTGTACGCATAACGAGACCGAAGCAATACGCGGCTGGAACTTGTACGCAAAACGAGACCGAAGCAATACGCGGCTGCAACTTGTACGCGCGACGATACCGAAGTAACACGCGGCTGGGTCTTGAACGCATAATGAGAACAAAGCAATACGCGGCTGGGACTTGAACGCATAACGAGAACAAAGCTATACGCGGCTGGAACTTGTACGCTTGACGAGACCGAAGCAGTACGCGGCTGGTACTTGCACGCTCGGCGAGACTGAAGCAATACACGGCTGGGACTTGTACGCGTAACGAGACCGGAAAAATACGCGGCTCGAACTTGTACGCTCGACGAGACCGAAGCAATACACTGCTGGTACTTGTACGCTCCACGAGACCGGAGCAATACACGGCAGGGACTTGTACGCATAACGCGACCGAAACAACACGCGGCTGGAACTTGTACGCTCGACGAGACCGAAGCAATACGCGGCTGGAACTTGTACGCTTGACGAGACCGAAGCAATACGAGGCTGGAGCTTGTACGCTCCACGAGACCGAAGCAATACGCGGCTGGGACTTGGATGCTCGACGATGCCGAAGCAATACACGGCTGGGACTTGTACGCTCGACGAGACTGAAGCAATACGCGGCTGGAACTTGTACGCATAATGAGATCGAAGCAGTACGCGGCTGGAACTTGTTCGCTCGACGAGACCGAGGCAATACGCGGCTGGAGCTTGTACGCTCCACGGGACCGAAGCAATACGCGGCTGGGACTTGTACGCTCCACGAGACCGAAGCAATACACGGCAGCGACTTGTACGCATAACGAGACCGAAGCAATACGCGGCTGGATCTCGTACGCAAAACGAGACCGAAGCAATACGCGGCTGGAACTTGTACGCATAACAAGACCGAAGCAACACGCGGCTGGAACTTGTACGCTCGACGAGACCGAAGCAATACGCGGCTGGAACTTGTACGCATAACGAGATCGAACCAATACGCGGCTAGAACTTGTACGCATAACGAGACCGCAGCTATACGCGCCTAGGACTTGTATGCTCGACGAGACCGAAGCAATACGCGGCTGGAGCTTGTACGCATAACGAGATCGAAGCAATACGCGGCTGGAACTTGTACGCGTAACAAGACCGAAGCAACACGCGGCTGGAACTTGTACGCTCGACGAGACCGAAGCAATACGCGGCTGGAACTTGTACGCTTGACGAGACCGAAGCAATACGCGGCTGGAGCTTGTACGCTCCACGAGACCGAAGCAATACGCGGCTGGGACTTGTACGCTCGACGAGACCGAAGGAATACGCGGCTGGGACTTGTACGCATAACGAGATCGAAGCAAAACGTGGCTGGGACATGTACGCGTAACGAGACCGGAACAATACGCGGCTGGAACTTGAACGCATAACGAGAAAAGAGCTATACGCGTCTGGGACTTGTACGCATAACGAGACCGAAGCAATACGCGGCTGGGACTTGGATGCTCGACGATGCCGAAGCAATACACGGCTGGGACTTGTACGCGTAACGAGACCGAAGCAATACGCGGCTGGAACTTGTACGCTCGACGAGACTGAAGCAATACGCGGCTGGAACTTGTACGCATAATGAGATCGAAGCAGTACGCGGCTGGAACTTGTTCGCTCGACGAGACCGAGGCAATACGCGGCTGGAGCTTGTACGCTCCACGAGACCGAAGCAATACGCGGCTGGGACTTGTACGCTCCACGAGACCGAAGCAATACGCGGCTGGAACTTGTACGCCCGACGAGACGGAAGCAATACGCGGCTGGAACTTGTACGCTCCACGAGACCGAAGCAATACGCGGCCGGAACTTGCACGCATAACGAGACCGAAGCATTACGCGGCTGGTACTTGTACGCGTAACGAGACCGGAACAATACGCGGCTGGAACTTGCACGCATAACGAGACCGAAGAAATACGCGGCTTTGACTTGTACGCTCGACGAGACCGAGGCAATACCCGGCTGGGACTTGCACGCATAACGAGAACAAAGCAATACGCGGCTGGGGCTTGTACGCATAACGAGACCGAAGCAATACGCGGCTGGAACTTGTACGCTTGACGTGACCGAAGCAATACGCGGCTGGAGCATGTACACTCGACGAGACCGAAGGAATACGCGGGTGGGACTTGTACGCTCGACGAGACCGAAGCAATACGCGGCTGGAACTTGTACGCATAACGAGATCGAAGCAAAACGTGGCTGGGACATGTACGCGTAACGAGACCGGAACAATACGCGGCTGGAACTTGAACGCATAACGAGAAAAGAGCTATACGCGTCTGGGACTTGTACGCATAACGAGACCGAAGCAACGCGCTGCTGGAACTTGTTCGCTCGACGAGACCGAGGCAATACTCGGCTGGAACTTGAACGCATAACGAGAACAAAGCTATACGCGGCTGGAACTTGTACGCATAACGAGACCGAAGCAATACGCGGCTGGAACTTGTACGCAAAACGAGACCGAAGCAATACGCGGCTGCAACTTGTACGCGCGACGATACCGAAGTAACACGCGGCTGGGTCTTGAACGCATAATGAGAACAAAGCAATACGCGGCTGGGACTTGAACGCATAACGAGAACAAAGCTATACGCGGCTGGAACTTGTACGCTTGACGAGACCGAAGCAGTACGCGGCTGGTACTTGCACGCTCGGCGAGACTGAAGCAATACACGGCTGGGACTTGTACGCGTAACGAGACCGGAAAAATACGCGGCTGGAACTTGTACGCTCGACGAGACCGAAGCAATACACTGCTGGTACTTGTACGCTCCACGAGACCGAAGCAATACACGGCAGGGACTTGTACGCATAACGCGACCGAAACAACACGCGGCTGGAACTTGTACGCTCGACGAGACCGAAGCAATACGAGGCTGGAACTTGTACGCTTGACGAGACCGAAGCAATACGAGGCTGGAGCTTGTACGCTCCACGGGACCGAAGCAATACGCGGCTGGGACTTGTACGCGTAACGAGACCGAAGCAATACGCGGCTGGAACTTGTACGCCCGACGAGACGGAAGCAATACGCGGCTGGAACTTGTACGCTCCACGAGACCGAAGCAATACGCGGCCGGAACTTGCACGCATAACGAGACCGAGGCATTACGCGGCTGGTACTTGTACGCGTAACGAGACCGGAACAATACGCGGCTGGAACTTGCACGCATAACGAGACCGAAGAAATACGCGGCTTTGACTTGTACGCTCGACGAGACCGAGGCAATACCCGGCTGGGACTTGCACGCATAACGAGAACAAAGCAATACGCGGCTGGGACTTGTACGCATAACGAGACCGAAGCAATACGCGGCTGGAACTTGTACGCTTGACGTGACCGAAGCAATACGCGGCTGGAGCTTGTACACTCGACGAGACCGAAGGAATACGCGGGTGGGACTTGTACGCTCGACGAGACCGAAGCAATACGCGGCTGGAACTTGTGCGCGCGACGAGATCGAAGCAATACGCGGCTGGGACTTGAACGCATAACCAGAACAAAGCAATACGCGGCTGGGACTGGTACGCATAACGAGACCGAAGCAATACGCTGCTGGTACTTGTACGCTTGACGAGACCGAAGCAGTACGCTTCTGGAACTTGTACGCATAACGAGACCGAAGCAACACGCGGCCTGAACTTGTACGCAAAACGAGGCCGAAGCAATACACGGCTGGGACTTGTACGCATAACGCGACCAAAGCAATACGCGGCTGGGACTTGTACGCATAACGAGACCGAAGCAATACGCGGCTGGAACTTGTACGCTTGACGTGACCGAAGCAATACGCGGCTGGAGCTTGTACGCTCCACGAGACTGAAGCAATACGCGGCTGGGACTTGGATGCTCGACGATGCAGAAGCAATACACGGCTGGGACTTGTACGCTCGACGAGACTGAAGCAATACGCGGCTGGAACTTGTACGTGTAACGAGACCGAAGCAATACGCGGCTGGAACTTGCACGCATAACGAGACCGAAGCATTACGCGGCTGGAACTTGTACGCTCGACGAGGCCGAAGGAATACGCGGCTGGGACTTGTGCGCATAACGAGAACAAAGCAATCCGCGGCTGGAACTTGTACGCTCCACGACACCGAAGCAATACGCGGCTGGAACTTGTACGCATAACGAGACCGAAGCAATACGCGGCTGGAACTTGTACGCACAACGAGAACAAAGCAATACGCGGCAGGGACTTGTACGCAAAACGAGACCTAAGCAATTCGCTGGTGGAACATGTACGCTCGACGTGACCGAAGCAATACACGGCCGGGAGTGGTACGCATAACGAGACCGAAGCCATACGCGGCTAGGAATTGTACGCATAACGAGACCCAAGCAATACGCGGCTGGAACTTACATGCTCGACGATACCGAAGCAACACACGGCTGGGACTTGTACGCATAACGAGACCGAAGCAATACGCGGCTGAAACTTGCACGCTCCACGAGACCGAAGCAATAGGCGGCAGGGACTTGTACGCATAACGAGACCGAAGCAATACGCTGCTGGAACTTGTACGAATAACGAGACCGAGGCAATACGCGGCTGGGACTTGTACGCCTAGCTAGACCGAAGCAACACGCGGCTGGAACTTGTACGCATAACGAGACCGAAGCAGCACGCGGATGGAACCTGTACGCTTGACGAAACCGAAGCAATACGCGGCTGGAACTTGTGCGCTCGACGAGACCGAAGCAATACGCGGCTGGAACTTGTACGCGCGACGATATCGAGCAATACGCGGCTGGGACTTGAACGCATAACCAGAACAAAGCAATACGCGGCTGGGACTGGTACGCATAACGAGACCGAAGCAATACGCTGCTGGAACTTGTACGCTCGACGAGACCGAAGCAATACGCGTCTGGAACTCGCACGCATAACGAGACCGAAGCAATACGCGGCTGGAACTTGTACGCATAACGAGATCGAAGCAATACGCGGCTGGAACTGGTACGAATAACGAGACCGAAGCAATACGCGGCTGGGACTTGTACGCCTAGCTAGACCGAAGCAACACGCGGCTGGAACTTGTACGCATAACGAGACCGAAGCAGCACGCGGATGGAACCTGTACGCTTGACGAAACCGAAGCAATACGCGGCTGGAACTTGTACGCTCGACGAGACCGAAGCAATACGCGGCTGGAACTTGTACGCGCGACGATATCGAGCAATACGCGGCTGGGACTTGAACGCATAACCAGAACAAAGCAATACGCGGCTGGGACTGGTACGCATAACGAGACCGAAGCAATACGCTGCTGGAACTTGTACGCTCGACGAGACCGAAGCAATACGCGGCTGAAACTTGTACGCATAACGAGATCGAAGCAATACGCGGCTGGGACTTGTACGCATAACGACACCGAAGCTATACGCTGCTGGAACTTGTACGCTCGACGAGACCGAAGCAATACGCGTCTGGAACTCGCACGCATAACGAGACCGAAGCAACACGCGTCTGGTTCTTGTACGCTCGACGAGACCGAAGCAATACGCGGCTGGAAGATGTACGCTCGATGAGACCGAAGCAATACGCGGCTGGAACTTGCACGCATAACGAGACCGAAGCAATACGCGGCTGGAACTTGTACGCATAACGAGATCGAAGCAATACGCGGCTGGAACTGGTACGCTCGACGAGACCGAAGGAATTCGCGGCTGGAACTTGTACGCTCGACGAGACCGAAGCAATACGCGGCTGGAACTTGCACGCATAACGAGACCGAAGCAATACGCGGCTGGAACTTGTTCGCGCGACGAGATCGAGCAATACGCGGCTGGAACTTGTACGCCTAACGAGATCGAAGCAATACGCGGCTGGAACTGGTACGCTCGACGAGACCGAAGGAATTCGCGGCTGGAACTTGTACGCTCGATGAGACCGAAGCAATACGCTGCTGGAACTTGTACGAATAACGAGACCGAAGCAATACGCGGCTGGGACTTGTACGCCTAGCTAGACCGAAGCAACACGCGGCTGGAACTTGTACGCATAACGAGACCGAAGCAATACGCGGCTGGAACTTGTACGCTCGATGAGACCGAAGCAATACGCGGCTGGAACTTGTACGCTCGACGAGACCGAAGGAATACGCGGCTGAAACTTGACGCATAACGAGATCGAAGCAATACGCGGCTGGGACTTGTACTGATAACGACACCGAAGCAATACGCTGCTGGAACTTGTACGCTCGACGAGACCGAAGCAATACGCGGCTGGGATTTGCACGCATAACGAGACCGAAGCAATACGCGGCTGGAACTAGTACGCTCGACGAAGCCGAAGGAATACGCGGCTGGGACTTGTACGCATAACGACACCGAAGCAATACGCTGCTGGTACTTATACGCACCACGAGACCGAAGCAATACACGGCTGGGACATGCACGCATAACGAGACCGAAGGAAAACGCGGCTGGAACTTGTACGCGTATCGAGACCGAAGCAATATGCGTCTGCAACTTGTACGCTCGACGAAGCCGAAGGAATACGCGGCTGGGACTTGTACGCATAACGAGACCGAAGCAATATGCGGCTGGGACTTGTACGCTCGACGAAGCCGAAGCAATACGCGGCTGGGATTTGCACGCATAACGAGACCGAAGCAATACGCGGCTGGAACTAGTACGCTCGACGAAGCCGAAGGAATACGCGGCTGGAACTTGCACGCATAACGAGATCGAAGCAATACGCGGCTGGGACTTGTACTGATAACGACACCGAAGCAATACGCTGCTGGAACTTGTACGCTCGACGAGACCGAAGCAATACGCGGCTGGGATTTGCACGCATAACGAGACCGAAGCAATACGCGGCTGGAACTAGTACGCTCGACGAAGCCGAAGGAATACGCGGCTGGGACTTGTACGCATAACGACACCGAAGCAATACGCTGCTGGTACTTATACGCACCACGAGACCGAAGCAATACACGGCTGGGACATGCACGCATAACGAGACCGAAGGAAAACGCGGCTGGAACTTGTACGCGTATCGAGACCGAAGCAATATGCGTCTGCAACTTGTACGCTCGACGAAGCCGAAGGAATACGCGGCTGGGACTTGTACGCATAACGAGACCGAAGCAATATGCGGCTGGGACTTGTACGCTCGACGAAGCCGAAGCAATACGCGGCTGGGATTTGCACGCATAACGAGACCGAAGCAATACGCGGCTGGAACTAGTACGCTCGACGAAGCCGAAGGAATACGCGGCTGGGATTTGTACGCATCACGACACCGAAGCAAAACGCGGCTGGGACTTGTACGCGTAACGACACCGAAGCTATACGCTGCTGGAACTTGTACGCTCGACGAGACCGAAGCAATACGCGGCTGGAACTTGTACGCTCGATGAGACCGAAGCAATACGCGGCTGGAACTTGCACGCATAACGAGACCGAAGCAATACGCGGCTGCAACTTGCACGCATAACGAGATCGAAGCAATACGCGGCTGGAACTGGTACGCTCGACGAGACCGAAGGAATTCGCGGCTGGAACTTGTACGCTCGACGAGACCGAAGCAATACGCGGCTGGAACTTGCACGCATAACGAGACCGAAGCAATACGCGGCTGGAACTTGTACGCTCGACGAGACCGAAGCAATACGCGGCTGGAACTTGTACCCTCCACGAGACCGAAGCAATACGCGGCTGGAACTTGCACGCATAACGAGACCGAAGGAATTCGCGGCTGGAACTTGTACGCTCGACGAGACCGAAGCAATACGCGGCTGGAACTTGCACGCATAACGAGACCGAAGCAATACGCGGCTGGAACTTGTACGCTCGACGAGACCGAAGCAATACGCGGCTGGTACTTGTACCCTCCACGAGACCGAAGCAATACGCGGCTGGAACTTGCACGCATAACGAGACCGAAGCAATACGCGGCTGGAACTTGTACGCCTAACGAGATCGAAGCAATACGCGGCTGGAACTGGTACGCTCGACGAAGCCGAAGGAATACGCGGCTGGGACTTGTACGCATAACGACACCGAAGCAATACGCTGCTGGTACTTATACGCACCACGAGACCGAAGCAATACACGGCTGGGACATGCACGCATAACGAGACCGAAGGAAAACGCGGCTGGAACTTGTACGCGTATCGAGACCGAAGCAATATGCGTCTGCAACTTGTACGCTCGACGAAGCCGAAGGAATACGCGGCTGGGGCTTGTACGCATAACGAGACCGAAGCAATATGCGGCTGGGACTTGTACGCTCGACGAAGCCGAAGCAATACGCGGCTGGGATTTGCACGCATAACGAGACCGAAGCAATACGCGGCTGGAACTAGTACGCTCGACGAAGCCGAAGGAATACGCGGCTGGGATTTGTACGCATCACGACACCGAAGCAAAACGCGGCTGGGACTTGTACGCATAACGACACCGAAGCTATACGCTGCTGGAACTTGTACGCTCGACGAGACCGAAGCAATACGCGGCTGGAACTTGTACGCTCGATGAGACCGAAGCAATACGCGGCTGGAACTTGCACGCATAACGAGACCGAAGCAATACGCGGCTGCAACTTGCACGCATAACGAGATCGAAGCAATACGCGGCTGGAACTGGAACGCTCGACGAGACCGAAGGAATTCGCGGCTGGAACTTGTACGCTCGACGAGACCGAAGCAATACGCGGCTGGAACTTGCACGCATAACGAGACCGAAGCAATACGCGGCTGGAACTTGTACGCTCGACGAGACCGAAGCAATACGCGGCTGGAACTTGTACCCTCCACGAGACCGAAGCAATACGCGGCTGGAACTTGCACGCATAACGAGACCGAAGGAATTCGCGGCTGGAACTTGTACGCTCGACGAGACCGAAGCAATACGCGGCTGGAACTTGCACGCATAACGAGACCGAAGCAATACGCGGCTGGAACTTGTACGCTCGACGAGACCGAAGCAATACGCGGCTGGAACTTGTACCCTCCACGAGACCGAAGCAATACGCGGCTGGAACTTGCACGCATAACGAGACCGAAGCAATACGCGGCTGGAACTTGTACGCCTAACGAGATCGAAGCAATACGCGGCTGGAACTGGTACGCTCGACGAGACCGAAGGAATTCGCGGCTGGAACTTGTACGCTCGACGAGACCGAAGCAATACGCGGCTGGAACTTGTACGCATAACGAGATCGAAGCAATACACTGCTGGAACTGGTACGCTCGACGAGACCGAAGGAATTCGCGGCTGGAACTTGTACGCTCGACGAGACCGAAGCAATACGCGGCTGGAACTTGCACGCATAACGAGACCGAAGCAATACGCGGCTGGAACTTGTACGCTCGACGAGACCGAAGCAATACGCGGCTGGAACTTGCACGCATAACGAGACCGAAGCAATACGCGGCTGGAACTTGTACGCTCGACGAGACCGAAGCAATACGCGGCTGGAACTTGTACCCTCCACGAGACCGAAGCAATACGCGGCTGGAACTTGCACGCATAACGAGACCGAAGCAATACGCGGCTGGAACTTGTACGCCTAACGAGATCGAAGCAATACGCGGCTGGAACTGGTACGCTCGACGAGACCGAAGGAATTCGCGGCTGGAACTTGTACGCTCGACGAGACCGAAGCAATACGCTGCTGGAACTTGTACGAATAACGAGACCGAAGCAATACGCGGCTGGGACTTGTACGCCTAGCTAGACCGAAGCAACACGCGGCTGGAACTTGTACGCATAACGAGACCGAAGCAATACGCGGCTGGAACTTGTACGCGCGACGAGACCGAAGCAATACGCGGCTGGAACTTGTACGCATAACGAGATCGAAGCAATACGCGGCTGGAACTGGTACGCTCGACGAGACCGAAGGAATTCGCGGCTGGAGCTTGTACGCTCGACGAGACCGAAGCAATACGCGGCTGGAACTTGCACGCATAACGAGACCGAAGCAATACGCGGCTGGAACTTGTACGCTCGACGAGACCGAAGCAATACGCGGCTGGAACTTGCACGCATAACGAGACCGAAGCAATACGCGGCTGGAACTTGTACGCTCGACGAGACCGAAGCAATACGCGGCTGGAACTTGTACCCTCCACGAGACCGAAGCAATACGCGGCTGGAACTTGCACGCATAACGAGACCGAAGCAATACGCGGCTGGAACTTGTACGCCTAACGAGATCGAAGCAATACGCGGCTGGAACTGGTACGCTCGACGAGACCGAAGGAATTCGCGGCTGGAACTTGTACGCTCGACGAGACCGAAGCAATACGCTGCTGGAAATTGTACGAATAACGAGACCGAAGCAATACGCGGCTGGGACTTGTACGCCTAGCTAGACCGAAGCAACACGCGGCTGGAACTTGTACGCATAACGAGACCGAAGCAATACGCGGCTGGAACTTGTACGCGCGACGAGACCGAAGCAATACGCGGCTGGAACTTGTACGCATAACGAGATCGAAGCAATACGCGGCTGGAACTGATACGCTCGACGAGACCGAAGGAATTCGCGGCTGGAACTTGTACGCTCGACGAGACCGAAGCAATACGCGGCTGGAACTTGCACGCATAACGAGACCGAAGCAATACGCGGCTGGAACTTGTACGCTCGACGAGACCGAAGCAATACGCGGCTGGAACTTGCACGCATAACGAGACCGAAGCAATACGCGGCTGGAACTTGTACGCTCGACGAGACCGAAGCAATACGCGGCTGGAACTTGTACCCTCCACGAGACCGAAGCAATACGCGCCTGGAACTTGCACGCATAACGAGACCGAAGCAATACGCGGCTGGAACTTGTACGCTCGACGAGACCGAAGCAATACGCGGCTGGAACTTGTACCCTCCACGAGACCGAAGCAATACGCGGCTGGAACTTGTACGCGCGAAGAGATCGAGCAATACGCGGCTGGGACTTGAACGCATAACCAGAACAAAGCAATACGCGGCTGGGACTGGTACGCATAACGAGACCGAAGCAATACGCTGCTGGTACTTATACGCTCCACGAGACCGAAGCAATACGCGGCTGGGAGTTGCACGCATAACGAGACCGAAGAAATACGCGGCTGGGACTTGTACGCTCGACGAGACCGAAGCAATACACGGCTGGAACTTGTACGCTCGACGAGAACAAAGCAATACGCGGCTGGGACTTGTACGCATAACGACACCGAAGCAATACGCTGCTGGTACTTATACGCTCCACGAGACCGAAGCAATACACGGCTGGGACATGCACGCATAACGAGACCGAAGCAATACGCGGCTGGAACTTGTACGCATAACGAGATCGAAGCAATACGCGGCTGGAACTGGTACGCTCGACGAGACCGAAGGAATTCGCGGCTGGAACTTGTACGCTCCACGGGACCGAAGCAATACACGGCTGGGACATGCACGCATAACGAGACCGAAGGAAAACGCGGCTGGAACTTGCACGCATAACGAGACCGAAGCAACACGCGGCTGGGACTTGTACGCATAACGACACCGAAGCAATACGCTGCTGGTACTTATACGCACCACGAGACCGAAGCAATACACGGCTGGGACATGCACGCATAACGAGACCGAAGGAAAACGCGGCTGGAACTTGTACGCGTAACGAGACCGAAGCAATATGCGTCTGCAACTTGTACGCTCGACGAAGCCGAAGGAATACGCGGCTGGGACTTGTACGCGCAACGAGACCGAAGCAATACGCGGCTGGGACTTGTACGCTCGACGAAGCCGAAGCAATACGCGGCTGGGATTTGCACGCATAACGAGACCGAAGCAATACGCGGCTGGAACTAGTACGCTCGACGAAGCCGAAGGAATACGCGGCTGGGACTTGTACGCATAACGACACCGAAGCAAAACGCGGCTGAGACTTGTACGCATAACGACACCGAAGCAATACACGGCTGGGACATGCACGCATAACGAGACCGAAGCAATACGCGGCTGGAACTTGTACGCATAACGAGATCGAAGCAATACGCGGCTGGAACTGGTACGCTCGACGAGACCGAAGGAATTCGCGGCTGGAACTTGTACGCTCCACGAGACCGAAGCAATACACGGCTGGGACATGCACGCATAACGAGACCGAAGGAAAACGCGGCTGGAACTTGCACGCATAACGAGACCGAAGCAACACGCGGCTGGGACTTGTACGCATAACGACACCGAAGCAATACGCTGCTGGTACTTATACGCACCACGAGACCGAAGCAATACACGGCTGGGACATGCACGCATAACGAGACCGAAGGAAAACGCGGCTGGAACTTGTACGCGTAACGAGACCGAAGCAATATGCGTCTGCAACTTGTACGCTCGACGAAGCCGAAGGAATACGCGGCTGGGACTTGTACGCGCAACGAGACCGAAGCAATACGCGGCTGGGACTTGTACGCTCGACGAGACCGAAGCAATACGCGGCTGGAACTTGCACGCATAACGAGACCGAAGCAATACGCGGCTGGAACTGATACGCTCGACGAGACCGAAGGAATTCGCGGCTGGAACTTGTACGCTCGACGAGACCGAAGCAATACGCGGCTGGAACTTGCACGCATAACGAGACCGAAGCAATACGCGGCTGGAACTTGTACGCTCGACGAGACCGAAGCAATACGCGGCTGGAACTTGCACGCATAACGAGACCGAAGCAATACGCGGCTGGAACTTGTACGCTCGACGAGACCGAAGCAATACGCGGCTGGAACTTGTACCCTCCACGAGACCGAAGCAATACGCGCCTGGAACTTGCACGCATAACGAGACCGAAGCAATACGCGGCTGGAACTTGTACGCTCGACGAGACCGAAGCAATACGCGGCTGGAACTTGTACCCTCCACGAGACCGAAGCAATACGCGGCTGGAACTTGTACGCGCGAAGAGATCGAGCAATACGCGGCTGGGACTTGAACGCATAACCAGAACAAAGCAATACGCGGCTGGGACTGGTACGCATAACGAGACCGAAGCAATACGCTGCTGGTACTTATACGCTCCACGAGACCGAAGCAATACGCGGCTGGGAGTTGCACGCATAACGAGACCGAAGAAATACGCGGCTGGGACTTGTACGCTCGACGAGACCGAAGCAATACACGGCTGGAACTTGTACGCTCGACGAGAACAAAGCAATACGCGGCTGGGACTTGTACGCATAACGACACCGAAGCAATACGCTGCTGGTACTTATACGCTCCACGAGACCGAAGCAATACACGGCTGGGACATGCACGCATAACGAGACCGAAGCAATACGCGGCTGGAACTTGTACGCATAACGAGATCGAAGCAATACGCGGCTGGAACTGGTACGCTCGACGAGACCGAAGGAATTCGCGGCTGGAACTTGTACGCTCCACGGGACCGAAGCAATACACGGCTGGGACATGCACGCATAACGAGACCGAAGGAAAACGCGGCTGGAACTTGCACGCATAACGAGACCGAAGCAACACGCGGCTGGGACTTGTACGCATAACGACACCGAAGCAATACGCTGCTGGTACTTATACGCACCACGAGACCGAAGCAATACACGGCTGGGACATGCACGCATAACGAGACCGAAGGAAAACGCGGCTGGAACTTGTACGCGTAACGAGACCGAAGCAATATGCGTCTGCAACTTGTACGCTCGACGAAGCCGAAGGAATACGCGGCTGGGACTTGTACGCGCAACGAGACCGAAGCAATACGCGGCTGGGACTTGTACGCTCGACGAAGCCGAAGCAATACGCGGCTGGGATTTGCACGCATAACGAGACCGAAGCAATACGCGGCTGGAACTAGTACGCTCGACGAAGCCGAAGGAATACGCGGCTGGGACTTGTACGCATAACGACACCGAAGCAAAACGCGGCTGAGACTTGTACGCATAACGACACCGAAGCAATACACGGCTGGGACATGCACGCATAACGAGACCGAAGCAATACGCGGCTGGAACTTGTACGCATAACGAGATCGAAGCAATACGCGGCTGGAACTGGTACGCTCGACGAGACCGAAGGAATTCGCGGCTGGAACTTGTACGCTCCACGAGACCGAAGCAATACACGGCTGGGACATGCACGCATAACGAGACCGAAGGAAAACGCGGCTGGAACTTGCACGCATAACGAGACCGAAGCAACACGCGGCTGGGACTTGTACGCATAACGACACCGAAGCAATACGCTGCTGGTACTTATACGCACCACGAGACCGAAGCAATACACGGCTGGGACATGCACGCATAACGAGACCGAAGGAAAACGCGGCTGGAACTTGTACGCGTAACGAGACCGAAGCAATATGCGTCTGCAACTTGTACGCTCGACGAAGCCGAAGGAATACGCGGCTGGGACTTGTACGCGCAACGAGACCGAAGCAATACGCGGCTGGGACTTGTACGTTCGACGAAGCCGAAGCAATACGCGGCTGGGATTTGCACGCATAACGAGACCGAAGCAATACGCGGCTGGAACTAGTACGCTCGACGAAGCCGAAGGAATACGCGGCTGGGACTTGTACGCATAACGACACCGAAGCAAAACGCGGCTGAGACTTGTACGCATAACGAGATCGAAGCAATACGCGGCTGGAACTGGTACGCTCGACGAGACCGAAGGAATTCGCGGCTGGAACTTGTACGCTCCACGAGACCGAAGCAATACACGGCTGGGACATGCACGCATAACGAGACCGAAGGAAAACGCGGCTGGAACTTGCACGCATAACGAGACCGAAGCAACACGCGGCTGGGACTTGTACGCATAACGACACCGAAGCAATACGCTGCTGGTACTTATACGCACCACGAGACCGAAGCAATACACGGCTGGGACATGCACGCATAACGAGACCGAAGGAAAACGCGGCTGGAACTTGTACGCGTAACGAGACCGAAGCAATATGCGTCTGCAACTTGTACGCTCGACGAAGCCGAAGGAATACGCGGCTGGGACTTGTACGCATAACGAGACCGAAGCAATACGCGGCTGGGACTTGTACGCTCGACGAAGCCGAAGCAATACGCGGCTGGGATTTGCACGCATAACGAGACCGAAGCAATACGCGGCTGGAACTAGTACGCTCGACGAAGCCGAAGGAATACGCGGCTGGGACTTGTACGCATAACGACACCGAAGCAAAACGCGGCTGGGACTTGTACGCATAACGACACCGAAGCTATACGCTGCTGGAACTTGTACGCTCGACGACACCGAAGCAATACGCGGCTGGAACTTGTACGCTCGATGAGACCGAAGCAATACGCGGCTGGAACTTGCACGCATAACGAGACCGAAGCAATACGCGGCTGGAACTTGTACGCATAACGAGATCGAAGCAATACGCGGCTGGAACTGGTACGCTCGACGAGACCGAAGGAATTCGCGGCTGGAACTTGTACGCTCGACGAGACCGAAGCAATACGCGGCTGGAACTTGCACGCATAACGAGACCGAAGCAATACGCGGCTGGAACTTGTACGCTCGACGAGACCGAAGCAATACGCGGCTGGAACTTGTACCCTCCACGAGACCGAAGCAATACGCGGCTGGAACTTGCACGCATAACGAGACCGAAGCAATACGCGGCTGGAACTTGTACGCATAACGAGATCGAAGCAATACGCGGCTGGAACTGGTACGCTCGACGAGACCGAAGGAATTCGCGGCTGGAACTTGTACGCTCGACGAGACCGAAGCAATACGCGGCTGGAACTAGCACGCATAACGAGACCGAAACAATACGCGGCTGGAACTTGTACGCTCGACGAGACCGAAGCAATACGCGGCTGGAACTTGTACCCTCCACGAGACTGAAGCAATACGCGGCTGGAACTTGTACGCGCGAAGAGATCGAGCAATACGCGGCTGGAACTTGAACGCATAACCAGAACAAAGCAATACGCAGCTGGGACTGGTACGCATAACGAGACCGAAGCAATACGCTGCTGGTACTTATACGCTCCACGAGACCGAAGCAATACGCGGCTGGGAGTTGCACGCATAACGAGACCGAAGAAATACGCGGCTGGGACTTGTACGCTCGACGAGACCGAAGCAATACACGGCTGGGACATGCACGCATAACGAGACCGAAGCAATACGCGGCTGGAACTGGTACGCTCGACGAGACCGAAGGAATTCGCGGCTGGAACTTGTACGCTCGACGAGACCGAAGCAATACGCGGCTGGAACTAGCACGCATAACGAGACCGAAGCAATACGCGGCTGGAACTGGTACGCTCGACGAGAAAGAAGGAATTCGCGGCTGGAACTTGTACGCGCGACGAGATCGAGCAATACGCGGCTGGGACTTGTACGCATAACGAGACCGAAGCAATACGCTGCTGGAACTTGTACGAATAACGAGACCGAAGCAATACGCGGCTGGGACTTGTACGCCTAGCTAGACCGAAGCAATACACGGCTGGGACATGTACGCGTAACGAGACCGAAGCAATACGCGGCTGGAACTTGCACGCATAACGAGACCGAAGCAACGCGCCGCTGGAACTTGTTCGCTCGACGAGACCGAAGCAATACGCGGCTGGAGCTTGTACGCTACACGAGACCGAAGCAATACGCGGCTGGGACTTGTACGCCCGACGAGACGGAAGCAATACGCTGCTGGAACTTGTACGCTCGACGAGACCGAAGCAATACGCGGCTGAAACTTGTATGCATAACGAGATCGAAGCAATATGCGGCTGGGACTTGTACGCATAACGACACCGAAGCAATACGCTGCTGGTACTTATACGCTCCACGAGACCGAAGCAATACACGGCTGGGACATGCACGCATAACGAGACCGAAGCCATACGCGGCTAGGAATTGTACGCATAACGAGACCCAAGCAATACGCGGCTGGAACTTACATGCTCGACGATACCGAAGCAACACACGGCGGGGACTTGTACGCATAACGAGACCGAAGCAATACGCGGCTGAAACTTGTACGCTCGACGAGACCGAAGCAATACGCGGCAGGGACTTGTACGCATAACGAGACCGTAGCAATACGCTGCCGGAACTTGTACGCTCCACGAGACCGAAGCTATACACGGCTGGGACTTGTACGCGTAACGCGACCGAAGCAATACGCGGCTGGAGCTTGTACGCTCGAAGAGACCGAAGGAATACGCGGCTGGAACTTGCACGCATAACGAGACCGAAGCAACACGCGGCTGGAACTTGTACGCATAACGAGACCGAAGCAATACGCGGCTGGAACTTGCACGCTCCACGAGACCGAAGCAATAGGCGGCAGGGACTTGTACGCATAACGAGACCGAAGCAATACGCTGCTGGAACTTGTACGAATAACGAGACCGAAGCAATACGCGGCTGGGACTTGTACGCCTAGCTAGACCGAAGCAATGCGGCTGGAACTTGTACGCATAACGAGACCGAAGCAATACGCGGCTGGAACTTGTACGCGCGACGAGATCGAGCAATACGCGGCTGGGACTTGTACGCATAACGAGACCGAAGCAATACGCTGCTGGAACTTGTACGAATAACGAGACCGAAGCAATACGCGGCTGGGACTTGTACGCCTAGCTAGACCGAAGCAATACACGGCTGGGACATGTACGCGTAACGAGACCGAAGCAATACGCGGCTAGAGCTTGTCCGCTCGAAGAGAACGAAAGGAATACGCGGCTGGGACCTGTACGCATAACGAGGTCGAAGCAATACGCGGCTGGAACTGGTACGCTCGACGAGACCGAAGCAATACGCGGCTGGAACTTGCACGCATAACGACACCGAAGCAATACGCTGCTGGAACTTGTACGCTCGACGAGACCGAAGCAATACGCGGCTGAAACTTGTACGCATAACGAGATCGAAGCAATACGCGGCTGGGACTTGTACGCATAACGACACCGAAGCTATACGCTGCTGGAACTTGTACGCTCGACGAGACCGAAGCAATACGCGGCTGGAACTTGTACGCTCGATGAGACCGAAGCAATACGCGGCTGGAACTTGCACGCATAACGAGACCGAAGCAATACGCGGCTGGAACTTGTACGCATAACGAGATCGAAGCAATACGCGGCTGGAACTGGTACGCTCGACGAGACCGAAGGAATTCGCGGCTGGAACTTGTACGCTCGACGAGACCGAAGGAATTCGCGGCTGGAACTTGTACGCTCGACGAGACCGAAGCAATACGCGGCTGGAACTTGCACGCATAACGAGACCGAAGCAACGCGCCGCTGGAACTTGTTCGCTCGACGAGACCGAAGCAATACGCGGCTGGAGCTTGTACGCTCCACGAGACCGAAGCAATACGCGGCTGGGACTTGTACGCGTAACGAGACCGAAGCAATACGCGGCTGGAACTTGTACGCCCGACGAGACGGAAGCAATACGCTGCTGGAACTTGTACGCTCAACGAGACCGAAGCAATACGCGGCTGAAACTTGTATGCATAACGAGATCGAAGCAATACGCGGCTGGGACATGTACGCATAACGACACCGAAGCAATACGCTGCTGGTACTTATACGCTCCACGAGACCGAAGCAATACACGGCTGGGACATGCACGCATAACGAGACCGAAGGAAAACGCGGCTGGAACTTGTACGCGTAACGAGACCGAAGCAATATGCGTCTGCAACTTGTACGCTCGACGAAGGCGAAGCAATACGCGGCTGGGATTTGCACGCATAACGAGACCGAAGCAATACGCGGCTGAAACTTGTACGCTCGACGAGACCGAAGCAATACGCGGCAGGGACTTGTACGCATAACGAGACCGTAGCAATACGCTGCCGGAACTTGTACGCTCCACGAGACCGAAGCAGCACGCGGATGGAACCTGTACGCTTGACGAAACCGAAGCAATACGCGGCTGGAACTTGTACGCTCGACGAGACCGAAGCAATACGCGGCTGGAACTTGTACGCGCGACGAGATCGAGCAATACGCGGCTGGGACTTGAACGCATAACCAGAACAAAGCAATACGCGGCTGGGACTGGTACGCATAACGAGACCGAAGCAACACGCGGCTGGAACTTGTACGCATAACGAGACCGAAGCAGCACGCGGATGGAACCTGTACGCTTGACGAGACCGAAGCAATACGCGGCTGGAACTTGTACGCTCGACGAGACCGAAGCAACACGCGGCTGGGACTTGTACGCATAACGACATCGAAGCTATACGCTGCTGGAACTTGTACGCTCGACGAGACCGAAGCAATACGCGGCTGGGATTTGCACGCATAACGAGACCGAAGCAATACGCGGCTGAAACTTGTACGCTCGACGAGACCGAAGCAATACGCGGCAGGGACTTGTACGCATAACGAGACCGAAGCAATACGCTGCTGGAACTTGTACGAATAACGAGACCGAAGCAATACGCGGCTGGGACTTGTACGCCTAGCTAGACCGAAGCAACACGCGGCTGGAACTTGTACGCATAACGACACCGAAGCTATACGCTGCTGGAACTTGTACGCTCGACGAGACCGAAGCAATACGCGGCTGGAACTTGTACCCTCCACGAGACCGAAGCAATACGCGGCTGGAACTTGTACGCGCGACGAGATCGAGCAATACGCGGCTGGGACTTGAACGCATAACCAGAACAAAGCAATACGCGGCTGGGACTGGTACGCATAACGAGACCGAAGCAATACGCTGCTGGTACTTATACGCTCCACGAGACCGAAGCAATACGCGGCTGGGAGTTGCACGCATAACGAGACCGAAGAAATACGCGGCTGGGACTTGTACGCATAACGAGACCGAAGCAATACGCGGCTGGGACTTGTACGCTCGACGAAGGCGAAGCAATACGCGGCTGGGATTTGCACGCATAACGAGACCGAAGCAATACGCGGCTGAAACTTGTACGCTCGACGAGACCGAAGCAATACGCGGCAGGGACTTGTACGCATAACGAGACCGTAGCAATACGCTGCCGGAACTTGTACGCTCCACGAGACCGAAGCAGCACGCGGATGGAACCTGTACGCTTGACGAAACCGAAGCAATACGCGGCTGGAACTTGTACGCTCGACGAGACCGAAGCAATACGCGGCTGGAACTTGTACGCGCGACGAGATCGAGCAATACGCGGCTGGGACTTGAACGCATAACCAGAACAAAGCAATACGCGGCTGGGACTGGTACGCATAACGAGACCGAAGCAACACGCGGCTGGAACTTGTACGCATAACGAGACCGAAGCAGCACGCGGATGGAACCTGTACGCTTGACGAAACCGAAGCAATACGCGGCTGGAACTTGTACGCTGGACGAGACCGAAGCAACACGCGGCTGGGACTTGTACGCATAACGACATCGAAGCTATACGCTGCTGGAACTTGTACGCTCGACGAGACCGAAGCAATAGGCGGCAGGGACTTGTACGCATAACGAGACCGAAGCAATACGCTGCTGGAACTTGTACGAATAACGAGACCGAAGCAATACGCGGCTGGGACTTGTACGCGTAACGAGACCGAAGCAATACGCGGCTAGAGCTTGTCCGCTCGAAGAGAACGAAAGGAATACGCGGCTGGGACCTGTACGCATAACGAGGTCGAAGCAATACGCGGCTGGAACTGGTACGCTCGACGAGACCGAAGCAATACGCGGCTGGAACTTGCACGCATAACGACACCGAAGCAATACGCTGCTGGAACTTGTACGCTCGACGAGACCGAAGCAATACGCGGCTGAAACTTGTACGCATAACGAGATCGAAGCAATACGCGGCTGGGACTTGTACGCATAACGACACCGAAGCTATACGCTGCTGGAACTTGTACGCTCGACGAGACCGAAGCAATACGCGGCTGGAACTGGTACGCTCGACGAGACCGAAGGAATTCGCGGCTGGAACTTGTACGCTCGACGAGACCGAAGCAATACGCGGCTGGAACTTGCACGCATAACGAGCCCGAAGCAACACGCGGCTGGAACTTGTACGAATAACGAGACCGAAGCAATACGCGGCTGGGACTTGTACGTGTAACGAGACCGAAGCAATACGCGGCTGGAGCTTGTACGCTCGAAGAGACCGAAGGAATACGCGGCTGGAACTTGCACGCATAACGAGCCCGAAGCAACACGCGGCTGGAACTGGTACGCTCGACGAGACCGAAGCAATACGCGGCTGGAACTTGCACGCATAACGACACCGAAGCAATACGCTGCTGGAACTTGTACGCTCGACGAGACCGAAGCAATACGCGGCTGAAACTTGTACGCTCGACGAGACCGAAGCAATACGCGGCAGGGACTTGTACGCATAACGAGACCGTAGCAATACGCTGCCGGAACTTGTACGCTCCACGAGACCGAAGCTATACACGGCTGGGACTTGTACGCGTAACGAGACCGAAGCAATACGCGGCTGGAGCCTGTACGCTCGAAGAGACCGAAGGAATACGCGGCTGGAACTTGCACGCATAACGAGCCCGAAGCAACACGCGGCTGGAACTTGTACGAATAACGAGACCGAAGCAATACGCGGCTGGGACTTGTACGTGTAACGAGACCGAAGCAATACGCGGCTGGAGCTTGTACGCTCGAAGAGACCGAAGGAATACGCGGCTGGAACTTGCACGCATAACGAGCCCGAAGCAACACGCGGCTGGAACTTGTACGCATAACGAGACCGAAGCAATACGCGGCTGGAACTTGCACGCTCCACGAGACCGAAGCAATAGGCGGCAGGGACTTGTACGCATAACGAGACCGAAGCAATACGCTGCTGGAACTTGTACGAATAACGAGACCGAAGCAATACGCGGCTGGGACTTGTACGCCTAGCTAGACCGAAGCAACACGCGGCTGGAACTTGTACGCATAACGACACCGAAGCTATACGCTGCTGGAACTTGTACGCTCGACGAGACCGAAGCAATACGCGGCTGGAACTTGTACCCTCCACGAGACCGAAGCAATACGCGGCTGGAACTTGTACGCGCGACGAGATCGAGCAATACGCGGCTGGGACTTGAACGCATAACCAGAACAAAGCAATACGCGGCTGGGACTGGTACGCATAACGAGACCGAAGCAATACGCTGCTGGTACTTATACGCTCCACGAGACCGAAGCAATACGCGGCTGGGAGTTGCACGCATAACGAGACCGAAGAAATACGCGGCTGGGACTTGTACGCATAACGAGACCGAAGCAATACGCGGCTGGGACTTGTACGCTCGACGAAGGCGAAGCAATACGCGGCTGGGATTTGCACGCATAACGAGACCGAAGCAATACGCGGCTGAAACTTGTACGCTCGACGAGACCGAAGCAATACGCGGCAGGGACTTGTACGCATAACGAGACCGTAGCAATACGCTGCCGGAACTTGTACGCTCCACGAGACCGAAGCAGCACGCGGATGGAACCTGTACGCTTGACGAAACCGAAGCAATACGCGGCTGGAACTTGTACGCTCGACGAGACCGAAGCAATACGCGGCTGGAACTTGTACGCGCGACGAGATCGAGCAATACGCGGCTGGGACTTGAACGCATAACCAGAACAAAGCAATACGCGGCTGGGACTGGTACGCATAACGAGACCGAAGCAACACGCGGCTGGAACTTGTACGCATAACGAGATCGAAGCAGCACGCGGATGGAACCTGTACGCTTGACGAAACCGAAGCAATACGCGGCTGGAACTTGTACGCTCGACGAGACCGAAGCAACACGCGGCTGGGACTTGTACGCATAACGACATCGAAGCTATACGCTGCTGGAACTTGTACGCTCGACGAGACCGAAGCAATAGGCGGCAGGGACTTGTACGCATAACGAGACCGAAGCAATACGCTGCTGGAACTTGTACGAATAACGAGACCGAAGCAATACGCGGCTGGGACTTGTACGCGTAACGAGACCGAAGCAATACGCGGCTAGAGCTTGTCCGCTCGAAGAGAACGAAAGGAATACGCGGCTGGGACCTGTACGCATAACGAGGTCGAAGCAATACGCGGCTGGAACTGGTACGCTCGACGAGACCGAAGCAATACGCGGCTGGAACTTGCACGCATAACGACACCGAAGCAATACGCTGCTGGAACTTGTACGCTCGACGAGACCGAAGCAATACGCGGCTGAAACTTGTACGCATAACGAGATCGAAGCAATACGCGGCTGGGACTTGTACGCATAACGACACCGAAGCTATACGCTGCTGGAACTTGTACGCTCGACGAGACCGAAGCAATACGCGGCTGGAACTGGTACGCTCGACGAGACCGAAGGAATTCGCGGCTGGAACTTGTACGCTCGACGAGACCGAAGCAATACGCGGCTGGAACTTGCACGCATAACGAGCCCGAAGCAACACGCGGCTGGAACTTGTACGAATAACGAGACCGAAGCAATACGCGGCTGGGACTTGTACGTGTAACGAGACCGAAGCAATACGCGGCTGGAGCTTGTACGCTCGAAGAGACCGAAGGAATACGCGGCTGGAACTTGCACGCATAACGAGCCCGAAGCAACACGCGGCTGGAACTGGTACGCTCGACGAGACCGAAGCAATACGCGGCTGGAACTTGCACGCATAACGACACCGAAGCAATACGCTGCTGGAACTTGTACGCTCGACGAGACCGAAGCAATACGCGGCTGAAACTTGTACGCATAACGAGATCGAAGCAATACGCGGCTGGGACTTGTACGCATAACGACACCGAAGCTATACGCTGCTGGAACTTGTACGCTCGACGAGACCGAAGCAATACGCGGCTGGAACTTGTACGCTCGATGAGACCGAAGCAATACGCGGCTGGAACTTGCACGCATAACGAGACCGAAGCAATACGCGGCTGGAACTTGTACGCATAACGAGATCGAAGCAATACGCGGCTGGAACTGGTACGCTCGACGAGACCGAAGGAATTCGCGGCTGGAAATTGTACGCTCGACGATACCGAAGCAATACGCGGCTGGAACTTGCACGCATAACGAGACCGAAGCAATACGCGGCTGGAACTTGTACGCTCGACGAGACCGAAGCAATACGCGGCTGGAACTTGTACCCTCCACGAGACCGAAGCAATACGCGGCTGGAACTTGCACGCATAACGAGACCGAAGCAATACGCGGCTGGAACTTGTACGCATAACGAGATCGAAGCAATACGCGGCTGGAACTGGTACGCTCGACGAGACCGAAGGAATTCGCGGCTGGAACTTGTACGCTCGACGAGACCGAAGCAATACGCGGCTGGAACTTGCACGCATAACGAGACCGAAGCAACGCGCCGCTGGAACTTGTTCGCTCGACGAGACCGAAGCAATACGCGGCTGGAGCTTGTACGCTCCACGAGACCGAAGCAATACGCGGCTGGGACTTGTACGCGTAACGAGACCGAAGCAATACGCGGCTGGAACTTGTACGCCCGACGAGACGGAAGCAATACGCTGCTGGAACTTGTACGCTCGACGAGACCGAAGCAATACGCGGCTGAAACTTGTATGCAAATCGAGATCGAAGCAATACGCGGCTGGGACATGTACGCATAACGACACCGAAGCAATACGCTGCTGGTACTTATACGCTCCACGAGACCGAAGCAATACACGGCTGGGACATGCACGCATAACGAGACCGAAGGAAAACGCGGCTGGAACTTGTACGCGTAACGAGACCGAAGCAATATGCGTCTGCAACTTGTACGCTCGACGAAGCCGAAGGAATACGCGGCTGGGACTTGTACGCATAACGAGACCGAAGCAATACGCGGCTGGGACTTGTACGCTCGACGAAGGCGAAGCAATACGCGGCTGGGATTTGCACGCATAACGAGACCGAAGCAATACGCGGCTGAAACTTGTACGCTCGACGAGACCGAAGCAATACGCGGCAGGGACTTGTACGCATAACGAGACCGTAGCAATACGCTGCCGGAACTTGTACGCTCCACGAGACCGAAGCTATACACGGCTGGGACTTGTACGCGTAACGAGACCGAAGCAATACGCGGCTGGAGCTTGTACGCCCGAAGAGACCGAAGGAATACGCGGCCGGAACTTGCACGCATAACGAGCCCGAAGCAACACGCGGCTGGAACTTGTACGAATAACGAGACCGAAGCAATACGCGGCTGGGACTTGTACGTGTAACGAGACCGAAGCAATACGCGGCTGGAGCTTGTACGCTCGAAGAGACTGAAGGAATACGCGGCTGGAACTTGCACGCTCCACGAGACCGAAGCAATAGGCGGCAGGGACTTGTACGCATAACGAGACCGAAGCAATACGCTGCTGGAACTTGTACGAATAACGAGACCGAAGCAATACGCGGCTGGGACTTGTACGCCTAGCTAGACCGAAGCAACACGCGGCTGGAACTTGTACGCATAACGACACCGAAGCTATACGCTGCTGGAACTTGTACGCTCGACGAGACCGAAGCAATACGCGGCTGGAACTTGTACCCTCCACGAGACCGAAGCAATACGCGGCTGGAACTTGTACGCGCGACGAGATCGAGCAATACGCGGCTGGGACTTGAACGCATAACCAGAACAAAGCAATACGCGGCTGGGACTGGTACGCATAACGAGACCGAAGCAATACGCTGCTGGTACTTATACGCTCCACGAGACCGAAGCAATACGCGGCTGGGAGTTGCACGCATAACGAGACCGAAGAAATACGCGGCTGGGACTTGTACGCATAACGAGACCGAAGCAATACGCGGCTGGGACTTGTACGCTCGACGAAGGCGAAGCAATACGCGGCTGGGATTTGCACGCATAACGAGACCGAAGCAATACGCGGCTGAAACTTGTACGCTCGACGAGACCGAAGCAATACGCGGCAGGGACTTGTACGCTCCACGAGACCGAAGCTATACACGGCTGGAACTTGTACGAATAACGAGACCGAAGCAATACGCGGCTGGGACTTGTACGTGTAACGAGACCGAAGCAATACGCGGCTGGAGCTTGTACGCTCGAAGAGACCGAAGGAATACGCGGCTGGAACTTGCACGCATAACGAGCCCGAAGCAACACGCGGCTGGAACTTGTACGCATAACGAGACCGAAGCAATACGCGGCTGGAACTTGCACGCTCCACGAGACCGAAGCAATAGGCGGCAGGGACTTGTACGCATAACGAGACCGAAGCAATACGCTGCTGGAACTTGTACGAATAACGAGACCGAAGCAATACGCGGCTGGGACTTGTACGCCTAGCTAGACCGAAGCAACACGCGGCTGGAACTTGTACGCATAACGACACCGAAGCTATACGCTGCTGGAACTTGTACGCTCGACGAGACCGAAGCAATACGCGGCTGGAACTTGTACCCTCCACGAGACCGAAGCAATACGCGGCTGGAACTTGTACGCGCGACGAGATCGAGCAATACGCGGCTGGGACTTGAACGCATAACCAGAACAAAGCAATACGCGGCTGGGACTGGTACGCATAACGAGACCGAAGCAATACGCTGCTGGTACTTATACGCTCCACGAGATCGAAGCAATACGCGGCTGGGAGTTGCACGCATAACGAGACCGAAGAAATACGCGGCTGGGACTTGTACGCATAACGAGACCGAAGCAATACGCGGCTGGGACTTGTACGCTCGACGAAGGCGAAGCAATACGCGGCAGGGATTTGCACGCATAACGAGACCGAAGCAATACGCGGCTGAAACTTGTACGCTCGACGAGACCGAAGCAATACGCGGCAGGGACTTGTACGCATAACGAGACCGTAGCAATACGCTGCCGGAACTTGTACGCTCCACGAGACCGAAGCTATACACGGCTGGGACTTGTACGCGTAACGAGACCGAAGCAATACGCGGCTGGAGCTTGTACGCCCGAAGAGACCGAAGGAATACGCGGCTGGAACTTGCACGCATAACGAGCCCGAAGCAACACGCGGCTGGAACTTGTACGAATAACGAGACCGAAGCAATACGCGGCTGGGACTTGTACGTGTAACGAGACCGAAGCAATACGCGGCTGGAGCTTGTACGCTCGAAGAGACCGAAGGAATACGCGGCTGGAACTTGCACGCATAACGAGACCGAAGCAATACGCGGCTGGAACTTGTACGCTCGACGAGACCGAAGCAATACGCGGCTGGAACTTGTACCCTCCACGAGACCGAAGCAATACGCGGCTGGAACTTGCACGCATAACGAGACCGAAGCAATACGCGGCTGGAACTTGTACGCATAACGAGATCGAAGCAATACGCGGCTGGAACTGGTACGCTCGACGAGACCGAAGGAATTCGCGGCTGGAACTTGTACGCTCGACGAGACCGAAGCAATACGCGGCTGGAACTTGCACGCATAACGAGACCGAAGCAACGCGCCGCTGGAACTTGTTCGCTCGACGAGACCGAAGCAATACGCGGCTGGAGCTTGTACGCTCCACGAGACCGAAGCAATACGCGGCTGGGACTTGTACGCGTAACGAGACCGAAGCAATACGCGGCTGGAACTTGTACGCCCGACGAGACGGAAGCAATACGCTGCTGGAACTTGTACGCTCGACGAGACCGAAGCAATACGTGGCTGAAACTTGTATGCATATCGAGATCGAAGCAATACGCGGCTGGGACATGTACGCATAACGACACCGAAGCAATACGCTGCTGGTACTTATACGCTCCACGAGACCGAAGCAATACACGGCTGGGACATGCACGCATAACGAGACCGAAGGAAAACGCGGCTGGAACTTGTACGCGTAACGAGACCGAAGCAATATGCGTCTGCAACTTGTACGCTCGACGAAGCCGAAGGAATACGCGGCTGGGACTTGTACGCATAACGAGACCGAAGCAATACGCGGCTGGGACTTGTACGCTCGACGAAGGCGAAGCAATACGCGGCTGGGATTTGCACGCATAACGAGACCGAAGCAATACGCGGCTGAAACTTGTACGCTCGACGAGACCGAAGCAATACGCGGCAGGGACTTGTACGCATAACGAGACCGTAGCAATACGCTGCCGGAACTTGTACGCTCCACGAGACCGAAGCTATACACGGCTGGGACTTGTACGCGTAACGAGACCGAAGCAATACGCGGCTGGAGCTTGTACGCCCGAAGAGACCGAAGGAATACGCGGCTGGAACTTGCACGCATAACGAGCCCGAAGCAACACGCGGCTGGAACTTGTACGAATAACGAGACCGAAGCAATACGCGGCTGGGACTTGTACGTGTAACGAGACCGAAGCAATACGCGGCTGGAGCTTGTACGCTCGAAGAGACCGAAGGAATACGCGGCTGGAACTTGCACGCTCCACGAGACCGAAGCAATAGGCGGCAGGGACTTGTACGCATAACGAGACCGAAGCAATACGCTGCTGGAACTTGTACGAATAACGAGACCGAAGCAATACGCGGCTGGGACTTGTACGCCTAGCTAGACCGAAGCAACACGCGGCTGGAACTTGTACGCATAACGACACCGAAGCTATACGCTGCTGGAACTTGTACGCTCGACGAGACCGAAGCAATACGCGGCTGGAACTTGTACCCTCCACGAGACCGAAGCAATACGCGGCTGGAACTTGTACGCGCGACGAGATCGAGCAATACGCGGCTGGGACTTGAACGCATAACCAGAACAAAGCAATACGCGGCTGGGACTGGTACGCATAACGAGACCGAAGCAATACGCTGCTGGTACTTATACGCTCCACGAGACCGAAGCAATACGCGGCTGGGAGTTGCACGCATAACGAGACCGAAGAAATACGCGGCTGGGACTTGTACGCATAACGAGACCGAAGCAATACGCGGCTGGGACTTGTACGCTCGACGAAGGCGAAGCAATACGCGGCTGGGATTTGCACGCATAACGAGACCGAAGCAATACGCGGCTGAAACTTGTACGCTCGACGAGACCGAAGCAATACGCGGCAGGGACTTGTACGCATAACGAGACCGTAGCAATACGCTGCCGGAACTTGTACGCTCCACGAGACCGAAGCAGCACGCGGATGGAACCTGTACGCTTGACGAAACCGAAGCAATACGCGGCTGGAACTTGTACGCTCGACGAGACCGAAGCAATACGCGGCTGGAACTTGTACGCGCGACGAGATCGAGCAATACGCGGCTGGGACTTGAACGCATAACCAGAACAAAGCAATACGCGGCTGGGACTGGTACGCATAACGAGACCGAAGCAACACGCGGCTGGAACTTGTACGCATAACGAGACCGAAGCAGCACGCGGATGGAACCTGTACGCTTGACGAAACCGAAGCAATACGCGGCTGGAACTTGTACGCTCGACGAGACCGAAGCAACACGCGGCTGGGACTTGTACGCATAACGACATCGAAGCTATACGCTGCTGGAACTTGTACGCTCGACGAGACCGAAGCAATAGGCGGCAGGGACTTGTACGCATAACGAGACCGAAGCAATACGCTGCTGGAACTTGTACGAATAACGAGACCGAAGCAATACGCGGCTGGGACTTGTACGCGTAACGAGACCGAAGCAATACGCGGCTAGAGCTTGTCCGCTCGAAGAGGACGAAAGGAATACGCGGCTGGGACCTGTACGCATAACGAGGTCGAAGCAATACGCGGCTGGAACTGGTACGCTCGACGAGACCGAAGCAATACGCGGCTGGAACTTGCACGCATAACGACACCGAAGCAATACGCTGCTGGAACTTGTACGCTCGACGAGACCGAAGCAATACGCGGCTGAAACTTGTACGCATAACGAGATCGAAGCAATACGCGGCTGGGACTTGTACGCATAACGACACCGAAGCTATACGCTGCTGGAACTTGTACGCTCGACGAGACCGAAGCAATACGCGGCTGGAACTGGTACGCTCGACGAGACCGAAGGAATTCGCGGCTGGAACTTGTACGCTCGACGAGACCGAAGCAATACGCGGCTGGAACTTGCACGCATAACGAGCCCGAAGCAACACGCGGCTGGAACTTGTACGAATAACGAGACCGAAGCAATACGCGGCTGGGACTTGTACGTGTAACGAGACCGAAGCAATACGCGGCTGGAGCTTGTACGCTCGAAGAGACCGAAGGAATACGCGGCTGGAACTTGCACGCATAACGAGCCCGAAGCAACACGCGGCTGGAACTTGTACGCATAACGAGACCGAAGCAATACGCGGCTGGAACTTGCACGCTCCACGAGACCGAAGCAATAGGCGGCAGGGACTTGTACGCATAACGAGACCGAAGCAATACGCGGCTGGAACTGGTACGCTCGACGAGACCGAAGCAATACGCGGCTGGAACTTGCACGCATAACGACACCGAAGCAATACGCTGCTGGAACTTGTACGCTCGACGAGACCGAAGCAATACGCGGCTGAAACTTGTACGCATAACGAGATCGAAGCAATACGCGGCTGGGACTTGTACGCATAACGACACCGAAGCTATACGCTGCTGGAACTTGTACGCTCGACGAGACCGAAGCAATACGCGGCTGGAACTGGTACGCTCGACGAGACCGAAGGAATTCGCGGCTGGAACTTGTACGCTCGACGAGACCGAAGCAATACGCGGCTGGAACTTGCACGCATAACGAGCCCGAAGCAACACGCGGCTGGAACTTGTACGAATAACGAGACCGAAGCAATACGCGGCTGGGACTTGTACGTGTAACGAGACCGAAGCAATACGCGGCTGGAGCTTGTACGCTCGAAGAGACCGAAGGAATACGCGGCTGGAACTTGCACGCATAACGAGCCCGAAGCAACACGCGGCTGGAACTGGTACGCTCGACGAGACCGAAGCAATACGCGGCTGGAACTTGCACGCATAACGACACCGAAGCAATACGCTGCTGGAACTTGTACGCTCGACGAGACCGAAGCAATACGCGGCTGAAACTTGTACGCATAACGAGATCGAAGCAATACGCGGCTGGGACTTGTACGCATAACGACACCGAAGCTATACGCTGCTGGAACTTGTACGCTCGACGAGACCGAAGCAATACGCGGCTGGAACTTGTACGCTCGATGAGACCGAAGCAATACGCGGCTGGAACTTGCACGCATAACGAGACCGAAGCAATACGCGGCTGGAACTTATACGCATAACGAGATCGAAGCAATACGCGGCTGGAACTGGTACGCTCGACGAGACCGAAGGAATTCGCGGCTGGAACTTGTACGCTCGACGATACCGAAGCAATACGCGGCTGGAACTTGCACGCATAACGAGACCGAAGCAATACGCGGCTGGAACTTGTACGCTCGACGAGACCGAAGCAATACGCGGCTGGAACTTGTACCCTCCACGAGACCGAAGCAATACGCGGCTGGAACTTGCACGCATAACGAGACCGAAGCAATACGCGGCTGGAACTTGTACGCATAACGAGATCGAAGCAATACGCGGCTGGAACTGGTACGCTCCACGAGACCGAAGCAATACGCGGCTGGGACTTGTACGCGTAACGAGACCGAAGCAATACGCGGCTGGAACTTGTACGCCCGACGAGACGGAAGCAATACGCTGCTGGAACTTGTACGCTCGACGAGACCGAAGCAATACGCGGCTGAAACTTGTATGCATAACGAGATCGAAGCAATACGCGGCTGGGACATGTACGCATAACGACACCGAAGCAATACGCTGCTGGTACTTATACGCTCCACGAGACCGAAGCAATACACGGCTGGGACATGCACGCATAACGAGACCGAAGGAAAACGCGGCTGGAACTTGTACGCGTAACGAGACCGAAGCAATATGCGTCTGCAACTTGTACGCTCGACGAAGCCGAAGGAATACGCGGCTGGGACTTGTACGCATAACGAGACCGAAGCAATACGCGGCTGGGACTTGTACGCTCGACGAAGGCGAAGCAATACGCGGCTGGGATTTGCACGCATAACGAGACCGAAGCAATACGCGGCTGAAACTTGTACGCTCGACGAGACCGAAGCAATACGCGGCAGGGACTTGTACGCATAACGAGACCGTAGCAATACGCTGCCGGAACTTGTACGCTCCACGAGACCGAAGCTATACACGGCTGGGACTTGTACGCGTAACGAGACCGAAGCAATACGCGGCTGGAGCTTGTACGCTCGAAGAGACCGAAGGAATACGCGGCTGGAACTTGCACGCATAACGAGCCCGAAGCAACACGCGGCTGGAACTTGTACGAATAACGAGACCGAAGCAATACGCGGCTGGGACTTGTACGTGTAACGAGACCGAAGCAATACGCGGCTGGAGCTTGTACGCTCGAAGAGACCGAAGGAATACGCGGCTGGAACTTGCACGCATAACGAGCCCGAAGCAACACGCGGCTGGAACTTGTACGCATAACGAGACCGAAGCAATACGCGGCTGGAACTTGCACGCTCCACGAGACCGAAGCAATAGGCGGCAGGGACTTGTACGCATAACGAGACCGAAGCAATACGCTGCTGGAACTTGTACGAATAACGAGACCGAAGCAATACGCGGCTGGGACTTGTACGCCAAGCTAGACCGAAGCAACACGCGGCTGGAAGTTGTACGCATAACGACACCGAAGCTATACGCTGCTGGAACTTGTACGCTCGACGAGACCGAAGCAATACGCGGCTGGAACTTGTACCCTCCACGAGACCGAAGCAATACGCGGCTGGAACTTGTACGCGCGACGAGATCGAGCAATACGCGGCTGGGACTTGAACGCATAACCAGAACAAAGCAATACGCGGCTGGGACTGGTACGCATAACGAGACCGAAGCAATACGCTGCTGGTACTTATACGCTCCACGAGACCGAAGCAATACGCGGCTGGGAGTTGCACGCATAACGAGACCGAAGAAATACGCGGCTGGGACTTGTACGCATAACGAGACCGAAGCAATACGCGGCTGGGACTTGTACGCTCGACGAAGGCGAAGCAATACGCGGCTGGGATTTGCACGCATAACGAGACCGAAGCAATACGCGGCTGAAACTTGTACGCTCGACGAGACCGAAGCAATACGCGGCAGGGACTTGTACGCATAACGAGACCGTAGCAATACGCTGCCGGAACTTGTACGCTCCACGAGACCGAAGCAGCACGCGGATGGAACCTGTACGCTTGACGAAACCGAAGCAATACGCGGCTGGAACTTGTACGCTCGACGAGACCGAAGCAATACGCGGCTGGAACTTGTACGCGCGACGAGATCGAGCAATACGCGGCTGGGACTTGAACGCATAACCAGAACAAAGCAATACGCGGCTGGGACTGGTACGCATAACGAGACCGAAGCAACACGCGGCTGGAACTTGTACGCATAACGAGACCGAAGCAGCACGCGGATGGAACCTGTACGCTTGACGAAACCGAAGCAATACGCGGCTGGAACTTGTACGCTCGACGAGACCGAAGCAACACGCGGCTGGGACCTGTACGCATAACGACATCGAAGCTATACGCTGCTGGAACTTGTACGCTCGACGAGACCGAAGCAATAGGCGGCAGGGACTTGTACGCATAACGAGACCGAAGCAGCACGCGGATGGAACCTGTACGCTTGACGAAACCGAAGCAATACGCGGCTGGAACTTGTACGCTCGACGAGACCGAAGCAACACGCGGCTGGGACTTGTACGCATAACGACATCGAAGCTATACGCTGCTGGAACTTGTACGCTCGACGAGACCGAAGCAATAGGCGGCAGGGACTTGTACGCATAACGAGACCGAAGCAATACGCTGCTGGAACTTGTACGAATAACGAGACCGAAGCAATACGCGGCTGGGACTTGTACGCGTAACGAGACCGAAGCAATACGCGGCTGGAGCTTGTACGCTCGAAGAGACCGAAGGAATACGCGGCTGGAACTTGCACGCATAACGAGCCCGAAGCAACACGCGGCTGGAACTTGTACGAATAACGAGACCGAAGCAATACGCGGCTGGGACTTGTACGTGTAACGAGACCGAAGCAATACGCGGCTGGAGCTTGTACGCTCGAAGAGACCGAAGGAATACGCGGCTGGAACTTGCACGCATAACGAGCCCGAAGCAACACGCGGCTGGAACTTGTACGCATAACGAGACCGAAGCAATACGCGGCTGGAACTTGCACGCTCCACGAGACCGAAGCAATAGGCGGCAGGGACTTGTACGCATAACGAGACCGAAGCAATACGCTGCTGGAACTTGTACGAATAACGAGACCGAAGCAATACGCGGCTGGGACTTGTACGCCTAGCTAGACCGAAGCAACACGCGGCTGGAACTTGTACGCATAACGACACCGAAGCTATACGCTGCTGGAACTTGTACGCTCGACGAGACCGAAGCAATACGCGGCTGGAACTTGTACCCTCCACGAGACCGAAGCAATACGCGGCTGGAACTTGTACGCGCGACGAGATCGAGCAATACGCGGCTGGGACTTGAACGCATAACCAGAACAAAGCAATACGCGGCTGGGACTGGTACGCATAACGAGACCGAAGCAATACGCTGCTGGTACTTATACGCTCCACGAGACCGAAGCAATACGCGGCTGGGAGTTGCACGCATAACGAGACCGAAGAAATACGCGGCTGGGACTTGTACGCATAACGAGACCGAAGCAATACGCGGCTGGGACTTGTACGCTCGACGAAGGCGAAGCAATACGCGGCTGGGATTTGCACGCATAACGAGACCGAAGCAATACGCGGCTGAAACTTGTACGCTCGACGAGACCGAAGCAATACGCGGCAGGGACTTGTACGCATAACGAGACCGTAGCAATACGCTGCCGGAACTTGTACGCTCCACGAGACCGAAGCAGCACGCGGATGGAACCTGTACGCTTGACGAAACCGAAGCAATACGCGGCTGGAACTTGTACGCTCGACGAGACCGAAGCAACACGCGGCTGGGACTTGTACGCATAACGACATCGAAGCGATACGCTGCTGGAACTTGTACGCTCGACGAGACCGAAGCAATAGGCGGCAGGGACTTGTACGCATAACGAGACCGAAGCAATACGCTGCTGGAACTTGTACGAATAACGAGACCGAAGCAATACGCGGCTGGGACTTGTACGCGTAACGAGACCGAAGCAATACGCGGCTAGAGCTTGTCCGCTCGAAGAGAACGAAAGGAATACGCGGCTGGGACCTGTACGCATAACGAGGTCGAAGCAATACGCGGCTGGAACTGGTACGCTCGACGAGACCGAAGCAATACGCGGCTGGAACTTGCACGCATAACGACACCGAAGCAATACGCTGCTGGAACTTGTACGCTCGACGAGACCGAAGCAATACGCGGCTGAAACTTGTACGCATAACGAGATCGAAGCAATACGCGGCTGGGACTTGTACGCATAACGACACCGAAGCTATACGCTGCTGGAACTTGTACGCTCGACGAGACCGAAGCAATACGCGGCTGGAACTGGTACGCTCGACGAGACCGAAGGAATTCGCGGCTGGAACTTGTACGCTCGACGAGACCGAAGCAATACGCGGCTGGAACTTGCACGCATAACGAGCCCGAAGCAACACGCGGCTGGAACTTGTACGAATAACGAGACCGAAGCAATACGCGGCTGGGACTTGTACGTGTAACGAGACCGAAGCAATACGCGGCTGGAGCTTGTACGCTCGAAGAGACCGAAGGAATACGCGGCTGGAACTTGCACGCATAACGAGCCCGAAGCAACACGCGGCTGGAACTTGTACGCATAACGAGACCGAAGCAATACGCGGCTGGAACTTGCACGCTCCACGAGACCGAAGCAATAGGCGGCAGGGACTTGTACGCATAACGAGACCGAAGCAATACGCTGCTGGAACTTGTACGAATAACGAGACCGAAGCAATACGCGGCTGGGACTTGTACGTGTAACGAGACCGAAGCAATACGCGGCTGGAGCTTGTACGCTCGAAGAGACCGAAGGAATACGCGGCTGGAACTTGCACGCATAACGAGCCCGAAGCAACACGCGGCTGGAACTTGTACGCATAACGAGACCGAAGCAATACGCGGCTGGAACTTGCACGCTCCACGAGACCGAAGCAATAGGCGGCAGGGACTTGTACGCATAACGAGACCGAAGCAATACGCTGCTGGAACTTGTACGAATAACGAGACCGAAGCAATACGCGGCTGGGACTTGTACGCCTAGCTAGACCGAAGCAACACGCGGCTGGAACTTGTACGCATAACGACACCGAAGCTATACGCTGCTGGAACTTGTACGCTCGACGAGACCGAAGCAATACGCGGCTGGAACTTGTACCCTCCACGAGACCGAAGCAATACGCGGCTGGAACTTGTACGCGCGACGAGATCGAGCAATACGCGGCTGGGACTTGAACGCATAACCAGAACAAAGCAATACGCGGCTGGGACTGGTACGCATAACGAGACCGAAGCAATACGCTGCTGGTACTTATACGCTCCACGAGACCGAAGCAATACGCGGCTGGGAGTTGCACGCATAACGAGACCGAAGAAATACGCGGCTGGGACTTGTACGCATAACGAGACCGAAGCAATACGCGGCTGGGACTTGTACGCTCGACGAAGGCGAAGCAATACGCGGCTGGGATTTGCACGCATAACGAGACCGAAGCAATACGCGGCTGAAACTTGTACGCTCGACGAGACCGAAGCAATACGCGGCAGGGACTTGTACGCATAACGAGACCGTAGCAATACGCTGCCGGAACTTGTACGCTCCACGAGACCGAAGCTATACACGGCTGGGACTTGTACGCGTAACGAGACCGAAGCAATACGCGGCTGGAGCTTGTACGCTCGAAGAGACCGAAGGAATACGCGGCTGGAACTTGCACGCATAACGAGCCCGAAGCAACACGCGGCTGGAACTTGTACGAATGACGAGACCGAAGCAATACGCGGCTGGGACTTGTACGTGTAACGAGACCGAAGCAATACGCGGCTGGAGCTTGTACGCTCGAAGAGACCGAAGGAATACGCGGCTGGAACTTGCACGCATAACGAGCCCGAAGCAACACGCGGCTGGAACTTGTACGCATAACGAGACCGAAGCAATACGCGGCTGGAACTAGCACGCTCCACGAGACCGAAGCAATAGGCGGCAGGGACTTGTACGCATAACGAGACCGAAGCAATACGCTGCTGGAACTTGTACGAATAACGAGACCGAAGCAATACGCGGCTGGGACTTGTACGCCTAGCTAGACCGAAGCAACACGCGGCTGGAACTTGTACGCATAACGAGGCCGAAGCAATACGCGGCTGCAACTTGCACGCATAACGACACCGAAGCAATACGCTGCTGGAACTTGTACGCTCGACGAGACCGAAGCAATACGCGGCTGAAACTTGTACGCATAACGAGATCGAAGCAATACGCGGCTGGGACTTGTACGCATAACGACACCGATGCTATACGCTGCTGGAACTTGTACGCTCGACGAGACCGAAGCAATACGCGGCTGGAACTTGTACGCATAACGAGACCGAAGAAATACGCGCCTGGGACTTGTACGCATAACGAGACCGAAGCAATACGCGGCTGGGACTTGTACGCTCGACGAAGGCGAAGCAATACGCGGCTGGGATTTGCACGCATAACGAGACCGAAGCAACACGCGGCTGGAACTTGTACGCATGACGAGACCGAAGCAGCACGCGGATGGAACCTGTACGCTTGACGAAACCGAAGCAATACGCGGCTGGAACTTGTACGCTCGACGAGACCGAAGCAACACGCGGCTGGGACTTGTACACATACCGAGATCGAAGCAATCCGCTGCTGGTACTTATACGCTCCACGAGACCGAAGCAATACGCGGCTGGAACTTGTACGCACGATGATACCGAAGCAATACGCGGCTGGAACTTGCACGCATAACGAGACCGAAGCAATACGCGGCTGGAACTTGCACGCATAACGAGACCGAAGCAACACGCGGCTGGAACTTGTACGCTCGACGAGACCGAAGCAATACACGACTGGAACTTGTACGCTCGACGAGAACAAAGCAATACGCGGCT
Organism: Stelis phaeoptera; assembly: GCA_943735885.1. NCBI lineage: Eukaryota > Metazoa > Arthropoda > Insecta > Hymenoptera > Megachilidae > Stelis > Stelis phaeoptera. Next base: position 3,189,747 of record OX030931.1, read on the forward strand.
GGGACTTGTACGCATAACGAGACCGAAGCAATACGCGGCTGGAACTTGTACGCCCGACGAGACGGAAGCAATACGCGGCTGGAGCTTGTACTTTCCACGAGACCGAAGCAATACGCGGCTGGAACTTGCACGCATAACGAGACCGAAACATTACGCGGCTGGAACTTGTACGCTCGACGAAGGCGAAGGAATACGCGGCTGGGACTTGTGCGCATAACGAGAACGAAGCAATCCGCGGCTGGAACTTGTACGCTCCACGACACCGAAGCAATACGCGGCTGGAACTTGTACGCGCGACGAGATCGAGCAATACGCGGCTGGGACTTGAACGCATAACCAGAACAAAGCAATACGCGGCTGGGACTGGTACGCATAACGAGACCGAAGCAATACGCTGCTGGTACTTATACGCTCCACGAGACCGAAGCAATACACGGCTGGGACATGTACGCGTAACGAGACCGAAGCAATACGCGGCTAGAGCTTGTCCGCTCGAAGAGAACGAAAGGAATACGCCGCTGGGACCTGTACGCATAACGAGATCGAAGCAATACGCGGCTGGAACTGGTACGCTCGACGAGACCGAAGCAATACGCGGCTGGAACTTGCACACATAACGACACCGAAGCAAAGCGCAGTTGGAACTTGTACGCTCCACGAGACCGAAGTAATACGCGGCTGGAACTTGTGCGCTCCACGAGACCGGAGCAATACGCGGCTGGGACTTGTACGCTCGACGATGCCGAAGCAATACGCGGCTGGGATTTGTACGCTCGACGAGACCGTTGCAATTCGCGGCTGGAACATGTACGCGTTACGAGACCGAAGCAATACGCTGCTGGAACTTGTACGCTCGACGAGACCGAAGCAATACGCGGCTGAAACTTGTATGCATAACGAGATCGAAGCAATACGCGGCTGGGACTTGTACGCATAACGACACCGAAGCAATACGCTGCTGGTGCTTATACGCTCCACGAGACCGAAGCAATACACGGCTGGGACGTGCACGCATAACGAGACCGAAGGAAAACGCGGCTGGAACTTGTACGCGTAACGAGACCGAAGCAATATGCGTCTGCAACTTGTACGCTCGACGAAGCCGAAGGAATACGCGGCTGGGACTTGTACGCATAACGAGACCGAAGCAATACGCGGCTGGGACTTGTACGCTCGACGAAGGCGAAGCAATACGCGGCTGGGATTTGCACGCATAACGAGACCGAAGCAATACGCGGCTGAAACTTGTACGCTCGACGAGACCGAAGCAATACGCGGCAGGGACTTGTACGCATAACGAGACCGTAGCAATACGCTGCCGGAACTTGTACGCTCCACGAGACCGAAGCTATACACGGCTGGGACTTGTACGCGTAACGAGACCGAAGCAATACGCGGCTGGAGCTTGTACGCTCGAAGAGACCGAAGGAATACGCGGCTGAAACTTGTATGCATAACGAGATCGAAGCAATACGCGGCTGGGACTTGTACGCATAACGACACCGAAGCAATACGCTGCTGGTGCTTATACGCTCCACGAGACCGAAGCAATACACGGCTGGGACGTGCACGCATAACGAGACCGAAGGAAAACGCTGCTGGAACTTGTACGAATAACGAGACCGAAGCAATACGCGGCTGGGACTTGTACGTGTAACGAGACCGAAGCAATACGCGGCTGGAGCTTGTACGCTCGAAGAGACCGAAGGAATACGCGGCTGGAACTTGCACGCATAACGAGCCCGAAGCAACACGCGGCTGGAACTTGTACGCATAACGAGACCGAAGCAATACGCGGCTGGAACTAGCACGCTCCACGAGACCGAAGCAATAGGCGGCAGGGACTTGTACGCATAACGAGACCGAAGCAATACACTGCTGGAACTTGTACGAATAACGAGACCGAAGCAATACGCGGCTGGGACTTGTACGCCTAGCTAGACCGAAGCAACACGCGGCTGGAACTTGTACGCATAACGAGGCCGAAGCAATACGCGGCTGCAACTTGCACGCATAACGACACCGAAGCAATACGCTGCTGGAACTTGTACGCTCGACGAGACCGAAGCAATACGCGGCTGAAACTTGTACGCATAACGAGATCGAAGCAATACGCGGCTGGGACTTGTACGCATAACGACACCGATGCTATACGCTGCTGGAACTTGTACGATCGACGAGACCGAAGCAATACGCGGCTGGAACTTGTACCCTCCACGAGACCGAAGCAATACGCGGCTGGAACTTGTACGCGCGACGAGATCGAGCAATACGCGGCTGGGACTTGAACGCATAACCAGAACAAAGCAATACGCGGCTGGGACTGGTACGCATAACGAGACCGAAGCAATACGCTGCTGGTACTTATACGCTCCACGAGACCGAAGCAATACGCGGCTGGGAGTTGCACGCATAACGAGGCCGAAGAAATACGCGCCTGGGACTTGTACGCATAACGAGACCGAAGCAATACGCGGCTGGGACTTGTACGCTCGACGAAGGCGAAGCAATACGCGGCTGGGATTTGCACGCATAACGAGACCGAAGCAACACGCGGCTGGAACTTGTACGCATGACGAGACCGAAGCAGCACGCGGATGGAACCTGTACGCTTGACGAAACCGAAGCAATACGCGGCTGGAACTTGTACGCTCGACGAGACCGAAGCAACACGCGGCTGGGACTTGTACACATACCGAGATCGAAGCAATACGCTGCTGGTACTTATACGCTCCACGAGACCGAAGCAATACGCGGCTGGAACTTGTACGCACGATGATACCGAAGCAATACGCGGCTGGAACTTGCACGCATAACGAGACCGAAGCAATACGCGGCTGGAACTTGCACGCATAACGAGACCGAAGCAATACGCGGCTGGAACTTGTACGGTCGACGAGACCGAAGCAATACACGACTGGAACTTGTACGCTCGACGAGAACAAAGCAATACGCGGCTGGGACTTGTACGCATAACGAGACCGAAGCAATACGCGGCTGGAACTTGTACGCCCGACGAGACGGAAGCAATACGCGGCTGGAGCTTGTACTTTCCACGAGACCGAAGCAATACGCGGCTGGAACTTGCACGCATAACGAGACCGAAACATTACGCGGCTGGAACTTGTACGCTCGACGAGGCCGAAGGAATACGCGGCTGGGACTTGTGCGCATAACGAGAACGAAGCAATCCGCGGCTGGAACTTGTACGCTCCACGACACCGAAGCAATACGCGGCTGGAACTTGTACGCATAACGAGACCGAAGCAATACGCGGCTGGGACTTGTACGCATAACGAGACCTAAGCAATACGCGGCTGGGACTGGTACGCATAACGAGACCGAAGCAATACGCTGCTGGAACTTGTACGCTCCAAGAGACCGAAGGAATACGCGGCTGGAACTTGCACGCATAACGAGACCGAAGCAACACGCGGCTGGAACTTGAAAGCATAACGAGACCGAAGCAATACGCGGCTGGAACTTGCACGCTCCACGAGACCGAAGCAATAGGCGGCAGGGACTTGTACGCATAACGAGACCGAAGCAATTCGCTGCTGGAACTTGTACGAATAACGAGACCGAAGCAATACGCGGCTGGGACTTGTACGCCTAGCTAGACCGAAGCAACACGCGGCTGGAACTTGTACGCATAACGAGACCGAAGCAGCACGCGGATGGAACCTGTACGCTTGACGAAACCGAAGCAATACGCGGCTGGAACTTGTACGCTCGACGAGACCGAAGCAATACGCGGCTGGAACTCGTACGCGCGACGAGATCGAGCAATACGCGGCTGGGACTTGAACGCATAACCAGAACAAAGCAATACGCGGCTGGGACTGGTACGCATAACGAGACCGAAGCAATACGCGGCTGGAACTGGTACGCTCGACGAGACCGAAGCAATACGCGGCTGGAACTTGCACGCATAACGACACCGAAGCAATACGCTGCTGGAACTTGTACGCTCGACGAGACCGAAGCAATACGCGGCTGAAACTTGTACGCATAACGAGATCGAAGCAATACGCGGCTGGGACTTGTACGCATAACGACACCGAAGCTATACGCTGCTGGAACTTGTACGCTCGACGAGACCGAAGCAATACGCGGCTGGAACTGGTACGCTCGACGAGACCGAAGGAATTCGCGGCTGGAACTTGTACGCTCGACGAGACCGAAGCAATACGCGGCTGGAACTTGCACGCATAACGAGACCGAAGCAATACGCGGCTGGAACTTGTACGCTCGACGAGACCGAAGCAATACGCGGCTGGAACTTGTACCCTCCACGAGACCGAAGCAATACGCGGCTGGAACTTGTACGCGCGACGACATCGAGCAATACGCGGCTGGGACTTGAACGCACAACTAGAACAAAGCAATACGCGGCTGGGACTGGTACGCTCGACGAGACCGAAGGAATTCGCGGCTGGAACTTGTACGCTCGACGAGACCGAAGCAATACGCGGCTGAACTTGTACGCTCGACGAGAACAAAGCAATACGCGGCTGGGACTTGTACGCATAACGAGACCGAAGCAACGCGCCGCTGGAACTTGTTCGCTCGACGAGACCGAAGCAATACGCGGCTGGAGCTTGTACGCTCCACGAGACCGAAGCAATACGCGGCTGGGACTTGTACGCGTAACGAGACCGAAGCAATACGCGGCTGGAACTTGTACGGCCGACGAGACGGAAGCAATACGCGGCTGGAACTTGTACGCTCGACGAGGCCGAAGGAATACGCGGCTGGGACTTGTACGCATAACGAGAACAAAGCAATCCGCGGCTGGGACTTGAACGCATAACCAGAACAAAGCAATACGCGGCTGGGACTGGTACGCATAACGAGACCGAAGCAATACGCTGCTGGAACTTGTACGCTCGACGAGACCGAAGCAATACGCGGCTGAAGCTTGTACGCATAACGAGATCGAAGCAATACGCGGCTGGGACTTGTACGCATAACGACACCGAAGCTATACGCTGCTGGAACTTGTACGCTCGACGAGACCGATGCAATAGGCTGCAGGGACTTGTACGCATAACGAGACCGAAGCAATACGCTGCTGGAACTTGTACGAATAACGAGACCGAAGCAATACGCGGCTGGGACTTGTACGCCTAGCTAGACCGAAGCAATACACGGCTGGGACATGTACGCGTAACGAGACCGAAGCAATACGCGGCTAGAGCTTGTCCGCTCGAAGAGAATGAAAGGAATACGCGGCTGGGACCTGTACGCATAACGAGGTCGAAGCAATACGCGGCTGGAACTGGTACGCTCGACGAGACCGAAGCAATACGCGGCTGGAACTTGCACGCATAACGACACCGAAGCAATACGCTGCTGGAACTTGTACGCTCGACGAGACCGAAGCAATACGCGGCTGAAACTTGTACGCATAACGAGATCGAAGCAATACGCGGCTGGGACTTGTACGCATAACGACACCGAAGCTATACGCTGCTGGAACTTGTACGCTCGACGAGACCGAAGCAATACGCGGCTGGAACTTGTACGCTCGATGAGACCGAAGCAATACGCGGCTGGAACTTGCACGCATAACGAGACCGAAGCAATACGCGGCTGGAACTTGTACGCATAACGAGATCGAAGCAATACGCGGCTGGAACTGGTACGCTCGACGAGACCGAAGGAATTCGCGGCTGGAACTTGTACGCTCGACGAGACCGAAGCAATACGCGGCTGGAACTTGCACGCATAACGAGACCGAAGCAATACGCGGCTGGAACTTGCACGCTCGACGAGACCGAAGCAATACGCGGCTGGAACTTGTACCCTCCACGAGACCGAAGCAATACGCTGCTGGAACTTGTACGCGCGACGACATCGAGCAATACGCGGCTGGGACTTGAACGCACAACTAGAACAAAGCAATACGCGGCTGGGACTGGTACGCTCGACGAGACCGAAGGAATTCGCGGCTGGAACTTGTACGCTCGACGAGACCGAAGCAATACGCGGCTGGAACTTGCACGCATAACGAGACCGAAGCAATACGCGGCTGGAACTTGTACGCTCGACGAGACCGAAGCAATACGCGGCTGAAACCTGTACGCATAACGAGACCGAAGCAATACGCGGCTGGAACTTGTACCCTCCACGAGACCGAAGCAATACGCGGCTGGAACTTGTACGCGCGACGAGATCGAGCAATACGCGGCTGGGACTTGAACGCATAACCAGAACAAAGCAATACGCGGCTGGGACTGGTACGCGTAACGAGACCGAAGCAATACGCGGCTAGAGCTTGTCCGCTCGAAGAGAACGAAAGGAATACGCGGCTGGGACCTGTACGCATAACGAGATCGAAGCAATACGCGGCTGGAACTGGTACGCTCGACGAGACCGAAGCAATACGCGGCTGGAACTTGCACACATAACGACACCGAAGCAAAGCGCAGTTGGAACTTGTACGCTCCACGAGACCGAAGTAATACGCGGCTGGAACTTGTGCGCTCCACGAGACCGGAGCAATACGCGGCTGGGACTTGTACGCTCGACGATGCCGAAGCAATACGCGGCTGGGATTTGAACGCTCGACGAGACCGATGCAATTCGCGGCTGGAACATGTACGCGTTACGAGCCCGAAGCAATACGCGGCTGGAACTTGTGCGTTCCACGAGACCGAAGCAATAGGCTGCTGGAACTTGTACGCTCGACGAGACCGAAGCAATACGCGGCTGGAACTTGCACGCTTAACGAGAACGAAGCAATACGCGTCTGGAACTTGTATCCTCCACTAGACCGAAGCAATACGCGGCTGGAACTTGTACGCGCGAAGAGACCGAAGCAATACGCGGCTGGGACTTGCACGCATAACGAGACCGAAGCAATACGCGGCTGGAACTTGTACGCTCAACGAGACCGAAGCAATACGCGGCTGGAACTTGTACCCTCCACGATACCGAAGCAACACGCGGCTGGAACTTGCACCCTCCACGAGACCGAAGCAATACGCGGCTGGAACTTGTACGCGCGACGAGATCGAGCAATACGCGGCTGGGACTTGAACGCATAACCAGAACAAAGCAATACGCGGCTGGGACTGGTACGCATAACGAGACCGAAGCAATACGCTGCTGGTACTTATACGCTCCACGAGACCGAAGCAATACACGGCTGGGACATGTACGCGTAACGAGACCGAAGCAATACGCGGCTAGAGCTTGTCCGCTCGAAGAGAACGAAAGGAATACGCGGCTGGGACCTGTACGCATAACCAGAACAAAGTAATACGCGGCTGGAACTTGTACGCTCGACGCGACCGAAGCAATTCGCGGCTGGAACTTGTACGCTCGACGAGACCGAAGCAATTCGCGGCTGGAACTTGCACGCATAACGAGACCGAAGCAATACGCGGCTGGAACTTGTACGCTCAACGAGACCGAAGCAATACGCGGCTGGAACTTGTACCCTCCACGAGACCGAAGCAACACGCGGCTGGAACTTGTACGCTCGACGAGACCGAAGCAATACGCGGCTGGAACATGTACGCTCGATGAGACCGAAGCAATACGCGGCTGGAACTTGTACGCTCGACAAGACCGAAGGAATACGCGGCTGAAACTTGACGCATAACGAGATCGAAGCAATACGCGGCTGGGACTTGTACGCATAACGACACCGAAGCAATACGCTGCTGGAACTTGGACGCTCGACGAGACCGAAGCAATACGCGGCTGGAACTTGTACGCTCGAAGAGACCGAAGGAATACGCGGCTGGGACTTGTACGCTCGACGAGACCGAAGCAATACGCGTCTGGAACTCGCACGCATAACGAGACCGAAGCAACACGCGGCTGGATCTTGTACGCTCGACGAGACCGAAGCAATACGCGGCTGGAACATGTACGCTCGATGAGACCGAAGCAATACGCGGCTGGAACTTGCACGCATAACGAGACCGAAGCAATACGCGGCTGGAACTGGTACGCTCGACGAGACCGAAGGAATTCGCGGCTGGAACTTGTACGCTCGACGAGACCGAAGCAATACGCGGCTGGGACTGGTACGCATAACGACACCGAAGCAATACGCTGCTGGTACTTATACGCTCGACGATGCCGAAGCAATACGCGGCTGGGATTTGTACGCGTAACGAGACCGAAGCAATACGCGGCTAGAGCTTGTCCGCTCGAAGAGAACGAAAGGAATACGCGGCTGGGACCTGTACGCATAACCAGAACAAAGTAATACGCGGCTGGAACTTGTACGCTCGACGCGACCGAAGCAATTCGCGGCTGGAACTTGTACGCTCGACGAGACCGAAGCAATTCGCGGCTGGAACTTGCACGCATAACGAGACCGAAGCAATACGCGGCTGGAACCTGTACGCTCGACGAGACCGAAGGAATACGCGGCTGGGACTTGTACGCTCGACGAGACCGAAGCAATACGCGTCTGGAACTCGCACGCATAACGAGACCGAAGCAACACGCGGCTGGATCTTGTACGCTCGACGAGACCGAAGCAATACGCGGCTGGAACATGTACGCTCGATGAGACCGAAGCAATACGCGGCTGGAACTTGCACGCATAACGAGACCGAAGCAATACGCGGCTGGAACTGGTACGCTCGACGAGACCGAAGGAATTCGCGGCTGGAACTTGTACGCTCGACGAGACCGAAGCAATACGCGGCTGGGACTGGTACGCATAACGACACCGAAGCAATACGCTGCTGGTACTTATACGCTCGACGATGCCGAAGCAATACGCGGCTGGGATTTGTACGCGTAACGAGACCGAAGCAATACGCGGCTAGAGCTTGTCCGCTCGAAGAGAACGAAAGGAATACGCGGCTGGGACCTGTACGCATAACCAGAACAAAGTAATACGCGGCTGGAACTTGTACGCTCGACGCGACCGAAGCAATTCGCGGCTGGAACTTGTACGCTCGACGAGACCGAAGCAATTCGCGGCTGGAACTTGCACGCATAACGAGACCGAAGCAATACGCGGCTGGAACCTGTACGCTCGACGAGACCGAAGCAATACGCGGCTGGAACTTGTACGCTCGATGAGAGCGAAGCAATACGCGGCTCGAACTTGCACGCATAACGAGACCGAAGCAATACGCGGCTGGAACTTGTACGCATAACGAGATCGAAGCAATACGCGGCTGGAACTGGTACGCTCGACGAGACCGAAGGAATTCGCGGCTGGAACTTGTACGCTCGACGAGACCGAAGCAATACGCGGCTGGAACTTGCACGCATAACGAGACCGAAGCAATACGCGGCTGGAACTTGTACGCTCGACGAGACCGAAGCAATACGCGGCTGGAACTTGTACCCTCCACGAGACCGAAGCAATACGCTGCTGGAACTTGTACGCGCGACGACATCGAGCAATACGCGGCTGGGACTTGAACGCACAACTAGAACAAAGCAATACGCGGCTGGAACTTGTACGCATAACGAGGTCGAAGCAATACGCGGCTGGAACTGGTACGCTCGACGAGACCGAAGGAATTCGCGGCTGGAACTTGTACGCTCGACGAGACCGAAGCAATACGCGGCTGGAACTTGCACGCATAACGAGACCGAAGCAATACGCGGCTGGAACTTGCACGCTCGACGAGACCGAAGAAATACGCGGCTGGAACTTGTACCCTCCACGAGACCGAAGCAATACGCTGCTGGAACTTGTACGCGCGACGACATCGAGCAATACGCGGCTGGGACTTGAACGCACAACTAGAACAAAGCAATACGCGGCTGGGACTGGTACGCTCGACGAGACCGAAGGAATTCGCGGCTGGAACTTGTACGCTCGACGAGACCGAAGCAATACGCGGCTGGAACTTGTACCCTCCACGAGACCGAAGCAATACGCGGCTGGAACTTGTACGCGCGACGAGATCGAGCAATACGCGGCTGGGACTTGAACGCATAACCAGAACAAAGCAATACGCGGCTGGGACTGGTACGCATAACGAGACCGAAGCAATACGCTGCTGGTACTTATACGCTCCACGAGACCGAAGCAATACACGGCTGGGACATGTACCCGTAACGAGACCGAAGCAATACGCGGCTAGAGCTTGTCCGCTCGAAGAGAACGAAAGGAATACGCGGCTGGGACCTGTACGCATAACGAGACCGAAGCAATACGCGGCTGGAACTTGCACACATAACGACACCGAAGCAAAGCGCAGTTGGAACTTGTACGCTCCACGAGACCGAAGTAATACGCGGCTGGAACTTGTGCGCTCCACGAGACCGGAGCAATACGCGGCTGGGACTTGTACGCTCGACGATGCCGAAGCAATACGCGGCTGGGATTTGTACGCTCGACGAGACCGATGCAATTCGCGGCTGGAACATGTACGCGTTACGAGACCGAAGCAATACGCGGCTGGAACTTGTGCGTTCCACGAGACCGAAGCAATAGGCTGCTGGAACTTGTACGCTCGACGAGACCGAAGCAATACGCGGCTGGAACTTGCACGCTTAACGAGAACGAAGCAATACGCGTCTGGAACTTGTATCCTCCACTAGACCGAAGCAATACGCGGCTGGAACTTGTACGCGCGACGAGACCGAAGCAATACGCGGCTGGGACTTGCACGCATAACGAGACCGAAGCAATACGCGGCTGGAACTTGTACGCTCAACGAGACCGAAGCAATACGCGGCTGGAACTTGTACCCTCCACGAGACCGAAGCAACACGCGGCTGGAACTTGTACGCTCGACGAGACCGAAGCAATACGCGGCTGGAACATGTACGCTCGATGAGACCGAAGCAATACGCGGCTGGAACTTGTACGCTCGACAAGACCGAAGGAATACGCGGCTGAAACTTGACGCATAACGAGATCGAAGCAATACGCGGCTGGGACTTGTACGCATAACGACACCGCAGCAATACGCTGCTGGAACTTGGACGCTCGACGAGACCGAAGCAATACGCGGCTGGAACTTGTACGCTCGAAGAGACCGAAGGAATACGCGGCTGGGACTTGTACGCTCGACGAGACCGAAGCAATACGCGTCTGGAACTCGCACGCATAACGAGACCGAAGCAACACGCGGCTGGATCTTGTACGCTCGACGAGACCGAAGCAATACGCGGCTGGAACATGTACGCTCGATGAGACCGAAGCAATACGCGGCTGGAACTTGCACGCATAACGAGACCGAAGCAATACGCGGCTGGAACTGGTACGCTCGACGAGACCGAAGGAATTCGCGGCTGGAACTTGTACGCTCGACGAGACCGAAGCAATACGCGGCTGGGACTGGTACGCATAACGACACCGAAGCAATACGCTGCTGGTACTTATACGCTCGACGATGCCGAAGCAATACGCGGCTGGGATTTGTACGCTCGACGAGACCGATGCAATTCGCGGCTGGAACATGTACGCGTTACGAGACCGAAGCAATACGCGGCTGGAACTTGTGCGTTCCACGAGACCGAAGCAATACGCTGCTGGAACTTGTACGCTCGACGAGACCGAAGCAATACGCGGCTGGAACTTGCACGCAGAACGAGAACAAAGCAATACCTGGCTGGAACTTGTATCCTCCACTAGACCGAAGCAATACGCGGCTGGAACTTCTACGCGCGACGAGACCGAAGCAATACGCGGCTGGAACTTGTACGCTCGACGAGACCGAAGGAATACGCGGCAGAAACTTGACGCATAACGAGATCGAAGCAATACGCGGCTGGGACTTGTACTGATAACGACACCGAAGCAATACGCTGCTGGAACTTGTACGCTCGACGAGACCGAAGCAATACGCGGCTGAAACTTGTATGCATAACGAGATCGAAGCAATACGCGGCTGGGACTTGTACGCATAACGACACCGAACCAATACGCTGCTGGTACTTATACGCTCCACGAGACCGAAGCAATACACGGCTGGGACATGCACGCATAACGAGACCGAAGGAAAACGCGGCTGGAACTTGTACGCGTAACGAGACCGAAGCAATATGCGTCTGCAACTTGTACGCTCGACGAAGCCGAAGGAATACGCGGCTGGGACTTGTACGCATAACGAGACCGAAGCAATACGCGGCTGGGACTTGTACGCTCGACGAAGCCGAAGCAATACGCGGCTGGGATTTGCACGCATAATGACACCGAAGCAATACGCTGCTGGAACTTGTATGCTCGACGAGACCGAAGCAATATGCGGCTGGGACATGCACGCATAACGAGACCGAAGGAAAACGCGGCTGGGACTTGTATGCATAACGAGAACAAAGCAATACGCGGCTGGAACTTGTACCCTCCGCGAGACCGAAGCAATACGCGGCTGGAACTTGTACGCTCGACGAAGCCGAAGGAATACGCGGCTGGGACTTGTACGCATAATGACACCGAAGCAATACGCTGCTGGAACTTGTATGCTCGACGAGACCGAAGGAATACGCGGCTGGAACATGTACGCTCGATGAGACCGAAGCAATACGCGGCTGGAACTTGCACGCATAACGAGACCGAAGCAATACGCGGCTGGTACTTATACGCTCCACGAGACCGAAGCAATACACGGCTGGGACATGCACGCATAACGAGACCGAAGGAAAACGCGGCTGGGACTTGTATGCATAACGAGAACAAAGCAATACGCGGCTGGAACTTGTACCCTCCGCGAGACCGAAGCAATACGCGGCTGGAACTTGTACGCTCGACGAGACCGTAGCAATACGCATCTGGAACTTGCACGCATAACGAGACCGAAGCAATACGCGGCTGGAACGTGTACGCTCGACGAGACCGAAGGAATACGCGGCTGGGACTTGTATGCATAACGAGAACAAAGCAATACGCTGCTGGAACTTGTACCCTCCGCGAGACCGAAGCAATACGCGGCTGGAACTTGTACGCTCGACGAGACCGTAGCAATACGCATCTGGAACTTGCACGCATAACGAGACCGAAGCAACACGCGGCTGGAACCTGTACGCTTGACGAGACCGAAGCAATACGCGGCTGGATCTTGCACGAATAACGAGACCGAAGCAGTACGCGTCTGGAACTTGCACACATAACGAGACCGAAGCAACACGCGGCTGGAACCTGTACGCTCGACGAGACCGAAGCAATACGCGGCTGGAACTTGTACGCTCGACGAGACCGAAGCAATACGCGGCTGAAGCTTGCACGCATAACGAGACCGAAGCAATACGCTGCTGGAACTTGTACGCTCGACGAGACCGAAGCAATACGCGGCTGAAGCTTGTACGCATAACGAGATCGAAGCAATACGCGGCTGGGACTTGTACGCATAACGACACCGAAGCTATACGCTGCTGGAACTTGTACGCTCGACGAGACCGAAGCAATAGGCGGCAGGGACTTGTACGCATAACGAGACCGAAGCAATACGCTGCTGGAACTTGTACGAATAACGAGACCGAAGCAATACGCGGTTGGGACTTGTACACCTAGCTAGACCGAAGCAATACACGGCTGGGACATGTACGCGTAACGAGACCGAAGCAATACGCGGCTAGAGCTTGTCCGCTCGAAGAGAACGAAAGGAATACGCGGCTGGGAACTGTACGCATAACGAGGTCGAAGCAATACGCGGCTGGAACTTGCACGCATAACGACACCGAAGCAATACGCTGCTGGAACTTGTACGCTCGACGAGACCGAAGCAATACGCGGCTGAAACTTGTACGCATAACGAGATCGAAGCAATACGGGGCTGGGACTTGTACGCATAACGACACCGAAGCTATACGCTGCTGGAACTTGTACGCTCGACGAGACCGAAGCAATACGCGGCTGGAACTTGTACGCTCGATGAGACCGAAGCAATACGCGCCTGGAACTTGCACGCATAACGAGACCGAAGCAATACGCGGCTGGAGCTTGTACGCATAACGAGATCGAAGCAATACGCGGCTGGAACTGGTACGCTCGACGAGACCGAAGGAATTCGCGGCTGGAACTTGTACGCTCGACGAGACCGAAGCAATACGCGGCTGGAACTTGCACGCATAACGAGACCGAAGCAATACGCGGCTGGAACTTGTACGCTCGACGAGACCGAAGCAATACGCGGCTGGAACTTGTACCCTCCACGAGACCGAAGCAATACGCTGCTGGAACTTGTACGCGCGACGACATCGAGCAATACGCGGCTGGGACTTGAACGCACAACTAGAACAAAGCAATACGCGGCTGGGACTGGTACGCTCGACGAGACCGAAGGAATTCGCGGCTGGAACTTGTACGCTCGACGATACCGAAGCAATACGCGGCTGGAACTTGCACGCATAACGAGACCGAAGCAATACGCGGCTGGAACTTGCACGCATAACGAGAACGAAGCAATACGCGTCTGGAACTTGTATCCTCCACTAGACCGAAGCAATACGCGGCTGGAACTTGTACGCGCGACGAGACCGAAGCAATACGCGGCTGGGACTTGCACGCATAACGAGACCGAAGCAATACGCGGCTGGAACTTGTACGCTCGACGCGACCGAAGCAATTCGCGGCTGGAACTTGTACGCTCGACGAGACCGAAGCAATTCGCGGCTGGAACCTGCACGCATAACGAGACCGAAGCAATACGCGGCTGGAACTTTTACGCTCAACGAGACCGAAGCAATACGCGGCTGGTACTTGTACCCTCCACGAGACCGAAGCAACACGCGGCTGGGACTTGTACGCTCGACGAGACCGAAGCAATACGCGTCTGGAACTCGCACGCATAACGAGACCGAAGCAACACGCGGCTGGATCTTGTACGCTCGACGAGACCGAAGCAATACGCGGCTGGAACATGTACGCTCGATGAGACCGAAGCAATACGCGGCTGGAACTTGCACGCATGACGAGACCGAAGCAATACGCGGGTGGAACTGGTACGCTCGACGAGACCGAAGGAATTCGCGGCTGGAACTTGTACGCTCGACGAGACCGGAGCAATACGCGGCTGGGACTGGTACGCATAACGACACCGAAGCAATACGCTGCTGGTACTTATACGCTCGACGATGCCGAAGCAATACGCGGCTGGGATTTGTACGCTCGACGAGACCGATGCAATTCGCGGCTGGAACATGTACGCGTTACGAGACCGAAGCAACACGCGGCTGGAACCTGTACGCTTGACGAGACCGAAGCAATACGCGGCTGGATCTTGCACGAATAACGAGACCGAAGCAGTACGCGCCTGGAACTTGCACACATAACGAGACCGAAGCAACACGCGGCTGGAACCTGTACGCTCGACGAGACCGAAGCAATACGCGGCTGGAACTTGTATGCTCGACGAGACCGAAGCAATACGCGGCTGAAGCTTGTACGCATAACGAGACCGAAGCAATACGCTGCTGGAACTTGTACGCTCGACGAGACCGAAGCAATACGCGGCTGGAACTTGTACGCTCGACAAGACCGAAGGAATACGCGGCTGAAACTTGACGCATAACGAGATCGAAGCAATACGCGGCTGGGACTTGTACGCATAACGACACCGAAGCAATACGCTGCTGGAACTTGGACGCTCGACGAGACCGAAGCAATACGCGGCTGGAACTTGTACGCTCGAAGAGACCGAAGGAATACGCGGCTGGGACTTGTACGCTCGACGAGACCGAAGCAATACGCGTCTGGAACTCGCACGCATAACGAGACCGAAGCAACACGCGGCTGGATCTTGTACGCTCGACGAGACCGAAGCAATACGCGGCTGGAACATGTACGCTCGATGAGACCGAAGCAATACGCGGCTGGAACTTGCACGCATAACGAGACCGAAGCAATACGCGGCTGGAACTGGTACGCTCGACGAGACCGAAGGAATTCGCGGCTGGAACTTGTACGCTCGACGAGACCGAAGCAATTCGCGGCTGGAACTTGCACGCATAACGAGACCGAAGCAATACGCGGCTGGAACTTGTACGCTCAACGAGACCGAAGCAATACGCGGCTGGAACTTGTACCCTCCACGAGACCGAAGCAACACGCGGCTGGAACTTGTACGCTCGACGAGACCGAAGCAATACGCGGCTGGAACATGTACGCTCGATGAGACCGAAGCAATACGCGGCTGGAACTTGTACGCTCGACAAGACCGAAGGAATACGCGGCTGAAACTTGACGCATAACGAGATCGAAGCAATACGCGGCTGGGACTTGTACGCATAACGACACCGAAGCAATACGCTGCTGGAACTTGGACGCTCGACGAGACCGAAGCAATACGCGGCTGGAACTTGTACGCTCGAAGAGACCGAAGGAATACGCGGCTGGGACTTGTACGCTCGACGAGACCGAAGCAATACGCGTCTGGAACTCGCACGCATAACGAGACCGAAGCAACACGCGGCTGGATCTTGTACGCTCGACGAGACCGAAGCAATACGCGGCTGGAACATGTACGCTCGATGAGACCGAAGCAATACGCGGCTGGAACTTGCACGCATAACGAGACCGAAGCAATACGCGGCTGGAACTGGTACGCTCGACGAGACCGAAGGAATTCGCGGCTGGAACTTGTACGCTCGACGAGACCGAAGCAATACGCGGCTGGGACTGGTACGCATAACGACACCGAAGCAATACGCTGCTGGTACTTATACGCTCGACGATGCCGAAGCAATACGCGGCTGGGATTTGTACGCGTAACGAGACCGAAGCAATACGCGGCTAGAGCTTGTCCGCTCGAAGAGAACGAAAGGAATACGCGGCTGGGACCTGTACGCATAACCAGAACAAAGTAATACGCGGCTGGAACTTGTACGCTCGACGCGACCGAAGCAATTCGCGGCTGGAACTTGTACGCTCGACGAGACCGAAGCAATTCGCGGCTGGAACTTGCACGCATAACGAGACCGAAGCAATACGCGGCTGGAACCTGTACGCTCGACGAGACCGAAGCAATACGCGGCTGGAACTTGTACGCTCGATGAGAGCGAAGCAATACGCGGCTCGAACTTGCACGCATAACGAGACCGAAGCAATACGCGGCTGGAACTTGTACGCATAACGAGATCGAAGCAATACGCGGCTGGAACTGGTACGCTCGACGAGACCGAAGGAATTCGCGGCTGGAACTTGTACGCTCGACGAGACCGAAGCAATACGCGGCTGGAACTTGCACGCATAACGAGACCGAAGCAATACGCGGCTGGAACTTGTACGCTCGACGAGACCGAAGCAATACGCGGCTGGAACTTGTACCCTCCACGAGACCGAAGCAATACGCTGCTGGAACTTGTACGCGCGACGACATCGAGCAATACGCGGCTGGGACTTGAACGCACAACTAGAACAAAGCAATACGCGGCTGGAACTTGTACGCATAACGAGGTCGAAGCAATACGCGGCTGGAACTGGTACGCTCGACGAGACCGAAGGAATTCGCGGCTGGAACTTGTACGCTCGACGAGACCGAAGCAATACGCGGCTGGAACTTGCACGCATAACGAGACCGAAGCAATACGCGGCTGGAACTTGCACGCTCGACGAGACCGAAGAAATACGCGGCTGGAACTTGTACCCTCCACGAGACCGAAGCAATACGCTGCTGGAACTTGTACGCGCGACGACATCGAGCAATACGCGGCTGGGACTTGAACGCACAACTAGAACAAAGCAATACGCGGCTGGGACTGGTACGCTCGACGAGACCGAAGGAATTCGCGGCTGGAACTTGTACGCTCGACGAGACCGAAGCAATACGCGGCTGGAACTTGTACCCTCCACGAGACCGAAGCAATACGCGGCTGGAACTTGTACGCGCGACGAGATCGAGCAATACGCGGCTGGGACTTGAACGCATAACCAGAACAAAGCAATACGCGGCTGGGACTGGTACGCATAACGAGACCGAAGCAATACGCTGCTGGTACTTATACGCTCCACGAGACCGAAGCAATACACGGCTGGGACATGTACCCGTAACGAGACCGAAGCAATACGCGGCTAGAGCTTGTCCGCTCGAAGAGAACGAAAGGAATACGCGGCTGGGACCTGTACGCATAACGAGACCGAAGCAATACGCGGCTGGAACTTGCACACATAACGACACCGAAGCAAAGCGCAGTTGGAACTTGTACGCTCCACGAGACCGAAGTAATACGCGGCTGGAACTTGTGCGCTCCACGAGACCGGAGCAATACGCGGCTGGGACTTGTACGCTCGACGATGCCGAAGCAATACGCGGCTGGGATTTGTACGCTCGACGAGACCGATGCAATTCGCGGCTGGAACATGTACGCGTTACGAGACCGAAGCAATACGCGGCTGGAACTTGTGCGTTCCACGAGACCGAAGCAATAGGCTGCTGGAACTTGTACGCTCGACGAGACCGAAGCAATACGCGGCTGGAACTTGCACGCTTAACGAGAACGAAGCAATACGCGTCTGGAACTTGTATCCTCCACTAGACCGAAGCAATACGCGGCTGGAACTTGTACGCGCGACGAGACCGAAGCAATACGCGGCTGGGACTTGCACGCATAACGAGACCGAAGCAATACGCGGCTGGAACTTGTACGCTCAACGAGACCGAAGCAATACGCGGCTGGAACTTGTACCCTCCACGAGACCGAAGCAACACGCGGCTGGAACTTGTACGCTCGACGAGACCGAAGCAATACGCGGCTGGAACATGTACGCTCGATGAGACCGAAGCAATACGCGGCTGGAACTTGTACGCTCGACAAGACCGAAGGAATACGCGGCTGAAACTTGACGCATAACGAGATCGAAGCAATACGCGGCTGGGACTTGTACGCATAACGACACCGCAGCAATACGCTGCTGGAACTTGGACGCTCGACGAGACCGAAGCAATACGCGGCTGGAACTTGTACGCTCGAAGAGACCGAAGGAATACGCGGCTGGGACTTGTACGCTCGACGAGACCGAAGCAATACGCGTCTGGAACTCGCACGCATAACGAGACCGAAGCAACACGCGGCTGGATCTTGTACGCTCGACGAGACCGAAGCAATACGCGGCTGGAACATGTACGCTCGATGAGACCGAAGCAATACGCGGCTGGAACTTGCACGCATAACGAGACCGAAGCAATACGCGGCTGGAACTGGTACGCTCGACGAGACCGAAGGAATTCGCGGCTGGAACTTGTACGCTCGACGAGACCGAAGCAATACGCGGCTGGGACTGGTACGCATAACGACACCGAAGCAATACGCTGCTGGTACTTATACGCTCGACGATGCCGAAGCAATACGCGGCTGGGATTTGTACGCTCGACGAGACCGATGCAATTCGCGGCTGGAACATGTACGCGTTACGAGACCGAAGCAATACGCGGCTGGAACTTGTGCGTTCCACGAGACCGAAGCAATACGCTGCTGGAACTTGTACGCTCGACGAGACCGAAGCAATACGCGGCTGGAACTTGCACGCAGAACGAGAACAAAGCAATACCTGGCTGGAACTTGTATCCTCCACTAGACCGAAGCAATACGCGGCTGGAACTTCTACGCGCGACGAGACCGAAGCAATACGCGGCTGGAACTTGTACGCTCGACGAGACCGAAGGAATACGCGGCAGAAACTTGACGCATAACGAGATCGAAGCAATACGCGGCTGGGACTTGTACTGATAACGACACCGAAGCAATACGCTGCTGGAACTTGTACGCTCGACGAGACCGAAGCAATACGCGGCTGAAACTTGTATGCATAACGAGATCGAAGCAATACGCGGCTGGGACTTGTACGCATAACGACACCGAACCAATACGCTGCTGGTACTTATACGCTCCACGAGACCGAAGCAATACACGGCTGGGACATGCACGCATAACGAGACCGAAGGAAAACGCGGCTGGAACTTGTACGCGTAACGAGACCGAAGCAATATGCGTCTGCAACTTGTACGCTCGACGAAGCCGAAGGAATACGCGGCTGGGACTTGTACGCATAACGAGACCGAAGCAATACGCGGCTGGGACTTGTACGCTCGACGAAGCCGAAGCAATACGCGGCTGGGATTTGCACGCATAATGACACCGAAGCAATACGCTGCTGGAACTTGTATGCTCGACGAGACCGAAGCAATATGCGGCTGGGACATGCACGCATAACGAGACCGAAGGAAAACGCGGCTGGGACTTGTATGCATAACGAGAACAAAGCAATACGCGGCTGGAACTTGTACCCTCCGCGAGACCGAAGCAATACGCGGCTGGAACTTGTACGCTCGACGAAGCCGAAGGAATACGCGGCTGGGACTTGTACGCATAATGACACCGAAGCAATACGCTGCTGGAACTTGTATGCTCGACGAGACCGAAGGAATACGCGGCTGGAACATGTACGCTCGATGAGACCGAAGCAATACGCGGCTGGAACTTGCACGCATAACGAGACCGAAGCAATACGCGGCTGGTACTTATACGCTCCACGAGACCGAAGCAATACACGGCTGGGACATGCACGCATAACGAGACCGAAGGAAAACGCGGCTGGGACTTGTATGCATAACGAGAACAAAGCAATACGCGGCTGGAACTTGTACCCTCCGCGAGACCGAAGCAATACGCGGCTGGAACTTGTACGCTCGACGAGACCGTAGCAATACGCATCTGGAACTTGCACGCATAACGAGACCGAAGCAATACGCGGCTGGAACG
Organism: Stelis phaeoptera; assembly: GCA_943735885.1. Taxonomy (NCBI): domain Eukaryota; kingdom Metazoa; phylum Arthropoda; class Insecta; order Hymenoptera; family Megachilidae; genus Stelis; species Stelis phaeoptera. Next base: position 3,210,381 of record OX030931.1, read on the forward strand.
TGTACGCTCGACGAGACCGAAGGAATACGCGGCTGGGACTTGTATGCATAACGAGAACAAAGCAATACGCTGCTGGAACTTGTACCCTCCGCGAGACCGAAGCAATACGCGGCTGGAACTTGTACGCTCGACGAGACCGTAGCAATACGCATCTGGAACTTGCACGCATAACGAGACCGAAGCAACACGCGGCTGGAACCTGTACGCTTGACGAGACCGAAGCAATACGCGGCTGGATCTTGCACGAATAACGAGACCGAAGCAGTACGCGTCTGGAACTTGCACACATAACGAGACCGAAGCAACACGCGGCTGGAACCTGTACGCTCGACGAGACCGAAGCAATACGCGGCTGGAACTTGTACGCTCGACGAGACCGAAGCAATACGCGGCTGAAGCTTGCACGCATAACGAGACCGAAGCAATACGCTGCTGGAACTTGTACGCTCGACGAGACCGAAGCAATACGCGGCTGAAGCTTGTACGCATAACGAGATCGAAGCAATACGCGGCTGGGACTTGTACGCATAACGACACCGAAGCTATACGCTGCTGGAACTTGTACGCTCGACGAGACCGAAGCAATAGGCGGCAGGGACTTGTACGCATAACGAGACCGAAGCAATACGCTGCTGGAACTTGTACGAATAACGAGACCGAAGCAATACGCGGTTGGGACTTGTACACCTAGCTAGACCGAAGCAATACACGGCTGGGACATGTACGCGTAACGAGACCGAAGCAATACGCGGCTAGAGCTTGTCCGCTCGAAGAGAACGAAAGGAATACGCGGCTGGGAACTGTACGCATAACGAGGTCGAAGCAATACGCGGCTGGAACTTGCACGCATAACGACACCGAAGCAATACGCTGCTGGAACTTGTACGCTCGACGAGACCGAAGCAATACGCGGCTGAAACTTGTACGCATAACGAGATCGAAGCAATACGGGGCTGGGACTTGTACGCATAACGACACCGAAGCTATACGCTGCTGGAACTTGTACGCTCGACGAGACCGAAGCAATACGCGGCTGGAACTTGTACGCTCGATGAGACCGAAGCAATACGCGCCTGGAACTTGCACGCATAACGAGACCGAAGCAATACGCGGCTGGAGCTTGTACGCATAACGAGATCGAAGCAATACGCGGCTGGAACTGGTACGCTCGACGAGACCGAAGGAATTCGCGGCTGGAACTTGTACGCTCGACGAGACCGAAGCAATACGCGGCTGGAACTTGCACGCATAACGAGACCGAAGCAATACGCGGCTGGAACTTGTACGCTCGACGAGACCGAAGCAATACGCGGCTGGAACTTGTACCCTCCACGAGACCGAAGCAATACGCTGCTGGAACTTGTACGCGCGACGACATCGAGCAATACGCGGCTGGGACTTGAACGCACAACTAGAACAAAGCAATACGCGGCTGGGACTGGTACGCTCGACGAGACCGAAGGAATTCGCGGCTGGAACTTGTACGCTCGACGATACCGAAGCAATACGCGGCTGGAACTTGCACGCATAACGAGACCGAAGCAATACGCGGCTGGAACTTGCACGCATAACGAGAACGAAGCAATACGCGTCTGGAACTTGTATCCTCCACTAGACCGAAGCAATACGCGGCTGGAACTTGTACGCGCGACGAGACCGAAGCAATACGCGGCTGGGACTTGCACGCATAACGAGACCGAAGCAATACGCGGCTGGAACTTGTACGCTCGACGCGACCGAAGCAATTCGCGGCTGGAACTTGTACGCTCGACGAGACCGAAGCAATTCGCGGCTGGAACCTGCACGCATAACGAGACCGAAGCAATACGCGGCTGGAACTTTTACGCTCAACGAGACCGAAGCAATACGCGGCTGGTACTTGTACCCTCCACGAGACCGAAGCAACACGCGGCTGGGACTTGTACGCTCGACGAGACCGAAGCAATACGCGTCTGGAACTCGCACGCATAACGAGACCGAAGCAACACGCGGCTGGATCTTGTACGCTCGACGAGACCGAAGCAATACGCGGCTGGAACATGTACGCTCGATGAGACCGAAGCAATACGCGGCTGGAACTTGCACGCATGACGAGACCGAAGCAATACGCGGGTGGAACTGGTACGCTCGACGAGACCGAAGGAATTCGCGGCTGGAACTTGTACGCTCGACGAGACCGGAGCAATACGCGGCTGGGACTGGTACGCATAACGACACCGAAGCAATACGCTGCTGGTACTTATACGCTCGACGATGCCGAAGCAATACGCGGCTGGGATTTGTACGCTCGACGAGACCGATGCAATTCGCGGCTGGAACATGTACGCGTTACGAGACCGAAGCAACACGCGGCTGGAACCTGTACGCTTGACGAGACCGAAGCAATACGCGGCTGGATCTTGCACGAATAACGAGACCGAAGCAGTACGCGCCTGGAACTTGCACACATAACGAGACCGAAGCAACACGCGGCTGGAACCTGTACGCTCGACGAGACCGAAGCAATACGCGGCTGGAACTTGTATGCTCGACGAGACCGAAGCAATACGCGGCTGAAGCTTGTACGCATAACGAGACCGAAGCAATACGCTGCTGGAACTTGTACGCTCGACGAGACCGAAGCAATACGCGGCTGAAGCTTGTACGCATAACGAGATCGAAGCAATACGCGGCTGGGACTTGTACGCATAACGACACCGAAGCTATACGCTGCTGGAACTTGTACGCTCGACGAGACCGAAGCAATAGGCGGCAGGGACTTGTACGCATAACGAGACCGAAGCAATACGCTGCTGGAACTTGTACGAATAACGAGACCGAAGCAATACGCGGCTGGGACTTGTACGCCTAGCTAGACCGAAGCAATACACGGCTGGGACATGTACGCGTAACGAGACCGAAGCAATACGCGGCTAGAGCTTATCCGCTCGAAGAGAACGAAAGGAATACGCGGCTGGGACCTGTACGCATAACCAGGTCGAAGCAATACGCGGCTGGAACTGGTACGCTCGACGAGACCGAAGCAATACGCGGCTGGAACTTGCACGCATAACGACACCGAAGCAATACGCTGCTGGAACTTGTACGCTCGACGAGACCGAAGCAATACGCGGCTGAAACTTGTACGCATAACGAGATCGAAGCAATACGCGGCTGGGATTTGTACGCTCGACGAGACCGATGCAATTCGCGGCTGGAACATGTACGCGTTACGAGACCGAAGCAACACGCGGCTGGAACCTGTACGCTTGACGAGACCGAAGCAATACGCGGCTGGATCTTGCACGAATAACGAGACCGAAGCAGTACGCGTCTGGAACTTGCACACATAACGAGACCGAAGCAACACGCGGCTGGAACCTGTACGCTCGACGAGACCGAAGCAATACGCGGCTGGAACTTGCACGCATAACGAGACCGAAGCAATACGCGGCTGGAACTTGCACGCTCGACGAGACCGAAGCAATACGCGGCTGGAACTTGTACCCTCCACGAGACCGAAGCAATACGCTGCTGGAACTTGTACGCGCGACGACATCGAGCAATACGCGGCTGGGACTTGAACGCACAACTAGAACAAAGCAATACGCGGCTGGGACTGGTACGCTCGACGAGACCGAAGGAATTCGCGGCTGGAACTTGTACGCTCGACGAGACCGAAGCAATACGCGGCTGGAACTTGCACGCATAACGAGACCGAAGCAATACGCGGCTGGAACTTGTACGCTCGACGAGACCGAAGCAATACGCGGCTGGAACTTGTACCCTCCACGAGACCGAAGCAATACGCGGCTGGAACTTGTACGCGCGACGAGATCGAGCAATACGCGGCTGGGACTTGAACGCATAACCAGAACAAAGCAATACGCGGCTGGGACTGGTACGCATAACGAGACCGAAGCAATACGCTGCTGGTACTTATACGCTCCACGAGAGCGAAGCAATACACGGCTGGGACATGTACGCGTAACGAGACCGAAGCAATACGCGGCTAGAGCTTGTCCGCTCGAAGAGAACGAAAGGAATACGCGGCTGGGACCTGTACGCATAACGAGACCGAAGCAATACGCGGCTGGAACTTGCACACATAACGACACCGAAGCAAAGCGCAGTTGGAACTTGTACGCTCCACGAGACCGAAGTAATACGCGGCTGGAACTTGTGCGCTCCACGAGACCGGAGCAATACGCGGCTGGGACTTGTACGCTCGACGATGCCGAAGCAATACGCGGCTGGGATTTGTACGCTCGACGAGACCGATGCAATTCGCGGCTGGAACATGTACGCGTTACGAGACCGAAGCAATACGCGGCTGGAACTTGTGCGTTCCACGAGACCGAAGCAATAGGCTGCTGGAACTTGTACGCTCGACGAGACCGAAGCAATACGCGGCTGGAACTTGCACGCTTAACGAGAACGAAGCAATACGCGTCTGGAACTTGTATCCTCCACTAGACCGAAGCAATACGCGGCTGGAACTTGTACGCGCGACGAGACCGAAGCAATACGCGGCTGGGACTTGCACGCATAACGAGACCGAAGCAATACGCGGCTGGAACTTGTACGCTCAACGAGACCGAAGCAATACGCGGCTGGAACTTGTACCCTCCACGATACCGAAGCAACACGCGGCTGGAACTTGTACCCTCCACGAGACCGAAGCAATACGCGGCTGGAACTTGTACGCGCGACGAGATCGAGCAATACGCGGCTGGGACTTGAACGCATAACCAGAACAAAGCAATACGCGGCTGGGACTGGTACGCATAACGAGACCGAAGCAATACGCTGCTGGTACTTATACGCTCCACGAGACCGAAGCAATACACGGCTGGGACATGTACGCGTAACGAGACCGAAGCAATACGCGGCTAGAGCTTGTCCGCTCGAAGAGAACGAAAGGAATACGCGGCTGGGACCTGTACGCATAACCAGAACAAAGTAATACGCGGCTGGAACTTGTACGCTCGACGCGACCGAAGCAATTCGCGGCTGGAACTTGTACGCGCGACGAGATCGAGCAATACGCGGCTGGGACTTGAACGCATAACCAGAACAAAGCAATACGCGGCTGGGACTGGTACGCATAACGAGACCGAAGCAATACGCTGCTGGTACTTATACGCTCCACGAGACCGAAGCAATACACGGCTGGGACATGTACGCGTAACGAGACCGAAGCAATACGCGGCTAGAGCTTGTCCGCTCGAAGAGAACGAAAGGAATACGCGGCTGGGACCTGTACGCATAACCAGAACAAAGTAATACGCGGCTGGAACTTGTACGCTCGACGCGACCGAAGCAATTCGCGGCTGGAACTTGTACGCTCGACGAGACCGAAGCAATTCGCGGCTGGAACTTGCACGCATAACGAGACCGAAGCAATACGCGGCTGGAACTTGTACGCTCAACGAGACCGAAGCAATACGCGGCTGGAACTTGTACCCTCCACGAGACCGAAGCAACACGCGGCTGGAACTTGTACGCTCGACGAGACCGAAGCAATACGCGGCTGGAACATGTACGCTCGATGAGACCGAAGCAATACGCGGCTGGAACTTGTACGCTCGACGAAGCCGAAGGAATACGCGGCTGGGACTTGTACGCATAACGAGACCGAAGCAATACGCGGCTGGGACTTGTACGCTCGACGAAGCCGAAGCAATACGCGGCTGGGATTTGCACGCATAACGAGACCGAAGCAATACGCGGCTGGAACTAGTACGCTCGACGAAGCCGAAGGAATACGCGGCTGGGACTTGTACGCATAATGACACCGAAGCAATACGCTGCTGGAACTTGTATGCTCGACGAGACCGAAGCAATATGCGGCTGGAACTTGTACGCTCGAAGAGACCGAAGGAATACGCGGCTGGAACATGTACGCTCGATGAGACCGAAGCAATACGCGGCTGGAACTTGCACGCATAACGAGACCGAAGCAATACGCGGCTGGAACTGGTACGCTCGACGAGACCGAAGGAATTCGCGGCTGGAACTTGTACGCTCGACGAGACCGAAGCAATACGAGGCTGGGACTGGTACGCATAACGACACCGAAGCAATACGCTGCTGTTACTTATACGCTCGACGATGCCGAAGCAATACGCGGCTGGGATTTGTACGCTCGACGAGACCGATGCAATTCGCGGCTGGAACATGTACGCGTTACGAGACCGAAGCAATACGCGGCTGGAACTTGTGCGTTCCACGAGACCGAAGCAATACGCTGCTGGAACTTGTACGCTCGACGAGACCGAAGCAATACGCGGCTGGAACTTGCACGCAGAACGAGAACAAAGCAATACGCGGCTGGAACTTGTATCCTCCACTAGACCGAAGCAATACGCGGCTGGAACTTCTACGCGCGACGAGACCGAAGCAATACGCGGCTGGAACTTGTACGCTCGACGAGACCGAAGGAATACGCGGCAGAAACTTGACGCATAACGAGATCGAAGCAATACGCGGCTGGGACTTGTACTGATAACGACACCGAAGCAATACGCTGCTGGAACTTGTACGCTCGACGAGACCGAAGCAATACGCGGCTGAAACTTGTATGCATAACGAGATCGAAGCAATACGCGGCTGGGACTTGTACGCATAACGACACCGAACCAATACGCTGCTGGTACTTATACGCTCCACGAGACCGAAGCAATACACGGCTGGGACATGCACGCATAACGAGACCGAAGGAAAACGCGGCTGGAACTTGTACGCGTAACGAGACCGAAGCAATATGCGTCTGCAACTTGTACGCTCGACGAAGCCGAAGGAATACGCGGCTGGGACTTGTACGCATAACGAGACCGAAGCAATACGCGGCTGGGACTTGTACGCTCGACGAAGCCGAAGCAATACGCGGCTGGGATTTGCACGCATAACGAGACCGAAGCAATACGCGGCTGGAACTAGTACGCTCGACGAAGCCGAAGGAATACGCGGCTGGGACTTGTACGCATAATGACACCGAAGCAATACGCTGCTGGAACTTGTATGCTCGACGAGACCGAAGCAATATGCGGCTGGAACTTGTACGCTCGAAGAGACCGAAGGAATACGCGGCTGGAACATGTACGCTCGATGAGACCGAAGCAATACGCGGCTGGAACTTGCACGCATAACGAGACCGAAGCAATACGCGGCTGGTACTTATACGCTCCACGAGACCGAAGCAATACACGGCTGGGACATGCACGCATAACGAGACCGAAGCAATACGCGGCTGGAACGTGTACGCTCGACGAGACCGAAGGAATACGCGGCTGGGACTTGTACGCATAACGAGAACAAAGCAATACGCGGCTGGAACTTGTACCCTCCGCGAGACCGAAGCAATACGCGGCTGGAACTTGTACGCTCGACGAGACCGTAGCAATACGCATCTGGAACTTGCACGCATAACGAGACCGAAGCAACACGCGGCTGGAACCTGTACGCTTGACGAGACCGAAGCAATACGCGGCTGGATCTTGCACGAATAACGAGACCGAAGTAGTACGCGTCTGGAACTTGCACACATAACGAGACCGAAGCAACACGCGGCTGGAACCTGTACGCTCGACGAGACCGAAGCAATACGCGGCTGGAACTTGTACGCTCGACGAGACCGAAGCAATACGCGGCTGAAGCTTGTACGCATAACGAGACCGAAGCAATACGCTGCTGGAACTTGTACGCTCGACGAGACCGAAGCAATACGCGGCTGAAGCTTGTACGCATAACGAGATCGAAGCAATACGCGGCTGGACTTGTACGCATAACGACACCGAAGCTATACGCTGCTGGAACTTGTACGCTCGACGAGACCGAAGCAATAGGCGGCAGGGACTTGTACGCATAACGAGACCGAAGCAATACGCTGCTGGAACTTGTACGAATAACGAGACCGAAGCAATACGCGGTTGGGACTTGTACGCCTAGCTAGACTGAAGCAATACACGGCTGGGACATGTACGCGTAACGAGACCGAAGCAATACGCGGCTAGAGCTTGTCCGCTCGAAGAGAACGAAAGGAATACGCGGCTGGGACCTGTACGCATAACGAGGTCGAAGCAATACGCGGCTGGAACTGGTACGCTCGACGAGACCGAAGCAATACGCGGCTGGAACTTGCACGCATAACGACACCGAAGCAATACGCTGCTGGAACTTGTACGCTCGACGAGACCGAAGCAATACGCGGCTGAAACTTGTACGCATAACGAGATCGAAGCAATACGCGGCTGGGACTTGTACGCATAACGACACCGAAGCTATACGCTGCTGGAACTTGTACGCTCGACGAGACCGAAGCAATACGCGGCTGGAACTTGTACGCTCGATGAGACCGAAGCAATACGCGCCTGGAACTTGCACGCATAACGAGACCGAAGCAATACGCGGCTGGAACTTGCACGCATAACGAGACCGAAGCAATCCGCGGCTGGAACTTGTACGCATAACGAGATCGAAGCAATACGCAGCTGGAACTGGTACGCCCGACGAGACCGAAGGAATTCGCGGCTGGAACTTGTACGCTCGACGAGACCGAAGCAATACGCGGCTGGAACTTGCACGCATAACGAGACCGAAGCAATACGCTTCTGGAAGTTGTACGCTCGACGAGACCGAAGCAATACGCGGCTGGAACTTGTACCCTCCACGAGACCGAAGCAATACGCTGCTGGAACTTGTACGCGCGACGACATCGAGCAATACGCGGCTGGGACTTGAACGCACAACTAGAACAAAGCAATACGCGGCTGGGACTTGTACGCTCGACGAGACCGAAGCAATACGCGTCTGGAACTCGCACGCATAACGAGACCGAAGCAACACGCGGCTGGATCTTGTACGCTCGACGAGACCGAAGCAATACGCGGCTGGAACATGTACGCTCGATGAGACCGAAGCAATACGCGGCTGGAACTTGCACGCATAACGAGACCGAAGCAATACGCGGGTGGAACTGGTACGCTCGACGAGACCGAAGGAATTCGCGGCTGGAACTTGTACGCTCGACGAGACCGGAGCAATACGCGGCTGGGACTGGTACGCATAACGACACCGAAGCAATACGCTGCTGGTACTTATACGCTCGACGATGCCGAAGCAATACGCGGCTGGGATTTGTACGCTCGACGAGACCGATGCAATTCGCGGCTGGAACATGTACGCGTTACGAGACCGAAGCAATACGCGGCTGGAACTTGTGCGTTCCACGAGACCGAAGCAATACGCGGCTGGGATTTGTACGCTCGACGAGACCGATGCAATTCGCGGCTGGAACATGTACGCGTTACGAGACCGAAGCAACACGCGGCTGGAACCTGTACGCTTGACGAGACCGAAGCAATACGCGGCTGGATCTTGCACGAATAACGAGACCGAAGCAGTACGCGTCTGGAACTTGCACACATAACGAGACCGAAGCAACACGCGGCTGGAACCTGTACGCTCGACGAGACCGAAGCAATACGCGGCTGGAACTTGCACGCATAACGAGACCGAAGCAATACGCGGCTGGAACTTGCACGCTCGACGAGACCGAAGCAATACGCGGCTGGAACTTGTACCCTCCACGAGACCGAAGCAATACGCTGCTGGAACTTGTACGCGCGACGACATCGAGCAATACGCGGCTGGGACTTGAACGCACAACTAGAACAAAGCAATACGCGGCTGGGACTGGTACGCTCGACGAGACCGAAGGAATTCGCGGCTGGAACTTGTACGCTCGACGAGACCGAAGCAATACGCGGCTGGAACTTGCACGCATAACGAGACCGAAGCAATACGCGGCTGGAACTTGTACGCTCGACGAGACCGAAGCAATACGCGGCTGGAACTTGTACCCTCCACGAGACCGAAGCAATACGCGGCTGGAACTTGTACGCGCGACGAGATCGAGCAATACGCGGCTGGGACTTGAACGCATAACCAGAACAAAGCAATACGCGGCTGGGACTGGTACGCATAACGAGACCGAAGCAATACGCTGCTGGTACTTATACGCTCCACGAGAGCGAAGCAATACACGGCTGGGACATGTACGCGTAACGAGACCGAAGCAATACGCGGCTAGAGCTTGTCCGCTCGAAGAGAACGAAAGGAATACGCGGCTGGGACCTGTACGCATAACGAGACCGAAGCAATACGCGGCTGGAACTTGCACACATAACGACACCGAAGCAAAGCGCAGTTGGAACTTGTACGCTCCACGAGACCGAAGTAATACGCGGCTGGAACTTGTGCGCTCCACGAGACCGGAGCAATACGCGGCTGGGACTTGTACGCTCGACGATGCCGAAGCAATACGCGGCTGGGATTTGTACGCTCGACGAGACCGATGCAATTCGCGGCTGGAACATGTACGCGTTACGAGACCGAAGCAATACGCGGCTGGAACTTGTGCGTTCCACGAGACCGAAGCAATAGGCTGCTGGAACTTGTACGCTCGACGAGACCGAAGCAATACGCGGCTGGAACTTGCACGCTTAACGAGAACGAAGCAATACGCGTCTGGAACTTGTATCCTCCACTAGACCGAAGCAATACGCGGCTGGAACTTGTACGCGCGACGAGACCGAAGCAATACGCGGCTGGGACTTGCACGCATAACGAGACCGAAGCAATACGCGGCTGGAACTTGTACGCTCAACGAGACCGAAGCAATACGCGGCTGGAACTTGTACCCTCCACGATACCGAAGCAACACGCGGCTGGAACTTGTACCCTCCACGAGACCGAAGCAATACGCTGCTGGAACTTGTACGCGCGACGACATCGAGCAATACGCGGCTGGGACTTGAACGCACAACTAGAACAAAGCAATACGCGGCTGGGACTGGTACGCTCGACGAGACCGAAGGAATTCGCGGCTGGAACTTGTACGCTCGACGAGACCGAAGCAATACGCGGCTGGAACTTGCACGCATAACGAGACCGAAGCAATACGCGGCTGGAACTTGTACGCTCGACGAGACCGAAGCAATACGCGGCTGGAACTTGTACCCTCCACGAGACCGAAGCAATACGCGGCTGGAACTTGTACGCGCGACGAGATCGAGCAATACGCGGCTGGGACTTGAACGCATAACCAGAACAAAGCAATACGCGGCTGGGACTGGTACGCATAACGAGACCGAAGCAATACGCTGCTGGTACTTATACGCTCCACGAGAGCGAAGCAATACACGGCTGGGACATGTACGCGTAACGAGACCGAAGCAATACGCGGCTAGAGCTTGTCCGCTCGAAGAGAACGAAAGGAATACGCGGCTGGGACCTGTACGCATAACGAGACCGAAGCAATACGCGGCTGGAACTTGCACACATAACGACACCGAAGCAAAGCGCAGTTGGAACTTGTACGCTCCACGAGACCGAAGTAATACGCGGCTGGAACTTGTGCGCTCCACGAGACCGGAGCAATACGCGGCTGGGACTTGTACGCTCGACGATGCCGAAGCAATACGCGGCTGGGATTTGTACGCTCGACGAGACCGATGCAATTCGCGGCTGGAACATGTACGCGTTACGAGACCGAAGCAATACGCGGCTGGAACTTGTGCGTTCCACGAGACCGAAGCAATAGGCTGCTGGAACTTGTACGCTCGACGAGACCGAAGCAATACGCGGCTGGAACTTGCACGCTTAACGAGAACGAAGCAATACGCGTCTGGAACTTGTATCCTCCACTAGACCGAAGCAATACGCGGCTGGAACTTGTACGCGCGACGAGACCGAAGCAATACGCGGCTGGGACTTGCACGCATAACGAGACCGAAGCAATACGCGGCTGGAACTTGTACGCTCAACGAGACCGAAGCAATACGCGGCTGGAACTTGTACCCTCCACGATACCGAAGCAACACGCGGCTGGAACTTGTACCCTCCACGAGACCGAAGCAATACGCGGCTGGAACTTGTACGCGCGACGAGATCGAGCAATACGCGGCTGGGACTTGAACGCATAACCAGAACAAAGCAATACGCGGCTGGGACTGGTACGCATAACGAGACCGAAGCAATACGCTGCTGGTACTTATACGCTCCACGAGACCGAAGCAATACACGGCTGGGACATGTACGCGTAACGAGACCGAAGCAATACGCGGCTAGAGCTTGTCCGCTCGAAGAGAACGAAAGGAATACGCGGCTGGGACCTGTACGCATAACCAGAACAAAGTAATACGCGGCTGGAACTTGTACGCTCGACGCGACCGAAGCAATTCGCGGCTGGAACTTCTACGCTCGACGAGACCGAAGCAATTCGCGGCTGGAACTTGCACGCATAACGAGACCGAAGCAATACGCGGCTGGAACTTGTACGCTCAACGAGACCGAAGCAATACGCGGCTGGAACTTGTACCCTCCACGAGACCGAAGCAACACGCGGCTGGAACTTGTACGCTCGACGAGACCGAAGCAATACGCGGCTGGAACATGTACGCTCGATGAGACCGAAGCAATACGCGGCTGGAACTTGTACGCTCGACAAGACCGAAGGAATACGCGGCTGAAACTTGACGCATAACGAGATCGAAGCAATACGCGGCTGGGACTTGTACGCATAACGACACCGCAGCAATACGCTGCTGGAACTTGGACGCTCGACGAGACCGAAGCAATACGCGGCTGGAACTTGTACGCTCGAAGAGACCGAAGGAATACGCGGCTGGGACTTGTACGCTCGACGAGACCGAAGCAATACGCGTCTGGAACTCGCACGCATAACGAGACCGAAGCAACACGCGGCTGGATCTTGTACGCTCGACGAGACCGAAGCAATACGCGGCTGGAACATGTACGCTCGATGAGACCGAAGCAATACGCGGCTGGAACTTGCACGCTCGACGATGCCGAAGCAATACGCGGCTGGGATTTGTACGCTCGACGAGACCGATGCAATTCGCGGCTGGAACATGTACGCGTTACGAGACCGAAGCAATACGCGGCTGGAACTTGTGCGTTCCACGAGACCGAAGCAATACGCTGCTGGTACTTATACGCTCGACGATGCCGAAGCAATACGCGGCTGGGATTTGTACGCTCGACGAGACCGATGCAATTCGCGGCTGGATCATGTACGCGTTACGAGACCGAAGCAATACGCGGCTGGAACTTGTGCGTTCCACGAGACCGAAGCAATACGCGGCTGGGATTTGTACGCTCGACGAGATCGATGCAATTCGCGGCTGGAACATGTACGCGTTACGAGACCGAAGCAACACGCGGCTGGAACCTGTACGCTTGACGAGACCGAAGCAATACGCGGCTGGATCTTGCACGAATAACGAGACCGAAGCAGTACGCGTCTGGAACTTGCACACATAACGAGACCGAAGCAACACGCGGCTGGAACCTGTACGCTCGACGAGACCGAAGCAATACGCGGCTGGAACTTGCACGCATAACGAGACCGAAGCAATACGCGGCTGGAACTTGCACGCTCGACGAGACCGAAGCAATACGCGGCTGGAACTTGTACCCTCCACGAGACCGAAGCAATACGCTGCTGGAACTTGTACGCGCGACGACATCGAGCAATACGCGGCTGGGACTTGAACGCACAACTAGAACAAAGCAATACGCGGCTGGGACTGGTACGCTCGACGAGACCGAAGGAATTCGCGGCTGGAACTTGTACGCTCGACGAGACCGAAGCAATACGCGGCTGGAACTTGCACGCATAACGAGACCGAAGCAATACGCGGCTGGAACTTGTACGCTCGACGAGACCGAAGCAATACGCGGCTGGAACTTGTACCCTCCACGAGACCGAAGCAATACGCGGCTGGAACTTGTACGCGCGACGAGATCGAGCAATACGCGGCTGGGACTTGAACGCATAACCAGAACAAAGCAATACGCGGCTGGGACTGGTACGCATAACGAGACCGAAGCAATACGCTGCTGGTACTTATACGCTCCACGAGAGCGAAGCAATACACGGCTGGGACATGTACGCGTAACGAGACCGAAGCAATACGCGGCTAGAGCTTGTCCGCTCGAAGAGAACGAAAGGAATACGCGGCTGGGACCTGTACGCATAACGAGACCGAAGCAATACGCGGCTGGAACTTGCACACATAACGACACCGAAGCAAAGCGCAGTTGGAACTTGTACGCTCCACGAGACCGAAGTAATACGCGGCTGGAACTTGTGCGCTCCACGAGACCGGAGCAATACGCGGCTGGGACTTGTACGCTCGACGATGCCGAAGCAATACGCGGCTGGGATTTGTACGCTCGACGAGACCGATGCAATTCGCGGCTGGAACATGTACGCGTTACGAGACCGAAGCAATACGCGGCTGCAACTTGTGCGTTCCACGAGACCGAAGCAATAGGCTGCTGGAACTTGTACGCTCGACGAGACCGAAGCAATACGCGGCTGGAACTTGCACGCTTAACGAGAACGAAGCAATACGCGTCTGGAACTTGTATCCTCCACTAGACCGAAGCAATACGCGGCTGGAACTTGTACGCGCGACGAGACCGAAGCAATACGCGGCTGGGACTTGCACGCATAACGAGACCGAAGCAATACGCGGCTGGAACTTGTACGCTCAACGAGACCGAAGCAATACGCGGCTGGAACTTGTACCCTCCACGATACCGAAGCAACACGCGGCTGGAACTTGTACCCTCCACGAGACCGAAGCAATACGCGGCTGGAACTTGTACGCGCGACGAGATCGAGCAATACGCGGCTGGGACTTGAACGCATAACCAGAACAAAGCAATACGCGGCTGGGACTGGTACGCATAACGAGACCGAAGCAATACGCTGCTGGTACTTATACGCTCCACGAGACCGAAGCAATACACGGCTGGGACATGTACGCGTAACGAGACCGAAGCAATACGCGGCTAGAGCTTGTCCGCTCGAAGAGAACGAAAGGAATACGCGGCTGGGACCTGTACGCATAACCAGAACAAAGTAATACGCGGCTGGAACTTGTACGCTCGACGCGACCGAAGCAATTCGCGGCTGGAACTTGTACGCTCGACGAGACCGAAGCAATTCGCGGCTGGAACTTGCACGCACAACGAGACCGAAGCAATACGCGGCTGGAACTTGTACGCTCAACGAGACCGAAGCAATACGCGGCTGGAACTTGTACCCTCCACGAGACCGAAGCAACACGCGGCTGGAACTTGTACGCTCGACGAGACCGAAGCAATACGCGGCTGGAACATGTACGCTCGATGAGACCGAAGCAATACGCGGCTGGAACTTGTACGCTCGACAAGACCGAAGGAATACGCGGCTGAAACTTGACGCATAACGAGATCGAAGCAATACGCGGCTGGGACTTGTACGCATAACGACACCGCAGCAATACGCTGCTGGAACTTGGACGCTCGACGAGACCGAAGCAATACGCGGCTGGAACTTGTACGCTCGAAGAGACCGAAGGAATACGCGGCTGGGACTTGTACGCTCGACGAGACCGAAGCAATACGCGTCTGGAACTCGCACGCATAACGAGACCGAAGCAACACGCGGCTGGATCTTGTACGCTCGACGAGACCGAAGCAATACGCGGCTGGAACTTGTATCCTCCACTAGACCGAAGCAATACGCGGCTGGAACTTCTACGCGCGACGAGACCGAAGCAATACGCGGCTGGAACTTGTACGCTCGACGAGACCGAAGGAATACGCGGCAGAAACTTGACGCATAACGAGATCGAAGCAATACGCGGCTGGGACTTGTACTGATAACGACACCGAAGCAATACGCTGCTGGAACTTGTACGCTCGACGAGACCGAAGCAATACGCGGCTGAAACTTGTATGCATAACGAGATCGAAGCAATACGCGGCTGGGACTTGTACGCATAACGACACCGAACCAATACGCTGCTGGTACTTATACGCTCCACGAGACCGAAGCAATACACGGCTGGGACATGCACGCATAACGAGACCGAAGGAAAACGCGGCTGGAACTTGTACGCGTAACGAGACCGAAGCAATATGCGTCTGCAACTTGTACGCTCGACGAAGCCGAAGGAATACGCGGCTGGGACTTGTACGCATAACGAGACCGAAGCAATACGCGGCTGGGACTTGTACGCTCGACGAAGCCGAAGCAATACGCGGCTGGGATTTGCACGCATAACGAGACCGAAGCAATACGCGGCTGGAACTAGTACGCTCGACGAAGCCGAAGGAATACGCGGCTGGGACTTGTACGCATAATGACACCGAAGCAATACGCTGCTGGAACATGTATGCTCGACGAGACCGAAGCAATATGCGGCTGGAACTTGTACGCTCGAAGAGACCGAAGGAATACGCGGCTGGAACATGTACGCTCGATGAGACCGAAGCAATACGCGGCTGGAACTTGCACGCATAACGAGACCGAAGCAATACGCGGCTGGTACTTATACGCTCCACGAGACCGAAGCAATACACGGCTGGGACATGCACGCATAACGAGACCGAAGCAATACGCGGCTGGAAC
Source organism: Stelis phaeoptera (assembly GCA_943735885.1). Lineage (NCBI taxonomy): Eukaryota > Metazoa > Arthropoda > Insecta > Hymenoptera > Megachilidae > Stelis > Stelis phaeoptera. The sequence goes on from OX030931.1 coordinate 3,226,852, forward strand.
GTGTACGCTCGACGAGACCGAAGGAATACGCGGCTGGGACTTGTATGCATAACGAGAACAAAGCAATACGCGGCTGGAACTTGTACCCTCCGCGAGACCGAAGCAATACGCGGCTGGAACTTGTACGCTCGACGAGACCGTAGCAATACGCATCTGGAACTTGCACGCATAACGAGACCGAAGCAACACGCGGCTGGAACCTGTACGCTTGACGAGACCGAAGCAATACGCGGCTGGATCTTGCACGAATAACGAGACCGAAGCAGTACGCGTCTGGAACTTGCACACATAACGAGACCGAAGCAACACGCGGCTGGAACCTGTACGCTCGACGAGACCGAAGCAATACGCGGCTGGAACTTGTACGCTCGACGAGACCGAAGCAATACGCGGCTGAAGCTTGTACGCATAACGAGACCGAAGCAATACGCTGCTGGAACTTGTACGCTCGACGAGACCGAAGCAATACGCGGCTGAAGCTTGTACGCATAACGAGATCGAAGCAATACGCGGCTGGACTTGTACGCATAACGACACCGAAGCTATACGCTGCTGGAACTTGTACGCTCGACGAGACCGAAGCAATAGGCGGCAGGGACTTGTACGCATAACGAGACCGAAGCAATACGCTGCTGGAACTTGTACGAATAACGAGACCGAAGCAATACGCGGTTGGGACTTGTACGCCTAGCTAGACTGAAGCAATACACGGCTGGGACATGTACGCGTAACGAGACCGAAGCAATACGCGGCTAGAGCTTGTCCGCTCGAAGAGAACGAAAGGAATACGCGGCTGGGGCCTGTACGCATAACGAGGTCGAAGCAATACGCGGCTGGAACTGGTACGCTCGACGAGACCGAAGCAATACGCGGCTGGAACTTGCACGCATAACGACACCGAAGCAATACGCTGCTGGAACTTGTACGCTCGACGAGACCGAAGCAATACGCGGCTGAAACTTGTACGCATAACGAGATCGAAGCAATACGCGGCTGGGACTTGTACGCATAACGACACCGAAGCTATACGCTGCTGGAACTTGCACGCATAACGAGACCGAAGCAACACGCGGCTGGAACCTGTACGCTTGACGAGACCGAAGCAATACGCGGCTGGATCTTGCACGAATAACGAGACCGAAGCAGTACGCGTCTGGAACTTGCACACATAACGAGACCGAAGCAACACGCGGCTGGAACCTGTACGCTCGACGAGACCGAAGCAATACGCGGCTGGAACTTGTACGCTCGACGAGACCGAAGCAATACGCGGCTGAAGCTTGTACGCATAACGAGACCGAAGCAATACGCTGCTGGAACTTGTACGCTCGACGAGACCGAAGCAATACGCGGCTGAAGCTTGTACGCATAACGAGATCGAAGCAATACGCGGCTGGACTTGTACGCATAACGACACCGAAGCTATACGCTGCTGGAACTTGTACGCTCGACGAGACCGAAGCAATAGGCGGCAGGGACTTGTACGCATAACGAGACCGAAGCAATACGCTGCTGGAACTTGTACGAATAACGAGACCGAAGCAATACGCGGTTGGGACTTGTACGCCTAGCTAGACTGAAGCAATACACGGCTGGGACATGTACGCGTAACGAGACCGAAGCAATACGCGGCTAGAGCTTGTCCGCTCGAAGAGAACGAAAGGAATACGCGGCTGGGGCCTGTACGCATAACGAGGTCGAAGCAATACGCGGCTGGAACTGGTACGCTCGACGAGACCGAAGCAATACGCGGCTGGAACTTGCACGCATAACGACACCGAAGCAATACGCTGCTGGAACTTGTACGCTCGACGAGACCGAAGCAATACGCGGCTGAAACTTGTACGCATAACGAGATCGAAGCAATACGCGGCTGGGACTTGTACGCATAACGACACCGAAGCTATACGCTGCTGGAACTTGTACGCTCGACGAGACCGAAGCAATACGCGGCTGGAACTTGTACGCTCGATGAGACCGAAGCAATACGCGCCTGGAACTTGCACGCATAACGAGACCGAAGCAATACGCGGCTGGAACTTGCACGCATAACGAGACCGAAGCAATACGCGGCTGGAACTTGTACGCATAACGAGATCGAAGCAATACGCAGCTGGAACTGGTACGCTCGACGAGACCGAAGGAATTCGCGGCTGGAACTTGTACGCTCGACGAGACCGAAGCAATACGCGGCTGGAACTTGCACGCATAACGAGACCGAAGCAATACGCTTCTGGAAGTTGTACGCTCGACGAGACCGAAGCAATACGCGGCTGGAACTTGTACCCTCCACGAGACCGAAGCAATACGCTGCTGGAACTTGTACGCGCGACGACATCGAGCAATACGCGGCTGGGACTTGAACGCACAACTAGAACAAAGCAATACGCGGCTGGGACTTGTACGCTCGACGAGACCGAAGCAATACGCGTCTGGAACTCGCACGCATAACGAGACCGAAGCAACACGCGGCTGGATCTTGTACGCTCGACGAGACCGAAGCAATACGCGGCTGGAACATGTACGCTCGATGAGACCGAAGCAATACGCGGCTGGAACTTGCACGCATAACGAGACCGAAGCAATACGCGGGTGGAACTGGTACGCTCGACGAGACCGAAGGAATTCGCGGCTGGAACTTGTACGCTCGACGAGACCGGAGCAATACGCGGCTGGGACTGGTACGCATAACGACACCGAAGCAATACGCTGCTGGTACTTATACGCTCGACGATGCCGAAGCAATACGCGGCTGGGATTTGTACGCTCGACGAGACCGATGCAATTCGCGGCTGGAACATGTACGCGTTACGAGACCGAAGCAATACGCGGCTGGAACTTGTGCGTTCCACGAGACCGAAGCAATACGCTGCTGGAACTTGTACGCTCGACGAGACCGAAGCAATACGCGGCTGGAACTTGCACGCATAACGAGAACAAAGCAATACGCGGCTGGAACTTGTATCCCCCACTAGACCGAAGCAATACGCGGCTGGAACTTGTACGCGCGACGAGACCGAAGCAATACGCGGCTGGAACTTGTACGCTCGACGAGACCGAAGGAATACGCGGCTGAAGCTTGACGCATAACGAGATCGAAGCAATACGCGGCTGGGACTTGTACTGATAACGACACCGAAGCAATATGCTGCTGGAACTTGTACGCTCGACGAGACCGAAGCAATACGCGGCTGAAACTTGTATGCATAACGAGATCGAAGCAATACGCGGCTGGGACTTGTACGCATAACGACACCGAAGCAATACGCTGCTGGTACTTATACGCTCCACGAGACCGAAGCAATACACGGCTGGGACATGCACGCATAACGAGACCGAAGGAAAACGCGGCTGGAACTTGTACGCGTAACGAGACCGAAGCAATATGCGTCTGCAACTTGTACGCTCGACGAAGCCGAAGGAATACGCGGGTGGGACTTGTACGCATAACGAGACCGAAGCAATACGCGGCTGGGACTTGTACGCTCGACGAAGCCGAAGCAATACGCGGCTGGGATTTGCACGCATAACGAGACCGAAGCAATACGCGGCTGGAACTAGTACGCTCGACGAAGCCGAAGGAATACGCGGCTGGGACTTGTACGCATAATGACACCGAAGCAATACGCTGCTGGAACTTGTATGCTCGACGAGACCGAAGCAATATGCGGCTGGAACTTGTACGCTCGAAGAGACCGAAGCAATACGCTGCTGGAACTTGTACGAATAACGAGACCGAAGCAATACGCGGCTGGGACTTGTACGCCTAGCTAGACCGAAGCAATACACGGCTGGGACATGTACGCGTAACGAGACCGAAGCAATACGCGGCTAGAGCTTGTCCGCTCGAAGAGAACGAAAGGAATACGCGGCAGGGACCTGTACGCATAACGAGGTCGAAGCAATACGCGGCTGGAACTGGTACGCTCGACGAGACCGAAGCAATACGCGGCTGGAACTTGCACGCATAACGACACCGAAGCCATACGCTGCTGGAACTTGTACGCTCGACGAGACCGAAGCAATACGCGGCTGAAACTTGTACGCATAACGAGATCGAAGCAATACGCGGCTGGGACTTGTACGCATAACGACACCGAAGCTATACGCTGCTGGAACTTGTACGCTCGACGAGACCGAAGCAATACGCGGCTGGAACTTGTACGCTCGATGAGACCGAAGCAATACGCGGCTGGAACTTGCACGCATAACGAGACCGAAGCAATACGCGGCTGGAACTTGTACGCATAACGAGATCGAAGCAATACGCGGCTGGAACTGGTACGCTCGACGAGACCGAAGGAATTCGCGGCTGGAACTTGTACGCTCGACGAGACCGAAGCAATACGCGGCTGGAACTTGTACGCATAACGAGACCGAAGCAATACGCTTCTGGAAGTTGTACGCTCGACGAGACCGAAGCAATACGCGGCTGGAACTTGTACCCTCCACGAGACCGAAGCAATACGCTGCTGGAACTTGTACGCGCGACGACATCGAGCAATACGCGGCTGGGACTTGAACGCACAACTAGAACAAAGCAATACGCGGCTGGGACTGGTACGCTCGACGAGACCGAAGGAATTCGCGGCTGGAACTTGTACGCTCGACGAGACCGAAGCAATACGCGGCTGGAACTTGCACGCATAACGAGGCCGAAGCAATACGCGGCTGGAACTTGTACGCTCGACGAGACCGAAGCAATACGCGGCTGGAACTTGTACCCTCCACGAGACCGAAGCAATACGCGGCTGGAACTTGTACGCGCGACGAGATAGAGCGATACGCGGCTGGGACTTGAACGCATAACCAGAACAATGCAATACGCGGCTGGGACTGGTACGCATAACGAGAACGAAGCAATACGCTGCTGGTACTTATACGCTCCACGAGACCGAAGCAATACGCTGCTGGGACTTGTACGCTCGACGATGCCGAAGCAATACGCGGCTGGGATTTGTACGCTCGACGAGACCGATGCAATTCGCGGCTGGAACATGTACGCGTTACGAGACCGAAGCAATACGCGGCTGGAACTTGTGCGTTCCACGAGACCGAAGCAATACGCTGCTGGAACTTGTACGCTCGACGAGACCGAAGCAATACGCGGCTGGAACTTGTGCGCTCCACGAGACCGGAGCAATACGCGGCTGGGACTTGTACGCTCGACGAGACCGAAGCAATACGCGGCTGGAACTTGCACACATAACGACACCGAAGCAAAGCGCAGTTGGAACTTGTACGCTCCACGAGACCGAAGCAATACGCGGCTGGAACTTGTGCGCTCCACGAGACCGGAGCAATACGCGGCTGGGACTTGTACGCTCGACGATGCCGAAGCAATACGCGGCTGGGATTTGTACGCTCGACGAGACCGATGCAATACGCGGCTGAAACTTGTACGCATAACGAGATCGAAGCAATACGCGGCTGGGACTTGTACGCATAACGACACCGAAGCTATACGCTGCTGGAACTTGCACGCATAACGAGACCGAAGCAACACGCGGCTGGAACCTGTACGCTTGACGAGACCGAAGCAATACGCGGCTGGATCTTGCACGAATAACGAGACCGAAGCAGTACGCGTCTGGAACTTGCACACATAACGAGACCGAAGCAACACGCGGCTGGAACCTGTACGCTCGACGAGACCGAAGCAATACGCGGCTGGAACTTGTACGCTCGACGAGACCGAAGCAATACGCGGCTGAAGCTTGTACGCATAACGAGACCGAAGCAATACGCTGCTGGAACTTGTACGCTCGACGAGACCGAAGCAATACGCGGCTGAAGCTTGTACGCATAACGAGATCGAAGCAATACGCGGCTGGACTTGTACGCATAACGACACCGAAGCTATACGCTGCTGGAACTTGTACGCTCGACGAGACCGAAGCAATAGGCGGCAGGGACTTGTACGCATAACGAGACCGAAGCAATACGCTGCTGGAACTTGTACGAATAACGAGACCGAAGCAATACGCGGTTGGGACTTGTACGCCTAGCTAGACTGAAGCAATACACGGCTGGGACATGTACGCGTAACGAGACCGAAGCAATACGCGGCTAGAGCTTGTCCGCTCGAAGAGAACGAAAGGAATACGCGGCTGGGGCCTGTACGCATAACGAGGTCGAAGCAATACGCGGCTGGAACTGGTACGCTCGACGAGACCGAAGCAATACGCGGCTGGAACTTGCACGCATAACGACACCGAAGCAATACGCTGCTGGAACTTGTACGCTCGACGAGACCGAAGCAATACGCGGCTGAAACTTGTACGCATAACGAGATCGAAGCAATACGCGGCTGGGACTTGTACGCATAACGACACCGAAGCTATACGCTGCTGGAACTTGTACGCTCGACGAGACCGAAGCAATACGCGGCTGGAACTTGTACGCTCGATGAGACCGAAGCAATACGCGCCTGGAACTTGCACGCATAACGAGACCGAAGCAATACGCGGCTGGAACTTGCACGCATAACGAGACCGAAGCAATACGCGGCTGGAACTTGTACGCATAACGAGATCGAAGCAATACGCAGCTGGAACTGGTACGCTCGACGAGACCGAAGGAATTCGCGGCTGGAACTTGTACGCTCGACGAGACCGAAGCAATACGCGGCTGGAACTTGCACGCATAACGAGACCGAAGCAATACGCTTCTGGAAGTTGTACGCTCGACGAGACCGAAGCAATACGCGGCTGGAACTTGTACCCTCCACGAGACCGAAGCAATACGCTGCTGGAACTTGTACGCGCGACGACATCGAGCAATACGCGGCTGGGACTTGAACGCACAACTAGAACAAAGCAATACGCGGCTGGGACTTGTACGCTCGACGAGACCGAAGCAATACGCGTCTGGAACTCGCACGCATAACGAGACCGAAGCAACACGCGGCTGGATCTTGTACGCTCGACGAGACCGAAGCAATACGCGGCTGGAACATGTACGCTCGATGAGACCGAAGCAATACGCGGCTGGAACTTGCACGCATAACGAGACCGAAGCAATACGCGGGTGGAACTGGTACGCTCGACGAGACCGAAGGAATTCGCGGCTGGAACTTGTACGCTCGACGAGACCGGAGCAATACGCGGCTGGGACTGGTACGCATAACGACACCGAAGCAATACGCTGCTGGTACTTATACGCTCGACGATGCCGAAGCAATACGCGGCTGGGATTTGTACGCTCGACGAGACCGATGCAATTCGCGGCTGGAACATGTACGCGTTACGAGACCGAAGCAATACGCGGCTGGAACTTGTGCGTTCCACGAGACCGAAGCAATACGCTGCTGGAACTTGTACGCTCGACGAGACCGAAGCAATACGCGGCTGGAACTTGCACGCATAACGAGAACAAAGCAATACGCGGCTGGAACTTGTATCCCCCACTAGACCGAAGCAATACGCGGCTGGAACTTGTACGCGCGACGAGACCGAAGCAATACGCGGCTGGAACTTGTACGCTCGACGAGACCGAAGGAATACGCGGCTGAAGCTTGACGCATAACGAGATCGAAGCAATACGCGGCTGGGACTTGTACTGATAACGACACCGAAGCAATATGCTGCTGGAACTTGTACGCTCGACGAGACCGAAGCAATACGCGGCTGAAACTTGTATGCATAACGAGATCGAAGCAATACGCGGCTGGGACTTGTACGCATAACGACACCGAAGCAATACGCTGCTGGTACTTATACGCTCCACGAGACCGAAGCAATACACGGCTGGGACATGCACGCATAACGAGACCGAAGGAAAACGCGGCTGGAACTTGTACGCGTAACGAGACCGAAGCAATATGCGTCTGCAACTTGTACGCTCGACGAAGCCGAAGGAATACGCGGGTGGGACTTGTACGCATAACGAGACCGAAGCAATACGCGGCTGGGACTTGTACGCTCGACGAAGCCGAAGCAATACGCGGCTGGGATTTGCACGCATAACGAGACCGAAGCAATACGCGGCTGGAACTAGTACGCTCGACGAAGCCGAAGGAATACGCGGCTGGGACTTGTACGCATAATGACACCGAAGCAATACGCTGCTGGAACTTGTATGCTCGACGAGACCGAAGCAATATGCGGCTGGAACTTGTACGCTCGAAGAGACCGAAGCAATACGCTGCTGGAACTTGTACGAATAACGAGACCGAAGCAATACGCGGCTGGGACTTGTACGCCTAGCTAGACCGAAGCAATACACGGCTGGGACATGTACGCGTAACGAGACCGAAGCAATACGCGGCTAGAGCTTGTCCGCTCGAAGAGAACGAAAGGAATACGCGGCAGGGACCTGTACGCATAACGAGGTCGAAGCAATACGCGGCTGGAACTGGTACGCTCGACGAGACCGAAGCAATACGCGGCTGGAACTTGCACGCATAACGACACCGAAGCCATACGCTGCTGGAACTTGTACGCTCGACGAGACCGAAGCAATACGCGGCTGAAACTTGTACGCATAACGAGATCGAAGCAATACGCGGCTGGGACTTGTACGCATAACGACACCGAAGCTATACGCTGCTGGAACTTGTACGCTCGACGAGACCGAAGCAATACGCGGCTGGAACTTGTACGCTCGATGAGACCGAAGCAATACGCGGCTGGAACTTGCACGCATAACGAGACCGAAGCAATACGCGGCTGGAACTTGTACGCATAACGAGATCGAAGCAATACGCGGCTGGAACTGGTACGCTCGACGAGACCGAAGGAATTCGCGGCTGGAACTTGTACGCTCGACGAGACCGAAGCAATACGCGGCTGGAACTTGTACGCATAACGAGACCGAAGCAATACGCTTCTGGAAGTTGTACGCTCGACGAGACCGAAGCAATACGCGGCTGGAACTTGTACCCTCCACGAGACCGAAGCAATACGCTGCTGGAACTTGTACGCGCGACGACATCGAGCAATACGCGGCTGGGACTTGAACGCACAACTAGAACAAAGCAATACGCGGCTGGGACTGGTACGCTCGACGAGACCGAAGGAATTCGCGGCTGGAACTTGTACGCTCGACGAGACCGAAGCAATACGCGGCTGGAACTTGCACGCATAACGAGGCCGAAGCAATACGCGGCTGGAACTTGTACGCTCGACGAGACCGAAGCAATACGCGGCTGGAACTTGTACCCTCCACGAGACCGAAGCAATACGCGGCTGGAACTTGTACGCGCGACGAGATAGAGCGATACGCGGCTGGGACTTGAACGCATAACCAGAACAATGCAATACGCGGCTGGGACTGGTACGCATAACGAGAACGAAGCAATACGCTGCTGGTACTTATACGCTCCACGAGACCGAAGCAATACGCTGCTGGGACTTGTACGCTCGACGATGCCGAAGCAATACGCGGCTGGGATTTGTACGCTCGACGAGACCGATGCAATTCGCGGCTGGAACATGTACGCGTTACGAGACCGAAGCAATACGCGGCTGGAACTTGTGCGTTCCACGAGACCGAAGCAATACGCTGCTGGAACTTGTACGCTCGACGAGACCGAAGCAATACGCGGCTGGAACTTGTGCGCTCCACGAGACCGGAGCAATACGCGGCTGGGACTTGTACGCTCGACGAGACCGAAGCAATACGCGGCTGGAACTTGCACACATAACGACACCGAAGCAAAGCGCAGTTGGAACTTGTACGCTCCACGAGACCGAAGCAATACGCGGCTGGAACTTGTGCGCTCCACGAGACCGGAGCAATACGCGGCTGGGACTTGTACGCTCGACGATGCCGAAGCAATACGCGGCTGGGATTTGTACGCTCGACGAGACCGATGCAATTCGCGGCTGGAACATGTACGCGTTACGAGACCGAAGCAATACGCGGCTGGAACTTGTGCGTTCCACGAGACCGAAGCAATACGCTGCTGGAACTTGTACGCTCGACGAGACCGAAGCAATACGCGGCTGGAACTTGCACGCATAACGAGAACGAAGCAATACGCGTCTGGAACTTGTATCCTCCACTAGTCCGAAGCAATACGCGGCTGGAACTTGTACGCGCGACGAGACCGAAGCAATACGCGGCTGGGACTTGCAAGCATAACGAGACCGAAGCAATACGCGGCTGGAACTTGTACGCTCAACGAGACCGAAGCAATACGCGGCTGGAACTTGTACCCTCCACGAGACCGAAGCAACACGCGGCTGGAACTTGTACGCTCGACGAGACCGAAGCAATACGCGGCTGGAACATGTACGCTCGATGAGACCGAAGCAATACGCGGCTGGAACTTGTACGCTCGACAAGACCGAAGGAATACGCGGCTGAAACTTGACGCATAACGAGATCGAAGCAATACGCGGCTGGGACTTGTACGCATAACGACACCGAAGCAATACGCTGCTGGAACTTGGACGCTCGACGAGACCGAAGCAATACGCGGCTGGAACTTGTACGCTCGAAGAGACCGAAGGAATACGCGGCTGGGACTTGTACGCTCGACGAGACCGAAGCAATACGCGTCTGGAACTCGCACGCATAACGAGACCGAAGCAACACGCGGCTGGATCTTGTACGCATAACGAGACCGAAGCAATACGCGGCTGGAACATGTACGCTCGATGAGACCGAAGCAATACGCGGCTGGAACTTGTACGCTCGACGAGACCGAAGCAATACGCGGCTGGGACTGGTACGCATAACGACACCGAAGCAATACGCTGCTGGTACTTATACGCTCGACGATGCCGAAGCAATACGCGGCTGGGATTTGTACGCTCGACGAGACCGATGCAATTCGCGGCTGGAACATGTACGCGTTACGAGACCGAAGCAACACGCGGCTGGAACCTGTACGCTTGACGAGACCGAAGCAATACGCGGCTGGATCTTGCACGAATAACGAGACCGAAGCAGTACGCGTCTGGAACTTGCACACATAACGAGACCGAAGCAACACGCGGCTGGAACCTGTACGCTCGACGAGACCGAAGCAATACGCGGCTGGAACTTGTACGCTCGACGAGACCGAAGCAATACGCGGCTGAAGCTTGTACGCATAACGAGACCGAAGCAATACGCTGCTGGAACTTGTACGCTCGACGAGACCGAAGCAATACGCGGCTGAAGCTTGTACGCATAACGAGATCGAAGCAATACGCGGCTGGGACTTGTACGCATAACGACACCGAAGCTATACGCTGCTGGAACTTGTACGCTCGACGAGACCGAAGCAATAGGCGGCAGGGACTTGTACGCATAACGAGACCGAAGCAATACGCTGCTGGAACTTGTACGAATAACGAGACCGAAGCAATACGCGGCTGGGACTTGTACGCCTAGCTAGACCGAAGCAATACACGGCTGGGACATGTACGCGTAACGAGACCGAAGCAATACGCGGCTAGAGCTTGTCCGCTCGAAGAGAACGAAAGGAATACGCGGCTGGGACCTGTACGCATAACGAGGTCGAAGCAATACGCGGCTGGAACTGGTACACTCGACGAGACCGAAGCAATACGCGGCTGGAACTTGCACGCATAACGACACCGAAGCAATACGCTGCTGGAACTTGTACGCTCGACGAGACCGAAGCAATACGCGGCTGAAACTTGTACGCATAACGAGATCGAAGCAATACGCGGCTGGGATTTGTACGCTCGACGAGACCGATGCAATTCGCGGCTGGAACATGTACGCGTTACGAGACCGAAGCAACACGCGGCTGGAACCTGTACGCTTGACGAGACCGAAGCAATACGCGGCTGGATCTTGCACGAATAACGAGACCGAAGCAGTACGCGTCTGGAACTTGCACACATAACGAGACCGAAGCAACACGCGGCTGGAACCTGTACGCTCGACGAGACCGAAGCAATACGCGGCTGGAACTTGTACGCTCGACGAGACCGAAGCAATACGCGGCTGAAGCTTGTACGCATAACGAGACCGAAGCAATACGCTGCTGGAACTTGTACGCTCGACGAGACCGAAGCAATACGCGGCTGAAGCTTGTACGCATAACGAGATCGAAGCAATACGCGGCTGGGACTTGTACGCATAACGACACCGAAGCTATACGCTGCTGGAACTTGTACGCTCGACGAGACCGAAGCAATAGGCGGCAGGGACTTGTACGCATAACGAGACCGAAGCAATACGCTGCTGGAACTTGTACGAATAACGAGACCGAAGCAATACGCGGCTGGGACTTGTACGCCTAGCTAGACCGAAGCAATACACGGCTGGGACATGTACGCGTAACGAGACCGAAGCAATACGCGGCTAGAGCTTGTCCGCTCGAAGAGAACGAAAGGAATACGCGGCTGGGACCTGTACGCATAACGAGGTCGAAGCAATACGCGGCTGGAACTGGTACGCTCGACGAGACCGACGCAATACGCGGCTGGAACTTGCACGCATAACGACACCGAAGCAATACGCTGCTGGAACTTGTACGCTCGACGAGACCGAAGCAATACGCGGCTGAAACTTGTACGCATAACGAGATCGAAGCAATACGCGGCTGGGACTTGTACGCATAACGACACCGAAGCTATACGCTGCTGGAACTTGTACGCTCGACGAGACCGAAGCAATACGCGGCTGGAACTTGTACGCTCGATGAGAGCGAAGCAATACGCGGCTCGAACTTGCACGCATAACGAGACCGAAGCAATACGCGGCTGGAACTTGTACGCATAACGAGATCGAAGCAATACGCGGCTGGAACTGGTACGCTCGACGAGACCGAAGGAATTCGCGGCTGGAACTTGTACGCTCGACGAGACCGAAGCAATACGCGGCTGGAACTTGCACGCATAACGAGACCGAAGCAATACGCGGCTGGAACTTGTACGCTCGACGAGACCGAAGCAATACGCGGCTGGAACTTGTACCCTCCACGAGACCGAAGCAATACGCTGCTGGAACTTGTACGCGCGACGACATCGAGCAATACGCGGCTGGGACTTGAACGCACAACTAGAACAAAGCAATACGCGGCTGGAACTTGTACGCATAACGAGATCGAAGCAATACGCGGCTGGAACTGGTACGCTCGACGAGACCGAAGGAATTCGCGGCTGGAACTTGTACGCTCGACGAGACCGAAGCAATACGCGGCTGGAACTTGCACGCATAACGAGACCGAAGCAATACGCGGCTGGAACTTGCACGCTCGACGAGACCGAAGAAATACGCGGCTGGAACTTGTACCCTCCACGAGACCGAAGCAATACGCTGCTGGAACTTGTATGCGCGACGACATCGAGCAATACGCGGCTGGGACTTGAACGCACAACTAGAACAAAGCAATACGCGGCTGGGACTGGTACGCTCGACGAGACCGAAGGAATTCGCGGCTGGAACTTGTACGCTCGACGAGACCGAAGCAATACGCGGCTGGAACTTGTACCCTCCACGAGACCGAAGCAATACGCGGCTGGAACTTGTACGCGCGACGAGATCGAGCAATACGCGGCTGGGACTTGAACGCATAACCAGAACAAAGCAATACGGGGCTGGGACTGGTACGCATAACGAGACCGAAGCAATACGCTGCTGGTACTTATACGCTCCACGAGACCGAAGCAATACACGGCTGGGACATGTACCCGTAACGAGACCGAAGCAATACGCGGCTAGAGCTTGTCCGCTCGAAGAGAACGAAAGGAATACGCGGCTGGGACCTGTACGCATAACGAGACCGAAGCAATACGCGGCTGGAACTTGCACACATAACGACACCGAAGCAAAGCGCAGTTGGAACTTGTACGCTCCACGAGACCGAAGTAATACGCGGCTGGAACTTGTGCGCTCCACGAGACCGGAGCAATACGCGGCTGGGACTTGTACGCTCGACGATGCCGAAGCAATACGCGGCTGGGATTTGTACGCTCGACGAGACCGATGCAATTCGCGGCTGGAACATGTACGCGTTACGAGACCGAAGCAATACGCGGCTGGAACTTGTGCGTTCCACGAGACCGAAGCAATAGGCTGCTGGAACTTGTACGCTCGACGAGACCGAAGCAATACGCGGCTGGAACTTGCACGCTTAACGAGAACGAAGCAATACGCGTCTGGAACTTGTATCCTCCACTAGACCGAAGCAATACGCGGCTGGAACTTGTACGCGCGACGAGACCGAAGCAATACGCGGCTGGGACTTGCACGCATAACGAGACCGAAGCAATACGCGGCTGGAACTTGTACGCTCAACGAGACCGAAGCAATACGCGGCTGGAACTTGTACCCTCCACGATACCGAAGCAACACGCGGCTGGAACTTGTACCCTCCACGAGACCGAAGCAATACGCGGCTGGAACTTGTACGCGCGACGAGATCGAGCAATACGCGGCTGGGACTTGAACGCATAACCAGAACAAAACAATACGCGGCTGGGACTGGTACGCATAACGAGACCGAAGCAATACGCTGCTGGTACTTATACGCTCCACGAGACCGAAGCAATACACGGCTGGGACATGTACGCGTAACGAGACCGAAGCAATACGCGGCTAGAGCTTGTCCGCTCGAAGAGAACGAAAGGAATACGCGTCTGGGACCTGTACGCATAACCAGAACAAAGTAATACGCGGCTGGAACTTGTACGCTCGACGCGACCGAAGCAATTCGCGGCTGGAACTTGTACGCTCGACGAGACCGAAGCAATTCGCGGCTGGAACTTGCACGCATAACGAGACCGAAGCAATACGCGGCTGGAACTTGTACGCTCAACGAGACCGAAGTAATACGCGGCTGGAACTTGTACCCTCCACGAGACCGAAGCAACACGCGGATGGAACTTGTACGCTCGACGAGACCGAAGCAATACGCGGCTGGAACATGTACGCTCGATGAGACCGAAGCAATACGCGGCTGGAACTTGTACGCTCGACAAGACCGAAGGAATACGCGGCTGAAACTTGACGCATAACGAGATCGAAGCAATACGCGGCTGGGACTTGTACGCATAACGACACCGCAGCAATACGCTGCTGGAACTTGGACGCTCGACGAGACCGAAGCAATACGCGGCTGGAACTTGTACGCTCGAAGAGACCGAAGGAATACGCGGCTGGGACTGGTACGCTCGACGAGACCGAAGCAATACGCGTCTGGAACTCGCACGCATAACGAGACCGAAGCAACACGCGGCTGGATCTTTTACGCTCGACGAGACCGAAGCAATACGCGGCTGGAACATGTACGCTCGATGAGACCGAAGCAATACGCGGCTGGAACTTGCACGCATAACGAGACCGAAGCAATACGCGGCTGGAACTGGTACGCTCGACGAGACCGAAGGAATTCGCGGCTGGAACTTGTACGCTCGACGAGACCGAAGCAATACGCGGCTGGGACTGGTACGCATAACGACACCGAAGCAATACGCTGCTGGTACTTATACGCTCGACAATGCCGAAGCAATACGCGGCTGGGATTTGTACGCTCGACGAGACCGATGCAATTCGCGGCTGGAACATGTACGCGTTACAAGACCGAAGCAATACGCGGCTGGAACTTGTGCGTTCCACGAGACCGAAGCAATACGCTGCTGGAACTTGTACGCTCGACGAGACCGAAGCAATACGCGGCTGGAACTTGCACGCATAACGAGAACAAAGCAATACGCGGCTGGAACTTGTATCCTCCACTAGACCGAAGCAATACGCGGCTGGAACTTGTACGCGCGACGAGACCGAAGCAATACGCGGCTGGAACTTGTACGCTCGACGGGACCGAAGGAATACGCGGCTGAAACTTGACGCATAACGAGATCGAAGCAATACGCGGCTGGGACTTGTACTGATAACGACACCGAAGCAATACGCTGCTGGAACTTGAACGCTCGACGAGACCGAAGCAATACGCGGCTGAAACTTGTATGCATAACGAGATCGAAGCAATACGCGGCTGGGACTTGTACGCATAACGACACCGAAGCAATACGCTGCTGGTACTTATACGCTCCACGAGACCGAAGCAATACACGGCTGGGACATGCACGCATAACGAGACCGAAGGAAAACGCGGCTGGAACTTGTACGCGTAACGAGACCGAAGCAATATGCGTCTGCAACTTGTACGCTCGACGAAGCCGAAGGAATACGCGGCTGGGACTTGTACGCATAACGAGACCGAAGCAATACGCGGCTGGGACTTGTACGCTCGACGAAGCCGAAGCAATACGCGGCTGGGATTTGCACGCATAACGAGACCGAAGCAATACGCGGCTGGAACTAGTACGCTCGACGAAGCCGAAGGAATACGCGGCTGGGACTTGTACGCATAATGACACCGAAGCAATACGCTGCTGGAACTTGTATGCTCGACGAGACCGAAGCAATATGCGGCTGGAACTTGTACGCTCGAAGAGACCGAAGGAATACGCGGCTGGAACATGTACGCTCGATGAGACCGAAGCAATACGCGGCTGGAACTTGCACGCATAACGAGACCGAAGCAATACGCGGCTGGGACTTGTACGCTCGACGAAGCCGAAGCAATACGCGGCTGGGATTTGCACGCATAACGAGACCGAAGCAATACGCGGCTGGAACTTGTACGCTCGACGAAGCCGAAGGAATACGCGGCTGGGGCTTGCACGAATAACGAGACCGAAGCAGTACGCGTCTGGAACTTGCACACATAACGAGACCGAAGCAACACGCGGCTGGAACTTGCACGATCAACGAGACCGAAGCAATACGCGGCTGGGACTTGTACGCATAACGAGACCGAAGCAATACGCTGCTGGAACTTGTACGAATAACGAGACCGAAGCAATACGCGGCTGGGACTTGTACGCCTAGCTAGACCGAAGCAATACACGGCTGGGACATGTACGCGTAACGAGACCGAAGCAATACGCGGCTAGAGCTTGTCCGCTCGAAGAGAATGAAAGGAATACGCGGCTGGGACCTGTACGCATAACGAGGTCGAAGCAATACGCGGCTGGAACTGGTACGCTCGACGAGACCGAAGCAATACGCGGCTGGAACTTGCACGCATAACGACACCGAAGCCATACGCTGCTGGAACTTGTACGCTCGACGAGACCGAAGCAATACGCGGCTGAAATTTGTACGCATAACGAGATCGAAGCAATACGCGGCTGGGACTTGTACGCATAACGACACCGAAGCTATACGCTGCTGGAACTTGAACGCTCGACGAGACCGAAGCAATACGCGGCTGGAACTTGTACGCTCGATGAGACCGAAGCAATACGCGGCTGGAACTTGCACGCATAACGAGACCGAAGCAATACGCGGCTGGAACTTGTACGCATAACGAGATCGAAGCAATACGCGGCTGGAACTGGTACGCTCGACGAGACCGAAGGAATTCGCGGCTGGAACTTGTACGCTCGACGAGACCGAAGCAATACGCGGCTGGAACTTGCACGCATAACGAGACCGAAGCAATACGCGTCTGGAACTTGTACGCTCGACGAGACCGAAGCAATACGCGGCTGGAACTTGCACGCATAACGAGGCCGAAGCAATACGCGGCTGGAACTTGTACGCTCGACGAGACCGAAGCAATACGCGGCTGGAACTTGTACCCTCCACGAGACCGAAGCAATACGCGGCTGGAACTTGTACGCGCGACGAGATCGAGCAATGCGCGGCTGGGACTTGAACGCATAACCAGAACAAAGCAATACGCGGCTGGGACTGGTACGCATAACGAGACCGAAGCAATACGCTGCTGGTACTTATACGCTCCACGAGACCGAAGCAATACACGGCTGGGACATGTACGCGTAACGAGACCGAAGCAATACGCGGCTAGAGCTGGTCCGCTCGAAGAGAACGAAAGGAATACGCGGCTGGGACCTGTACGCATAACGAGATCGAAGCAATACGCGGCTGGAACTGGTACGCTCGACGAGACCGAAGCAATACGCGGCTGGAACTTGCACACATAACGACACCGAAGCAAAGCGCAGTTGGAACTTGTACGCTCCACGAGACCGAAGCAATACGCGGCTGGAACTTGTGCGCTCCACGAGACCGGAGCAATACGCGGCTGGGACTTGTACGCCCGACGATGCCGAAGCAATACGCGGCTGGGATTTGTACGCTCGACGAGACCGATGCAATTCGCGGCTGGAACATGTACGCGTTACGAGACCGAAGCAATACGCGGCTGGAACTTGTGCGTTCCACGAGACCGAAGCAATACGCTGCTGGAACTTGTACGCTCGACGAGACCGAAGCAATACGCGGCTGGAACTTGCACGCATAACGAGAACGAAGCAATACGCGTCTGGAACTTGTATCCTCCACTAGACCGAAGCAATACGCGGCTGGAACTTGTACGCGCGACGAGACCGAAGCAATACGCGGCTGGGACTTGCACGCATAACGAGACCGAAGCAATACGCGGCTGGAACTTGTACGCTCAACGAGACCGAAGCAATACGCGGCTGGAACTTGTACCCTCCACGAGACCGAAGCAACACGCGGCTGGAACTTGTACCCTCCACGAGACCGAAGCAATACGCGGCTGGAACTTGTACGCGCGACGAGATCGAGCAATACGCGGCTGGGATTTGCACGCATAACGAGACCGAAGCAATACGCGGCTGGAACTTGTACGCTCGACGAAGCCGAAGGAATACGCGGCTGGGGCTTGCACGAATAACGAGACCGAAGCAGTACGCGTCTGGAACTTGCACACATAACGAGACCGAAGCAACACGCGGCTGGAACTTGCACGATCGACGAGACCGAAGCAATACGCGGCTGGGACTTGTACGCATAACGAGACCGAAGCAATACGCTGCTGGAACTTGTACGAATAACGAGACCGAAGCAATACGCGGCTGGGACTTGTACGCCTAGCTAGACCGAAGCAATACACGGCTGGGACATGTACGCGTAACGAGACCGAAGCAATACGCGGCTAGAGCTTGTCCGCTCGAAGAGAATGAAAGGAATACGCGGCTGGGACCTGTACGCATAACGAGGTCGAAGCAATACGCGGCTGGAACTGGTACGCTCGACGAGACCGAAGCAATACGCGGCTGGAACTTGTACGCTCGACGAGACCGAAGCAATACGCGGCTGAAATTTGTACGCATAACGAGATCGAAGCAATACGCGGCTGGGATTTGCACGCATAACGAGACCGAAGCAATACGCGGCTGGAACTTGTACGCTCGACGAAGCCGAAGGAATACGCGGCTGGGGCTTGCACGAATAACGAGACCGAAGCAGTACGCGTCTGGAACTTGCACACATAACGAGACCGAAGCAACACGCGGCTGGAACTTGCACGATCGACGAGACCGAAGCAATACGCGGCTGGAACTGGTACGCTCGACGAGACCGAAGGAATTCGCGGCTGGAACTTGTACGCTCGACGAGACCGAAGCAATACGCGGCTGGAACTTGCACGCATAACGAGAACAAAGCAATACGCGGCTGGAACTTGTATCCTCCACTAGACCGAAGCAATACGCGGCTGGAACTTGTACGCGCGACGAGACCGAAGCAATACGCCGCTGGAACTTGTACGCTCGACGAGACCGAAGGAATACGCGGCTGAAACTTGACGCATAACGAGATCGAAGCAATACGCGGCTGGGACCTGTACTGATAACGACACCGAAGTAATACGCTGCTGGAACTTGTACGCTCGACGAGACCGAAGCAATACGCGGCTGAAACTTGTATGCATAACGAGATCGAAGCAATACGCGGCTGGGACTTGTACGCATAACGACACCGAAGCAATACGCTGCTGGTACTTATACGCTCCACGAGACCGAAGCAATACACGGCTGGGACATGCACGCATAACGAGACCGAAGGAAAACGCGGCTGGAACTTGTACGCGTAACGAGACCGAAGCAATATGCGTCTGCAACTTGTACGCTCGACGAAGCCGAAGGAATACGCGGCTGGGACTTGTACGCATAACGAGACCGAAGCAATACGCGGCTGGGACTTGTACGCTCGACGAAGCCGAAGCAATACGCGGCTGGGATTTGCACGCATAACGAGACCGAAGCAATCCGCGGCTGGAACTAGTACGCTCGACGAAGCCGAAGGAATACGCGGCTGGGACTTGTACGCATAATGACACCGAAGCAATACGCTGCTGGAACTTGTATGCTCGACGAGACCGAAGCAATATGCGGCTGGAACTTGTACGCTCGAAGAGACCGAAGGAATACGCGGCTGGAACATGTACGCTCGATGAGACCGAAGCAATACGCGGCTGGGATTTGCACGCATAACGAGACCGAAGCAATACGCGGCTGGAACTTGTACGCTCGACGAAGCCGAAGGA
This sequence comes from Stelis phaeoptera, assembly GCA_943735885.1. Classification (NCBI taxonomy): domain Eukaryota; kingdom Metazoa; phylum Arthropoda; class Insecta; order Hymenoptera; family Megachilidae; genus Stelis; species Stelis phaeoptera. The sequence goes on from OX030931.1 coordinate 3,247,148, forward strand.
ATACGCGGCTGGGGCTTGCACGAATAACGAGACCGAAGCAGTACGCGTCTGGAACTTGCACACATAACGAGACCGAAGCAACACGCGGCTGGAACTTGCACGATCGACGAGACCGAAGCAATACGCGGCTGGGACTTGTACGCATAACGAGACCGAAGCAATACGCTGCTGGAACTTGTACGAATAACGAGACCGAAGCAATACGCGGCTGGGACTTGTACGCCTAGCTAGACCGAAGCAATACACGGCTGGGACATGTACGCGTAACGAGACCGAAGCAATACGCGGCTAGAGCTTGTCCGCTCGAAGAGAATGAAAGGAATACGCGGCTGGGACCTGTACGCATAACGAGGTCGAAGCAATACGCGGCTGGAACTGGTACGCTCGACGAGACCGAAGCAATACGCGGCTGGAACTTGCACGCATAACGACACCGAAGCCATACGCTGCTGGAACTTGTACGCTCGACGAGACCGAAGCAATACGCGGCTGAAATTTGTACGCATAACGAGATCGAAGCAATACGCGGCTGGGACTTGTACGCATAACGACACCGAAGCTATACGCTGCTGGAACTTGTACGCTCGACGAGACCGAAGCAATACGCGGCTGGAACTTGTACGCTCGATGAGACCGAAGCAATACGCGGCTGGAACTTGCACGCATAACGAGACCGAAGCAATACGCGGCTGGAACTTGTACGCATAACGAGATCGAAGCAATACGCGGCTGGAACTGGTACGCTCGACGAGACCGAAGGAATTCGCGGCTGGAACTTGTACGCTCGACGAGACCGAAGCAATACGCGGCTGGAACTTGCACGCATAACGAGACCGAAGCAATACGCGGCTGGAACTTGTACGCTCGACGAGACCGAAGCAATACGCGGCTGGAACTTGCACGCATAACGAGGCCGAAGCAATACGCGGCTGGAACTTGTACGCTCGACGAGACCGAAGCAATACGCGGCTGGAACTTGTACCCTCCACGAGACCGAAGCAATACGCGGCTGGAACTTGTACGCGCGACGAGATCGAGCAATGCGCGGCTGGGACTTGAACGCATAAGCAGAACAAAGCAATACGCGGCTGGGACTGGTACGCATAACGAGACCGAAGCAATACGCGGCTGGGACTTGTACGCTCGACGAAGCCGAAGCAATACGCGGCTGGGATTTGCACGCATAACGAGACCGAAGCAATACGCGGCTGGAACTTGTGCGTTCCACGAGACCGAAGCAATACGCTGCTGGAACTTGTACGCTCGACGAGACCGAAGCAATACGCGGCTGGAACTTGCACGCATAACGAGAGCAAAGCAATACGCGGCTGGAACTTGTATCCTCCACTAGACCGAAGCAATACGCGGCTGGAACTTGTACGCGCGACGAGACCGAAGCAATACGCGGCTGGAACTTGTACGCTCGACGAGACCGAAGGAATACGCGGCTGAAACTTGACGCATAACGAGATCGAAGCAATACGCGGCTGGGACTTGTACTGATAACGACACCGAAGCAATACGCTGCTGGAACTTGTACGCTCGACGAGACCGAAGCAATACGCGGCTGAAACTTGTATGCATAACGAGATCGAAGCAATACGCGGCTGGAACTAGTACGCTCGACGAAGCCGAAGGAATACGCGGCTGGGACTTGTACGCATAATGACACCGAAGCAATACGCTGCTGCAACTTGTATGCTCGACGAGACCGAAGCAATACGCGGCTGGAACTTGCACGCATAACGAGAACAAAGCAATACGCGGCTGGAACTTGTATCCTCCACTAGACCGAAGCAATACGCGGCTGGAACTTGTACGCGCGACGAGACCGAAGCAATACGCGGCTGGAACTTGTACGCTCGACGAGACCGAAGGAATACGCGGCTGAAACTTGACGCATAACGAGATCGAAGCAATACGCGGCTGGGACTTGTACTGATAACGACACCGAAGCAATATGCTGCTGGAACTTGTACGCTCGACGAGACCGAAGCAATACGCGGCTGAAACTTGTATGCATAACGAGATCGAAGCAATACGCGGCTGGGACTTGTACGCATAACGACACCGATGCAATACGCTGCCGGTACTTATACGCTCCACGAGACCGAAGCAATACGCGGCTGGAACTTGTACGCATAACGAGATCGAAGCAATACGCGGCTGGAACTGGTACGCTCGACGAGACCGAAGGAATTCGCGGCTGGAACTTGTACGCTCGACGAGACCGAAGCAATACGCGGCTGGAACTTGCACGCATAACGAGACCGAAGCAATACGCGGCTGGAACTTGTACGCTCGACGAGACCGAAGCAATACGCGGCTGGAACTTGCACGCATAACGAGGCCGAAGCAATACGCGGCTGGAACTTGTACGCTCGACGAGACCGAAGCAATACGCGGCTGGAACTTGTACCCTCCACGAGACCGAAGCAATACGCGGCTGGAACTTGTACGCGCGACGAGATCGAGCAATGCGCGGCTGGGACTTGAACGCATAACCAGAACAAAGCAATACGCGGCTGGGACTGGTACGCATAACGAGACCGAAGCAATACGCGGCTGGGACTTGTACGCTCGACGAAGCCGAAGCAATACGCGGCTGGGATTTGCACGCATAACGAGACCGAAGCAATACGCGGCTGGAACTTGTGCGTTCCACGAGACCGAAGCAATACGCTGCTGGAACTTGTACGCTCGACGAGACCGAAGCAATACGCGGCTGGAACTTGCACGCTTAACGAGAACGAAGCAATACGCGTCTGGAACTTGTATCCTCCACTAGACCGAAGCAATACGCGGCTGGAACTTGTACGCGCGAAGAGACCGAAGCAATACGCGGCTGGGACTTGCACGCATAACGAGACCGAAGCAATACGCGGCTGGAACTTGTACGCTCAACGAGACCGAAGCAATACGCGGCTGGAACTTGTACCCTCCACGATACCGAAGCAACACGCGGCTGGAACTTGCACCCTCCACGAGACCGAAGCAATACGCGGCTGGAACTTGTACGCGCGACGAGATCGAGCAATACGCGGCTGGGACTTGAACGCATAACCAGAACAAAGCAATACGCGGCTGGGACTGGTACGCATAACGAGACCGAAGCAATACGCTGCTGGTACTTATACGCTCCACGAGACCGAAGCAATACACGGCTGGGACATGTACGCGTAACGAGACCGAAGCAATACGCGGCTAGAGCTTGTCCGCTCGAAGAGAACGAAAGGAATACGCGGCTGGGACCTGTACGCATAACCAGAACAAAGTAATACGCGGCTGGAACTTGTACGCTCGACGCGACCGAAGCAATTCGCGGCTGGAACTGGTACGCTCGACGAGACCGAAGGAATTCGCGGCTGGAACTTGTACGCTCGACGAGACCGAAGCAATACGCGGCTGGGACTGGTACGCATAACGACACCGAAGCAATACGCGGCTGGAACTTGTACGCTCGACGAGACCGAAGCAATACGCGGCTGAAGCTTGTACGCATAACGAGACCGAAGCAATACGCTGCTGGAACTTGTACGCTCGACGAGACCGAAGCAATACGCGGCTGAAGCTTGTACGCATAACGAGATCGAAGCAATACGCGGCTGGGACTTGTACGCATAACGACACCGAAGCTATACGCTGCTGGAACTTGTACGCTCGACGAGACCGAAGCAATATGCGGCAGGGACTTGTACGCATAACGAGACCGAAGCAATACGCTGCTGGAACTTGTACGAATAACGAGACCGAAGCAATACGCGGCTGGGACTTGTACGCCTAGCTAGACCGAAGCAATACACGGCTGGGACATGTACGCGTAACGAGACCGAAGCAATACGCGGCTAGAGCTTGTCCGCTCGAAGAGAACGAAAGGAATACGCGGCTGGGACCTGTACGCATAACGAGGTCGAAGCAATACGCGGCTGGAACTGGTACACTCGACGAGACCGAAGCAATACGCGGCTGGAACTTGCACGCTTAACGAGAACGAAGCAATACGCGTCTGGAACTTGTATCCTCCACTAGACCGAAGCAATACGCGGCTGGAACTTGTACGCGCGAAGAGACCGAAGTAATACGCGGCTGGAACTTGTGCGCTCCACGAGACCGGAGCAATACGCGGCTGGGACTTGTACGCTCGACGATGCCGAAGCAATACGCGGCTGGGATTTGAACGCTCGACGAGACCGATGCAATTCGCGGCTGGAACATGTACGCGTTACGAGCACGAAGCAATACGCGGCTGGAACTTGTGCGTTCCACGAGACCGAAGCAATAGGCTGCTGGAACTTGTACGCTCGACGAGACCGAAGCAATACGCGGCTGGAACTTGCACGCTTAACGAGAACGAAGCAATACGCGTCTGGAACTTGTATCCTCCACTAGACCGAAGCAATACGCGGCTGGAACTTGTACGCGCGAAGAGACCGAAGCAATACGCGGCTGGGACTTGCACGCATAACGAGACCGAAGCAATACGCGGCTGGAACTTGTACGCTCAACGAGACCGAAGCAATACGCGGCTGGAACTTGTACCCTCCACGATACCGAAGCAACACGCGGCTGGAACTTGCACCCTCCACGAGACCGAAGCAATACGCGGCTGGAACTTGTACGCGCGACGAGATCGAGCAATACGCGGCTGGGACTTGAACGCATAACCAGAACAAAGCAATACGCGGCTGGGACTGGTACGCATAACGAGACCGAAGCAATACGCTGCTGGTACTTATACGCTCCACGAGACCGAAGCAATACACGGCTGGGACATGTACGCGTAACGAGACCGAAGCAATACGCGGCTAGAGCTTGTCCGCTCGAAGAGAACGAAAGGAATACGCGGCTGGGACCTGTACGCATAACCAGAACAAAGTAATACGCGGCTGGAACTTGTACGCTCGACGCGACCGAAGCAATTCGCGGCTGGAACTTGTACGCTCGACGAGACCGAAGCAATTCGCGGCTGGAACTTGCACGCATAACGAGACCGAAGCAATACGCGGCTGGAACTTGTACGCTCAACGAGACCGAAGCAATACGCGGCTGGAACTTGTACCCTCCACGAGACCGAAGCAACACGCGGCTGGAACTTGTACGCTCGACGAGACCGAAGCAATACGCGGCTGGAACATGTACGCTCGATGAGACCGAAGCAATACGCGGCTGGAACTTGTACGCTCGACAAGACCGAAGGAATACGCGGCTGAAACTTGACGCATAACGAGATCGAAGCAATACGCGGCTGGGACTTGTACGCATAACGACACCGAAGCAATACGCTGCTGGAACTTGGACGCTCGACGAGACCGAAGCAATACGCGGCTGGAACTTGCACGCATAACGAGACCGAAGCAATACGCGGCTGGAACTTGTACGCTCGACGAGACCGAAGCAATACGCGGCTGGAACTTGCACGCATAACGAGGCCGAAGCAATACGCGGCTGGAACTTGTACGCTCGACGAGACCGAAGCAATACGCGGCTGGAACTTGTACCCTCCACGAGACCGAAGCAATACGCGGCTGGAACTTGTACGCGCGACGAGATCGAGCAATGCGCGGCTGGGACTTGAACGCATAAGCAGAACAAAGCAATACGCGGCTGGGACTGGTACGCATAACGAGACCGAAGCAATACGCGGCTGGGACTTGTACGCTCGACGAAGCCGAAGCAATACGCGGCTGGGATTTGCACGCATAACGAGACCGAAGCAATACGCGGCTGGAACTTGTGCGTTCCACGAGACCGAAGCAATACGCTGCTGGAACTTGTACGCTCGACGAGACCGAAGCAATACGCGGCTGGAACTTGCACGCATAACGAGAGCAAAGCAATACGCGGCTGGAACTTGTATCCTCCACTAGACCGAAGCAATACGCGGCTGGAACTTGTACGCGCGACGAGACCGAAGCAATACGCGGCTGGAACTTGTACGCTCGACGAGACCGAAGGAATACGCGGCTGAAACTTGACGCATAACGAGATCGAAGCAATACGCGGCTGGGACTTGTACTGATAACGACACCGAAGCAATACGCTGCTGGAACTTGTACGCTCGACGAGACCGAAGCAATACGCGGCTGAAACTTGTATGCATAACGAGATCGAAGCAATACGCGGCTGGAACTAGTACGCTCGACGAAGCCGAAGGAATACGCGGCTGGGACTTGTACGCATAATGACACCGAAGCAATACGCTGCTGCAACTTGTATGCTCGACGAGACCGAAGCAATACGCGGCTGGAACTTGCACGCATAACGAGAACAAAGCAATACGCGGCTGGAACTTGTATCCTCCACTAGACCGAAGCAATACGCGGCTGGAACTTGTACGCGCGACGAGACCGAAGCAATACGCGGCTGGAACTTGTACGCTCGACGAGACCGAAGGAATACGCGGCTGAAACTTGACGCATAACGAGATCGAAGCAATACGCGGCTGGGACTTGTACTGATAACGACACCGAAGCAATATGCTGCTGGAACTTGTACGCTCGACGAGACCGAAGCAATACGCGGCTGAAACTTGTATGCATAACGAGATCGAAGCAATACGCGGCTGGGACTTGTACGCATAACGACACCGATGCAATACGCTGCCGGTACTTATACGCTCCACGAGACCGAAGCAATACGCGGCTGGAACTTGTACGCATAACGAGATCGAAGCAATACGCGGCTGGAACTGGTACGCTCGACGAGACCGAAGGAATTCGCGGCTGGAACTTGTACGCTCGACGAGACCGAAGCAATACGCGGCTGGAACTTGCACGCATAACGAGACCGAAGCAATACGCGGCTGGAACTTGTACGCTCGACGAGACCGAAGCAATACGCGGCTGGAACTTGCACGCATAACGAGGCCGAAGCAATACGCGGCTGGAACTTGTACGCTCGACGAGACCGAAGCAATACGCGGCTGGAACTTGTACCCTCCACGAGACCGAAGCAATACGCGGCTGGAACTTGTACGCGCGACGAGATCGAGCAATGCGCGGCTGGGACTTGAACGCATAACCAGAACAAAGCAATACGCGGCTGGGACTGGTACGCATAACGAGACCGAAGCAATACGCGGCTGGGACTTGTACGCTCGACGAAGCCGAAGCAATACGCGGCTGGGATTTGCACGCATAACGAGACCGAAGCAATACGCGGCTGGAACTTGTGCGTTCCACGAGACCGAAGCAATACGCTGCTGGAACTTGTACGCTCGACGAGACCGAAGCAATACGCGGCTGGAACTTGCACGCTTAACGAGAACGAAGCAATACGCGTCTGGAACTTGTATCCTCCACTAGACCGAAGCAATACGCGGCTGGAACTTGTACGCGCGAAGAGACCGAAGCAATACGCGGCTGGGACTTGCACGCATAACGAGACCGAAGCAATACGCGGCTGGAACTTGTACGCTCAACGAGACCGAAGCAATACGCGGCTGGAACTTGTACCCTCCACGATACCGAAGCAACACGCGGCTGGAACTTGCACCCTCCACGAGACCGAAGCAATACGCGGCTGGAACTTGTACGCGCGACGAGATCGAGCAATACGCGGCTGGGACTTGAACGCATAACCAGAACAAAGCAATACGCGGCTGGGACTGGTACGCATAACGAGACCGAAGCAATACGCTGCTGGTACTTATACGCTCCACGAGACCGAAGCAATACACGGCTGGGACATGTACGCGTAACGAGACCGAAGCAATACGCGGCTAGAGCTTGTCCGCTCGAAGAGAACGAAAGGAATACGCGGCTGGGACCTGTACGCATAACCAGAACAAAGTAATACGCGGCTGGAACTTGTACGCTCGACGCGACCGAAGCAATTCGCGGCTGGAACTGGTACGCTCGACGAGACCGAAGGAATTCGCGGCTGGAACTTGTACGCTCGACGAGACCGAAGCAATACGCGGCTGGGACTGGTACGCATAACGACACCGAAGCAATACGCGGCTGGAACTTGTACGCTCGACGAGACCGAAGCAATACGCGGCTGAAGCTTGTACGCATAACGAGACCGAAGCAATACGCTGCTGGAACTTGTACGCTCGACGAGACCGAAGCAATACGCGGCTGAAGCTTGTACGCATAACGAGATCGAAGCAATACGCGGCTGGGACTTGTACGCATAACGACACCGAAGCTATACGCTGCTGGAACTTGTACGCTCGACGAGACCGAAGCAATATGCGGCAGGGACTTGTACGCATAACGAGACCGAAGCAATACGCTGCTGGAACTTGTACGAATAACGAGACCGAAGCAATACGCGGCTGGGACTTGTACGCCTAGCTAGACCGAAGCAATACACGGCTGGGACATGTACGCGTAACGAGACCGAAGCAATACGCGGCTAGAGCTTGTCCGCTCGAAGAGAACGAAAGGAATACGCGGCTGGGACCTGTACGCATAACGAGGTCGAAGCAATACGCGGCTGGAACTGGTACACTCGACGAGACCGAAGCAATACGCGGCTGGAACTTGCACGCTTAACGAGAACGAAGCAATACGCGTCTGGAACTTGTATCCTCCACTAGACCGAAGCAATACGCGGCTGGAACTTGTACGCGCGAAGAGACCGAAGTAATACGCGGCTGGAACTTGTGCGCTCCACGAGACCGGAGCAATACGCGGCTGGGACTTGTACGCTCGACGATGCCGAAGCAATACGCGGCTGGGATTTGAACGCTCGACGAGACCGATGCAATTCGCGGCTGGAACATGTACGCGTTACGAGCACGAAGCAATACGCGGCTGGAACTTGTGCGTTCCACGAGACCGAAGCAATAGGCTGCTGGAACTTGTACGCTCGACGAGACCGAAGCAATACGCGGCTGGAACTTGCACGCTTAACGAGAACGAAGCAATACGCGTCTGGAACTTGTATCCTCCACTAGACCGAAGCAATACGCGGCTGGAACTTGTACGCGCGAAGAGACCGAAGCAATACGCGGCTGGGACTTGCACGCATAACGAGACCGAAGCAATACGCGGCTGGAACTTGTACGCTCAACGAGACCGAAGCAATACGCGGCTGGAACTTGTACCCTCCACGATACCGAAGCAACACGCGGCTGGAACTTGCACCCTCCACGAGACCGAAGCAATACGCGGCTGGAACTTGTACGCGCGACGAGATCGAGCAATACGCGGCTGGGACTTGAACGCATAACCAGAACAAAGCAATACGCGGCTGGGACTGGTACGCATAACGAGACCGAAGCAATACGCTGCTGGTACTTATACGCTCCACGAGACCGAAGCAATACACGGCTGGGACATGTACGCGTAACGAGACCGAAGCAATACGCGGCTAGAGCTTGTCCGCTCGAAGAGAACGAAAGGAATACGCGGCTGGGACCTGTACGCATAACCAGAACAAAGTAATACGCGGCTGGAACTTGTACGCTCGACGCGACCGAAGCAATTCGCGGCTGGAACTTGTACGCTCGACGAGACCGAAGCAATTCGCGGCTGGAACTTGCACGCATAACGAGACCGAAGCAATACGCGGCTGGAACTTGTACGCTCAACGAGACCGAAGCAATACGCGGCTGGAACTTGTACCCTCCACGAGACCGAAGCAACACGCGGCTGGAACTTGTACGCTCGACGAGACCGAAGCAATACGCGGCTGGAACATGTACGCTCGATGAGACCGAAGCAATACGCGGCTGGAACTTGTACGCTCGACAAGACCGAAGGAATACGCGGCTGAAACTTGACGCATAACGAGATCGAAGCAATACGCGGCTGGGACTTGTACGCATAACGACACCGAAGCAATACGCTGCTGGAACTTGGACGCTCGACGAGACCGAAGCAATACGCGGCTGGAACTTGTACGCTCGAAGAGACCGAAGGAATACGCGGCTGGGACTTGTACGCTCGACGAGACCGAAGCAATACGCGTCTGGAACTCGCACGCATAACGAGACCGAAGCAACACGCGGCTGGATCTTGTACGCTCGACGAGACCGAAGCAATACGCGGCTGGAACATGTACGCTCGATGAGACCGAAGCAATACGCGGCTGGAACTTGCACGCATAACGAGACCGAAGCAATACGCGGCTGGAACTGGTACGCTCGACGAGACCGAAGGAATTCGCGGCTGGAACTTGTACGCTCGACGAGACCGAAGCAATACGCGGCTGGGACTGGTACGCATAACGACACCGAAGCAATACGCGGCTGGAACTTGTACGCTCGACGAGACCGAAGCAATACGCGGCTGAAGCTTGTACGCATAACGAGACCGAAGCAATACGCTGCTGGAACTTGTACGCTCGACGAGACCGAAGCAATACGCGGCTGAAGCTTGTACGCATAACGAGATCGAAGCAATACGCGGCTGGGACTTGTACGCATAACGACACCGAAGCTACACGCTGCTGGAACTTGTACGCTCGACGAGACCGAAGCAATAGGCGGCAGGGACTTGTACGCATAACGAGACCGAAGCAATACGCTGCTGGAACTTGTACGAATAACGAGACCGAAGCAATACGCGGCTGGGACTTGTACGCCTAGCTAGACCGAAGCAATACACGGCTGGGACATGTACGCGTAACGAGACCGAAGCAATACGCGGCTAGAGCTTGTCCGCTCGAAGAGAACGAAAGGAATACGCGGCTGTGACCTGTACGCATAACGAGGTCGAAGCAATACGCGGCTGGAACTGGTACACTCGACGAGACCGAAGCAATACGCGGCTGGAACTTGCACGCATAACGACACCGAAGCAATACGCTGCTGGAACTTGTACGCTCGACGAGACCGAAGCAATACGCGGCTGAAACTTGTACGCATAACGAGATCGAAGCAATACGCGGCTGGGATTTGTACGCTCGACGAGACCGATGCAATTCGCGGCTGGAACATGTACGCGTTACGAGACCGAAGCAACACGCGGCTGGAACCTGTACGCTTGACGAGACCGAAGCAACACGCGGCTGGATCTTGTACGCTCGACGAGACCGAAGCAATACGCGGCTGGAACATGTACGCTCGATGAGACCGAAGCAATACGCGGCTGGAACTTGCACGCATAACGAGACCGAAGCAATACGCGGCTGGAACTGGTACGCTCGACGAGACCGAAGGAATTCGCGGCTGGAACTTGTACGCTCGACGAGACCGAAGCAATACGCGGCTGGGACTGGTACGCATAACGACACCGAAGCAATACGCGGCTGGAACTTGTACGCTCGACGAGACCGAAGCAATACGCGGCTGAAGCTTGTACGCATAACGAGACCGAAGCAATACGCTGCTGGAACTTGTACGCTCGACGAGACCGAAGCAATACGCGGCTGAAGCTTGTACGCATAACGAGATCGAAGCAATACGCGGCTGGGACTTGTACGCATAACGACACCGAAGCTATGCGCTGCTGGAACTTGTACGCTCGACGAGACCGAAGCAATAGGCGGCAGGGACTTGTACGCATAACGAGACCGAAGCAATACGCTGCTGGAACTTGTACGAATAACGAGACCGAAGCAATACGCGGCTGGGACTTGTACGCCTAGCTAGACCGAAGCAATACACGGCTGGGACATGTACGCGTAACGAGACCGAAGCAATACGCGGCTAGAGCTTGTCCGCTCGAAGAGAACGAAAGGAATACGCGGCTGGGACCTGTACGCATAACGAGGTCGAAGCAATACGCGGCTGGAACTGGTACACTCGACGAGACCGAAGCAATACGCGGCTGGAACTTGCACGCTTAACGAGAACGAAGCAATACGCGTCTGGAACTTGTATCCTCCACTAGACCGAAGCAATACGCGGCTGGAACTTGTACGCGCGAAGAGACCGAAGTAATACGCGGCTGGAACTTGTGCGCTCCACGAGACCGGAGCAATACGCGGCTGGGACTTGTACGCTCGACGATGCCGAAGCAATACGCGGCTGGGATTTGAACGCTCGACGAGACCGATGCAATTCGCGGCTGGAACATGTACGCGTTACGAGCCCGAAGCAATACGCGGCTGGAACTTGTGCGTTCCACGAGACCGAAGCAATAGGCTGCTGGAACTTGTACGCTCGACGAGACCGAAGCAATACGCGGCTGGAACTTGCACGCTTAACGAGAACGAAGCAATACGCGTCTGGAACTTGTATCCTCCACTAGACCGAAGCAATACGCGGCTGGAACTTGTACGCGCGAAGAGACCGAAGCAATACGCGGCTGAGACTTGCACGCATAACGAGACCGAAGCAATACGCGGCTGGAAATTGTACGCTCAACTAGACCGAAGCAATACGCGGCTGGAACTTGTACCCTCCACGATACCGAAGCAACACGCGGCTGGAACTTGCACCCTCCACGAGACCGAAGCAATCCGCGGCTGGAACTTGTACGCGCGACGAGATCGAGCAATACGCGGCTGGGACTTGAACGCATAACCAGAACAAAGCAATACGCGGCTGGGACTGGTACGCATAACGAGACCGAAGCAATACGCTGCTGGTACTTATACGCTCCACGAGACCGAAGCAATACACGGCTGGGACATGTACGCGTAACGAGACCGAAGCAATACGCGGCTAGAGCTTGTCCGCTCGAAGAGAACGAAAGGAATACGCGGCTGGGACCTGTACGCATAACCAGAACAAAGTAATACGCGGCTGGAACTTGTACGCTCGACGCGACCGAAGCAATTCGCGGCTGGAACTTGTACGCTCGACGAGACCGAAGCAATTCGCGGCTGGAACTTGCACGCTCGACGAGACCGAAGCAATACGCGGCTGAAACTTGTACGCATAACGAGATCGAAGCAATACGCGGCTGGGATTTGTACGCTCGACGAGACCGATGCAATTCGCGGCTGGAACATGTACGCGTTACGAGACCGAAGCAACACGCGGCTGGAACCTGTACGCTTGACGAGACCGAAGCAATACGCGGCTGGATCTTGCACGAATAACGAGACCGAAGCAGTACGCGTCTGGAACTTGCACACATAACGAGACCGAAGCAACACGCGGCTGGAACCTGTACGCTCGACGAGACCGAAGCAATACGCGGCTGGAACTTGTACGCTCGACGAGACCGAAGCAATACGCGGCTGAAGCTTGTACGCATAACGAGACCGAAGCAATACGCTGCTGGAACTTGTACGCTCGACGAGACCGAAGCAATACGCGGCTGAAGCTTGTACGCATAACGAGATCGAAGCAATACGCGGCTGGGACTTGTACGCATAACGACACCGAAGCTATACGCTGCTGGAACTTGTACGCTCGACGAGACCGAAGCAATAGGCGGCAGGGACTTGTACGCATAACGAGACCGAAGCAATACGCTGCTGGAACTTGTACGAATAACGAGACCGAAGCAATACGCGGCTGGGACTTGTACGCCTAGCTAGACCGAAGCAATACACGGCTGGGACATGTACGCGTAACGAGACCGAAGCAATACGCGGCTAGAGCTTGTCCGCTCGAAGAGAACGAAAGGAATACGCGGCTGGGACCTGTACGCATAACGAGGTCGAAGCAATACGCGGCTGGAACTGGTACGCTCGACGAGACCGACGCAATACGCGGCTGGAACTTGCACGCATAACGACACCGAAGCAATACGCTGCTGGAACTTGTACGCTCGACGAGACCGAAGCAATTCGCGGCTGAAACTTGTACGCATAACGAGATCGAAGCAATACGCGGCTGGGACTTGTACGCATAACGACACCGAAGCTATACGCTGCTGGAACTTGTACGCTCGACGAGACCGAAGCAATACGCGGCTGGAACTTGTACGCTCGACGAGACCGAAGCAATACGCGGCTGGAACTTGCACGCATAACGAGACCGAAGCAATACGCGGCTGGAACTTGTACGCTCGACGAGACCGAAGCAATACGCGGCTGGAACTTGCACGCATAACGAGGCCGAAGCAATACGCGGCTGGAACTTGTACGCTCGACGAGACCGAAGCAATACGCGGCTGGAACTTGTACCCTCCACGAGACCGAAGCAATACGCGGCTGGAACTTGTACGCGCGACGAGATCGAGCAATGCGCGGCTGGGACTTGAACGCATAACCAGAACAAAGCAATACGCGGCTGGGACTGGTACGCATAACGAGACCGAAGCAATACGCGGCTGGGACTTGTACGCTCGACGAAGCCGAAGCAATACGCGGCTGGGATTTGCACGCATAACGAGACCGAAGCAATACGCGGCTGGAACTTGTGCGTTCCACGAGACCGAAGCAATACGCTGCTGGAACTTGTACGCTCGACGAGACCGAAGCAATACGCGGCTGGAACTTGCACGCATAACGAGAGCAAAGCAATACGCGGCTGGAACTTGTATCCTCCACTAGACCGAAGCAATACGCGGCTGGAACTTGTACGCGCGACGAGACCGAAGCAATACGCGGCTGGAACTTGTACGCTCGACGAGACCGAAGGAATACGCGGCTGAAACTTGACGCATAACGAGATCGAAGCAATACGCGGCTGGGACTTGTACTGATAACGACACCGAAGCAATACGCTGCTGGAACTTGTACGCTCGACGAGACCGAAGCAATACGCGGCTGAAACCTGTATGCATAACGAGATCGAAGCAATACGCGGCTGGAACTAGTACGCTCGACGAAGCCGAAGGAATACGCGGCTGGGACTTGTACGCATAATGACACCGAAGCAATACGCTGCTGGAACTTGTATGCTCGACGAGACCGAAGCAATACGCGGCTGGAACTTGCACGCATAACGAGAACAAAGCAATACGCGGCTGGAACTTGTATCCTCCACTAGACCGAAGCAATACGCGGCTGGAACTTGTACGCGCGACGAGACCGAAGCAATACGCGGCTGGAACTTGTACGCTCGACGAGACCGAAGGAATACGCGGCTGAAACTTGACGCATAACGACATCGAAGCAATACGCGGCTGGGACTTGTACTGATAACGACACCGAAGCAATATGCTGCTGGAACTTGTACGCTCGACGAGACCGAAGCAATACGCGGCTGAAACTTGTATGCATAACGAGATCGAAGCAATACGCGGCTGGGACTTGTACGCATAACGACACCGATGCAATACGCTGCCGGTACTTATACGCTCCACGAGACCGAAGCAATACACGGCTGGGACATGCACGCATAACGAGACCGAAGGAAAACGCGGCTGGAACTTGTACGCGTAACGAGACCGAAGCAATCTGCGTCTGCAACTTGTACGCTCGACGAAGCCGAAGGAATACGCGGCTGGGACTTGTACGCATAACGAGACCGAAGCAATACGCGGCTGGGACTTGTACGCTCGACGAAGCCGAAGCAATACGCGGCTGGGATTTGCACGCATAACGAGACCGAAGCAATACGCGGCTGGAACTAGTACGCTCGACGAAGCCGAAGGAATACGCGGCTGGGACTTGTACGCATAATGACACCGAAGCAATACGCTGCTGGAACATGTACGCTCGATGAGACCGAAGCAATACGCGGCTGGGATTTGCACGCATAACGAGACCGAAGCAATACGCGGCTGGAACTTGTACGCTCGACGAAGCCGAAGGAATACGCGGCTGGGGCTTGCACGAATAACGAGACCGAAGCAGTACGCGTCTGGAACTTGCACACATAACGAGACCGAAGCAACACGCGGCTGGAACTTGCACGATCGATGAGACCGAAGCAATACGCGGCTGGGACTTGTACGCATAACGAGACCGAAGCAATACGCTGCTGGAACTTGTACGAATAACGAGACCGAAGCAATACGCGGCTGGGACTTGTACGCCTAGCTAGACCGAAGCAATACACGGCTGGGACATGTACGCGTAACGAGACCGAAGCAATACGCGGCTAGAGCTTGTCCGCTCGAAGAGAATGAAAGGAATACGCGGCTGGGACCTGTACGCATAACGAGGTCGAAGCAATACGCGGCTGGAACTGGTACGCTCGACGAGACCGAAGCAATACGCGGCTGGAACTTGTACGCGCGACGAGACCGAAGCAATACGCGGCTGGAACTTGTACGCTCGACGAGACCGAAGGAATACGCGGCTGAAACTTGACGCATAACGAGATCGAAGCAATACGCGGCTGGGACTTGTACTGATAACGACACCGAAGCAATATGCTGCTGGAACTTGTACGCTCGACGAGACCGAAGCAATACGCGGCTGGAACTGGTACGCTCGACGAGACCGAAGCAATACGCGGCTGGAACTTGCACACATAACGACACCGAAGCAAAGCGCAGTTGGAACTTGTACGCTCCACGAGACCGAAGTAATACGCGGCTGGAACTTGTGCGCTCCACGAGACCGGAGCAATACGCGGCTGGGACTTGTACGCTCGACGATGCCGAAGCAATACGCGGCTGGGATTTGAACGCTCGACGAGACCGATGCAATTCGCGGCTGGAACATGTACGCGTTACGAGCCCGAAGCAATACGCGGCTGGAACTTGTGCGTTCCACGAGACCGAAGCAATAGGCTGCTGGAACTTGTACGCTCGACGAGACCGAAGCAATACGCGGCTGGAACTTGCACGCTTAACGAGAACGAAGCAATACGCGTCTGGAACTTGTATCCTCCACTAGACCGAAGCAATACGCGGCTGGAACATGTACGCGCGGAGAGACCGAAGCAATACGCGGCTGGGACTTGCACGCATAACGAGACCGAAGCAATACGCGGCTGGAACTTGTACGCTCAACGAGACCGAAGCAATACGCGGCTGGAACTTGTACCCTCCACGATACCGAAGCAACACGCGGCTGGAACTTGCACCCTCCACGAGACCGAAGCAATACGCGGCTGGAACTTGTACGCGCGACGAGATCGAGCAATACGCGGCTGGGACTTGAACGCATAACCAGAACAAAGCAATACGCGGCTGGGACTGGTACGCATAACGAGACCGAAGCAATACGCTGCTGGTACTTATACGCTCCACGAGACCGAAGCAATACACGGCTGGGACATGTACGCGTAACGAGACCGAAGCAATACGCGGCTAGAGCTTGTCCGCTCGAAGAGAACGAAAGGAATACGCGGCTGGGACCTGTACGCATAACCAGAACAAAGTAATACGCGGCTGGAACTTGTACGCTCGACGCGACCGAAGCAATTCGCGGCTGGAACTTGTACGCTCGACGAGACCGAAGCAATTCGCGGCTGGAACTTGCACGCATAACGAGACCGAAGCAATACGCGGCTGGAACTTGTACGCTCAACGAGACCGAAGCAATACGCGGCTGGAACTTGTACCCTCCACGAGACCGAAGCAACACGCGGCTGGAACTTGTACGCTCGACGAGACCGAAGCAATACGCGGCTGGAACATGTACGCTCGATGAGACCGAAGCAATACGCGGCTGGAACTTGTACGCTCGACAAGACCGAAGGAATACGCGGCTGAAACTTGACGCATAACGAGATCGAAGCAATACGCGGCTGGGACTTGTACGCATAACGACACCGAAGCAATACGCTGCTGGAACTTGGACGCTCGACGAGACCGAAGCAATACGCGGCTGGAACTTGTACGCTCGAAGAGACCGAAGGAATACGCGGCTGGGACTTGTACGCTCGACGAGACCGAAGCAATACGCGTCTGGAACTCGCACGCATAACGAGACCGAAGCAACACGCGGCTGGATCTTGTACGCTCGACGAGACCGAAGCAATACGCGGCTGGAACATGTACGCTCGATGAGACCGAAGCAATACGCGGCTGGAACTTGCACGCATAACGAGACCGAAGCAATACGCGGCTGGAACTGGTACGCTCGACGAGACCGAAGGAATTCGCGGCTGGAACTTGAACGCTCGACGAGACCGAAGCAATACGCGGCTGGGACTGGTACGCATAACGACACCGAAGCAATACGCGGTTGGAACTTGTACGCTCGACGAGACCGAAGCAATACGCGGCTGAAGCTTGTACGCATAACGAGACCGAAGCAATACGCTGCTGGAACTTGTACGCTCGACGAGACCGAAGCATTACGCGGCTGAAGCTTGTACGCATAACGAGATCGAAGCAATACGCGGCTGGGACTTGTACGCATAACGACACCGAAGCTATACGCTGCTGGAACTTGTACGCTCGACGAGACCGAAGCAATAGGCGGCAGGGACTTGTACGCATAACGAGACCGAAGCAATACGCTGCTGGAACTTGTACGAATAACGAGACCGAAGCAATACGCGGCTGGGACATGTACGCCTAGCTAGACCGAAGCAATACACGGCTGGGACATGTACGCGTAACGAGACCGAAGCAATACGCGGCTAGAGCTTGTCCGCTCGAAGAGAACGAAAGGAATACGCGGCTGGGACCTGTACGCATAACGAGGTCGAAGCAATACGCGGCTGGAACTGGTACACTCGACGAGACCGAAGCAATACGCGGCTGGAACTTGCACGCATAACGACACCGAAGCAATACGCTGCTGGAACTTGTACGCTCGACGAGACCGAAGCAATACGCGGCTGAAACTTGTACGCATAACGAGATCGAAGCAATACGCGGCTGGGATTTGTACGCTCGACGAGACCGATGCAATTCGCGGCTGGAACATGTACGCGTTACGAGACCGAAGCAACACGCGGCTGGAACCTGTACGCTTGACGAGACCGAAGCAATACGCGGCTGGATCTTGCACGAATAACGAGACCGAAGCAGTACGCGTCTGGAACTTGCACACATAACGAGACCGAAGCAATACGCGGCTGGAACTTGTACGCTCGACGAGACCGAAGCAATACGCGGCTGAAGCTTGTACGCATAACGAGACCGAAGCAATACGCTGCTGGAACTTGTACGCTCGACGAGACCGAAGCAATACGCGGCTGAAGCTTGTACGCATAACGAGATCGAAGCAATACGCGGCTGGGACTTGTACGCATAACGACACCGAAGCTATACGCTGCTGGAACTTGTACGCTCGACGAGACCGAAGCAATAGGCGGCAGGGACTTGTACGCATAACGAGACCGAAGCAATACGCTGCTGGAACTTGTACGAATAACGAGACCGAAGCAATACGCGGCTGGGACTTGTACGCCTAGCTAGACCGAAGCAATACACGGCTGGGACATGTACGCGTAACGAGACCGAAGCAATACGCGGCTAAAGCTTGTCCGCTCGAAGAGAACGAAAGGAATACGCGGCTGGGACCTGTACGCATAACGAGGTCGAAGCAATACGCGGCTGGAACTGGTACGCTCGACGAGACCGACGCAATACGCGGCTGGAACTTGCACGCATAACGACACCGAAGCAATACGCTGCTGGAACTTGTACGCTCGACGAGACCGAAGCAATACGCGGCTGAAACTTGTACGCATAACGAGATCGAAGCAATACGCGGCTGGGACTTGTACGCATAACGACACCGAAGCTATACGCTGCTGGAACTTGTACGCTCGACGAGACCGAAGCAATACGCGGCTGGAACTTGTACGCTCGATGAGAGCGAAGCAATACGCGGCTCGAACTTGCACGCATAACAAGACCGAAGCAATACGCGGCTGGAACTTGTACGCATAACGAGATCGAAGCAATACGCGGCTGGAACTGGTACGCTCGACGAGACCGAAGGAATTCGCGGCTGGAACTTGTACGCTCGACGAGACCGAAGCAATACGCGGCTGGAACTTGCACGCATAACGAGACCGAAGCAATACGCGGCTGGAACTTGCACGCTCGACGAGACCGAAGCAATACGCGGCTGGAACTTGTACCCTCCACGAGACCGAAGCAATACGCTGCTGGAACTTGTACGCGCGACGACATCGAGCAATACGCGGCTGGGACTTGAACGCACAACTAGAACAAAGCAATACGCGGCTGGGACTGGTACGCTCGACGAGACCGAAGGAATTCGCGGCTGGAACTTGTACGCTCGACGAGACCGAAGCAATACGCGGCTGGAACTTGCACACATAACGACACCGAAGCAAAGCGCAGTTGGAACTTGTACGCTCCACGAGACCGAAGTAATACGCGGCTGGAACTTGTGCGCTCCACGAGACCGGAGCAATACGCGGCTGGGACTTGTACGCTCGACGATGCCGAAGCAATACGCGGCTGGGATTTGAACGCTCGACGAGACCGATGCAATTCGCGGCTGGAACATGTACGCGTTACGAGCCCGAAGCAATACGCGGCTGGAACTTGTGCGTTCCACGAGACCGAAGCAATAGGCTGCTGGAACTTGTACGCTCGACGAGACCGAAGCAATACGCGGCTGGAACTTGCACGCTTAACGAGAACGAAGCAATACGCGTCTGGAACTTGTATCCTCCACTAGACCGAAGCAATACGCGGCTGGAACATGTACGCGCGAAGAGACCGAAGCAATACGCGGCTGGGACTTGCACGCATAACGAGACCGAAGCAATACGCGGCTGGAACTTGTACGCTCAACGAGACCGAAGCAATACGCGGCTGGAACTTGTACCCTCCACGATACCGAAGCAACACGCGGCTGGAACTTGCACCCTCCACGAGACCGAAGCAATACGCGGCTGGAACTTGTACGCGCGACGAGATCGAGCAATACGCGGCTGGGACTTGAACGCATAACCAGAACAAAGCAATACGCGGCTGGGACTGGTACGCATAACGAGACCGAAGCAATACGCTGCTGGTACTTATACGCTCCACGAGACCGAAGCAATACACGGCTGGGACATGTACGCGTAACGAGACCGAAGCAATACGCGGCTAGAGCTTGTCCGCTCGAAGAGAACGAAAGGAATACGCGGCTGGGACCTGTACGCATAACCAGAACAAAGTAATACGCGGCTGGAACTTGTACGCTCGACGCGACCGAAGCAATTCGCGGCTGGAACTTGTACGCTCGACGAGACCGAAGCAATTCGCGGCTGGAACTTGCACGCATAACGAGACCGAAGCAATACGCGGCTGGAACTTGTACGCTCAACGAGACCGAAGCAATACGCGGCTGGAACTTGTACCCTCCACGAGACCGAAGCAACACGCGGCTGGAACTTGTACGCTCGACGAGACCGAAGCAATACGCGGCTGGAACATGTACGCTCGATGAGACCGAAGCAATACGCGGCTGGAACTTGTACGCTCGACAAGACCGAAGGAATACGCGGCTGAAACTTGACGCATAACGAGATCGAAGCAATACGCGGCTGGGACTTGTACGCATAACGACACCGAAGCAATACGCTGCTGGAACTTGGACGCTCGACGAGACCGAAGCAATACGCGGCTGGAACTTGTACGCTCGAAGAGACCGAAGGAATACGCGGCTGGGACTTGTACGCTCGACGAGACCGAAGCAATACGCGTCTGGAACTCGCACGCATAACGAGACCGAAGCAACACGCGGCTGGATCTTGTACGCTCGACGAGACCGAAGCAATACGCGGCTGGAACATGTACGCTCGATGAGACCGAAGCAATACGCGGCTGGAACTTGCACGCATAACGAGACCGAAGCAATACGCGGCTGGAACTGGTACGCTCGACGAGACCGAAGGAATTCGCGGCTGGAACTTGTACGCTCGACGAGACCGAAGCAATACGCGGCTGGGACTGGTACGCATAACGACACCGAAGCAATACGCGGCTGGAACTTGTACGCTCGACGAGACCGAAGCAATACGCGGCTGAAGCTTGTACGCATAACGAGACCGAAGCAATACGCTGCTGGAACTTGTACGCTCGACGAGACCGAAGCAATACGCGGCTGAAGCTTGTACGCATAACGAGATCGAAGCAATACGCGGCTGGGACTTGTACGCATAACGACACCGAAGCTATACGCTGCTGGAACTTGTACGCTCGACGAGACCGAAGCAATAGGCGGCAGGGACTTGTACGCATAACGAGACCGAAGCAATACGCTGCTGGAATTTGTACGAATAACGAGACCGAAGCAATACGCGGCTGGGACTTGTACGCCTAGCTAGACCGAAGCAATACACGGCTGGGACATGTACGCGTAACGAGACCGAAGCAATACGCGGCTAGAGCTTGTCCGCTCGAAGAGAACGAAAGGAATACGCGGCTGGGACCTGTACGCATAACGAGGTCGAAGCAATACGCGGCTGGAACTGGTACACTCGACGAGACCGAAGCAATACGCGGCTGGAACTTGCACGCATAACGACACCGAAGCAATACGCTGCTGGAACTTGTACGCTCGACGAGACCGAAGCAATACGCGGCTGAAACTTGTACGCATAACGAGATCGAAGCAATACGCGGCTGGGATTTGTACGCTCGACGAGACCGATGCAATTCGCGGCTGGAACATGTACGCGTTACGAGACCGAAGCAACACGCGGCTGGAACCTGTACGCTTGACGAGACCGAAGCAATACGCGGCTGGATCTTGCACGAATAACGAGACCGAAGCAGTACGCGTCTGGAACTTGCACACATAACGAGACCGAAGCAACACGCGGCTGGAACCTGTACGCTCGACGAGACCGAAGCAATACGCGGCTGGAACTTGTACGCTCGACGAGACCGAAGCAATACGCGGCTGAAGCTTGTACGCATAACGAGACCGAAGCAATACGCTGCTGGAACTTGTACGCTCGACGAGACCGAAGCAATACGCGGCTGAAGCTTGTACGCATAACGAGATCGAAGCAATACGCGGCTGGGACTTGTACGCATAACGACACCGAAGCTATACGCTGCTGGAACTTGTACGCTCGACGAGACCGAAGCAATAGGCGGCAGGGACTTGTACGCATAACGAGACCGAAGCAATACGCTGCTGGAACTTGTACGAATAACGAGACCGAAGCAATACGCGGCTGGGACTTGTACGCCTAGCTAGACCGAAGCAATACACGGCTGGGACATGTACGCGTAACGAGACCGAAGCAATACGCGGCTAAAGCTTGTCCGCTCGAAGAGAACGAAAGGAATACGCGGCTGGGACCTGTACGCATAACGAGGTCGAAGCAATACGCGGCTGGAACTGGTACGCTCGACGAGACCGACGCAATACGCGGCTGGAACTTGCACGCATAACGACACCGAAGCAATACGCTGCTGGAACTTGTACGCTCGACGAGACCGAAGCAATACGCGGCTGAAACTTGTACGCATAACGAGATCGAAGCAATACGCGGCTGGGACTTGTACGCATAACGACACCGAAGCTATACGCTGCTGGAACTTGTACGCTCGACGAGACCGAAGCAATACGCGGCTGGAACTTGTACGCTCGATGAGAGCGAAGCAATACGCGGCTCGAACTTGCACGCATAACAAGACCGAAGCAATACGCGGCTGGAACTTGTACGCATAACGAGATCGAAGCAATACGCGGCTGGAACTGGTACGCTCGACGAGACCGAAGGAATTCGCGGCTGGAACTTGTACGCTCGACGAGACCGAAGCAATACGCGGCTGGAACTTGCACGCATAACGAGACCGAAGCAATACGCGGCTGGAACTTGTACGCTCGACGAGACCGAAGCAATACGCGGCTGGAACTTGTACCCTCCACGAGACCGAAGCAGTACGCTGCTGGAACTTGTACGCGTGACGACATCGAGCAATACGCGGCTGGGACTTGAACGCACAACTAGAACAAAGCAATACGCGGCTGGAACTTGTACGCATAACGAGATCGAAGCAATACGCGGCTGGAACTGGTACGCTCGACGAGACCGAAGGAATTCGCGGCTGGAACTTGTACGCTCGACGAGACCGAAGCAATACGCGGCTGGAACTTGCACGCATAACGAGACCGAAGCAATACGCGGCTGGAACTTGCACGCTCGACGAGACCGAAGCAATACGCGGCTGGAACTTGTACCCTCCACGAGACCGAAGCAATACGCTGCTGGAACTTGTACGCGCGACGACATCGAGCAATACGCGGCTGCTACTTGAACGCACAACTAGAACAAAGCAATACGCGGCTGGGACTGGTACGCTCGACGAGACCGAAGGAATTCGCGGCTGGAACTTGTACGCTCGACGAGACCGAAGCAATACGCGGCTGGAACTTGCACACATAACGACACCGAAGCAAAGCGCAGTTGGAACTTGTACGCTCCACGAGACCGAAGTAATACGCGGCTGGAACTTGTGCGCTCCACGAGACCGGAGCAATACGCGGCTGGGACTTGTACGCTCGACGATGCCGAAGCAATACGCGGCTGGGATTTGAACGCTCGACGAGACCGATGCAATTCGCGGCTGGAACATGTACGCGTTACGAGCCCGAAGCAATACGCGGCTGGAACTTGTGCGTTCCACGAGACCGAAGCAATAGGCTGCTGGAACTTGTACGCTCGACGAGACCGAAGCAATACGCGGCTGGAACTTGCACGCTTAACGAGAACGAAGCAATACGCGTCTGGAACTTGTATCCTCCACTAGACCGAAGCAATACGCGGCTGGAACATGTACGCGCGAAGAGACCGAAGCAATACGCGGCTGGGACTTGCACGCATAACGAGACCGAAGCAATACGCGGCTGGAACTTGTACGCTCAACGAGACCGAAGCAATACGCGGCTGGAACTTGTACCCTCCACGATACCGAAGCAACACGCGGCTGGAACTTGCACCCTCCACGAGACCGAAGCAATACGCGGCTGGAACTTGTACGCGCGACGAGATCGAGCAATACGCGGCTGGGACTTGAACGCATAACCAGAACAAAGCAATACGCGGCTGGGACTGGTACGCATAACGAGACCGAAGCAATACGCTGCTGGTACTTATACGCTCCACGAGACCGAAGCAATACACGGCTGGGACATGTACGCGTAACGAGACCGAAGCAATACGCGGCTAGAGCTTGTCCGCTCGAAGAGAACGAAAGGAATACGCGGCTGGGACCTGTACGCATAACCAGAACAAAGTAATACGCGGCTGGAACTTGTACGCTCGACGCGACCGAAGCAATTCGCGGCTGGAACTTGTACGCTCGACGAGACCGAAGCAATTCGCGGCTGGAACTTGCACGCATAACGAGACCGAAGCAATACGCGGCTGGAACTTGTACGCTCAACGAGACCGAAGCAATACGCGGCTGGAACTTGTACCCTCCACGAGACCGAAGCAACACGCGGCTGGAACTTGTACGCTCGACGAGACCGAAGCAATACGCGGCTGGAACATGTACGCTCGATGAGACCGAAGCAATACGCGGCTGGAACTTGTACGCTCGACAAGACCGAAGGAATACGCGGCTGAAACTTGACGCATAACGAGATCGAAGCAATACGCGGCTGGGACTTGTACGCATAACGACACCGAAGCAATACGCTGCTGGAACTTGGACGCTCGACGAGACCGAAGCAATACGCGGCTGGAACTTGTACGCTCGAAGAGACCGAAGGAATACGCGGCTGGGACTTGTACGCTCGACGAGACCGAAGCAATACGCGTCTGGAACTCGCACGCATAACGAGACCGAAGCAACACGCGGCTGGATCTTGTACGCTCGACGAGACCGAAGCAATACGCGGCTGGAACATGTACGCTCGATGAGACCGAAGCAATACGCGGCTGGAACTTGCACGCATAACGAGACCGAAGCAATACGCGGCTGGAACTGGTACGCTCGACGAGACCGAAGGAATTCGCGGCTGGAACTTGTACGCTCGACGAGACCGAAGCAATACGCGGCTGGGACTGGTACGCATAACGACACCGAAGCAATACGCGGCTGGAACTTGTACGCTCGACGAGACCGAAGCAATACGCGGCTGAAGCTTGTACGCATAACGAGACCGAAGCAATACGCTGCTGGAACTTGTACGCTCGACGAGACCGAAGCAATACGCGGCTGAAGCTTGTACGCATAACGAGATCGAAGCAATACGCGGCTGGGACTTGTACGCATAACGACACCGAAGCTATACGCTGCTGGAACTTGTACGCTCGACGAGACCGAAGCAATAGGCGGCAGGGACTTGTACGCATAACGAGACCGAAGCAATACGCTGCTGGAACTTGTACGAATAACGAGACCGAAGCAATACGCGGCTGGGACTTGTACGCCTAGCTAGACCGAAGCAATACACGGCTGGGACATGTACGCGTAACGAGACCGAAGCAATACGCGGCTAGAGCTTGTCCGCTCGAAGAGAACGAAAGGAATACGCGGCTGGGACCTGTACGCATAACGAGGTCGAAGCAATACGCGGCTGGAACTGGTACACTCGACGAGACCGAAGCAATACGCGGCTGGAACTTGCACGCATAACGACACCGAAGCAATACGCTGCTGGAACTTGTACGCTCGACGAGACCGAAGCAATACGCGGCTGAAACTTGTACGCATAACGAGATCGAAGCAATACGCGGCTGGGATTTGTACGCTCGACGAGACCGATGCAATTCGCGGCTGGAACATGTACGCGTTACGAGACCGAAGCAACACGCGGCTGGAACCTGTACGCTTGACGAGACCGAAGCAATACGCGGCTGGATCTTGCACGAATAACGAGACCGAAGCAGTACGCGTCTGGAACTTGCACACATAACGAGACCGAAGCAACACGCGGCTGGAACCTGTACGCTCGACGAGACCGAAGCAATACGCGGCTGGAACTTGTACGCTCGACGAGACCGAAGCAATACGCGGCTGAAGCTTGTACGCATAACGAGACCGAAGCAATACGCTGCTGGAACTTGTACGCTCGACGAGACCGAAGCAATACGCGGCTGAAGCTTGTACGCATAACGAGATCGAAGCAATACGCGGCTGGGACTTGTACGCATAACGACACCGAAGCTATACGCTGCTGGAACTTGTACGCTCGACGAGACCGAAGCAATAGGCGGCAGGGACTTGTACGCATAACGAGACCGAAGCAATACGCTGCTGGAACTTGTACGAATAACGAGACCGAAGCAATACGCGGCTGGGACTTGTACGCCTAGCTAGACCGAAGCAATACACGGCTGGGACATGTACGCGTAACGAGACCGAAGCAATACGCGGCTAAAGCTTGTCCGCTCGAAGAGAACGAAAGGAATACGCGGCTGGGACCTGTACGCATAACGAGGTCGAAGCAATACGCGGCTGGAACTGGTACGCTCGACGAGACCGACGCAATACGCGGCTGGAACTTGCACGCATAACGACACCGAAGCAATACGCTGCTGGAACTTGTACGCTCGACGAGACCGAAGCAATACGCGGCTGAAACTTGTACGCATAACGAGATCGAAGCAATACGCGGCTGGGACTTGTACGCATAACGACACCGAAGCTATACGCTGCTGGAACTTGTACGCTCGACGAGACCGAAGCAATACGCGGCTGGAACTTGTACGCTCGATGAGAGCGAAGCAATACGCGGCTCGAACTTGCACGCATAACAAGACCGAAGCAATACGCGGCTGGAACTTGTACGCATAACGAGATCGAAGCAATACGCGGCTGGAACTGGTACGCTCGACGAGACCGAAGGAATTCGCGGCTGGAACTTGTACGCTCGACGAGACCGAAGCAATACGCGGCTGGAACTTGCACGCATAACGAGACCGAAGCAATACGCGGCTGGAACTTGTACGCTCGACGAGACCGAAGCAATACGCGGCTGGAACTTGTACCCTCCACGAAACCGAAGCAGTACGCTGCTGGAACTTGTACGCGCGACGACATCGAGCAATACGCGGCTGGGACTTGAACGCACAACTAGAACAAAGCAATACGCGGCTGGAACTTGTACGCATAACGAGATCGAAGCAATACGCGGCTGGAACTGGTACGCTCGACGAGACCGAAGGAATTCGCGGCTGGAACTTGTACGCTCGACGAGACCGAAGCAATACGCGGCTGGAACTTGCACGCATAACGAGACCGAAGCAATACGCGGCTGGAACTTGCACGCTCGACGAGACCGAAGCAATACGCGGCTGGAACTTGTACCCTCCACGAGACCGAAGCAATACGCTGCTGGAACTTGTACGCGCGACGACATCGAGCAATACGCGGCTGCTACTTGAACGCACAACTAGAACAAAGCAATACGCGGCTGGGACTGGTACGCTCGACGAGACCGAAGGAATTCGCGGCTGGAACTTGTACGCTCGACGAGACCGAAGCAATACGCGGCTGGAACTTGCACGCATAACGAGACCGAAGCAATACGCTGCTGGTACTTATACGCTCCACGAGACCGAAGCAATACACGGCTGGGACATGTACGCGTAACGAGACCGAAGCAATACGCGGCTAGAGCTTGTCCGCTCGAAGAGAACGAAAGGAATACGCGGCTGGGACCTGTACGCATAACGAGACCGAAGCAATACGCGGCTGGAACTTGCACACATAACGACACCGAAGCAAAGCGCAGTTGGAACTTGTACGCTCCACGAGACCGAAGTAATACGCGGCTGGAACTTGTGCGCTCCACGACACCGGAGCAATACGCGGCTGGGACTTGTACGCTCGACGATGCCGAAGCAATACGCGGCTGGGATTTGTACGCTCGACGAGACCGATGCAATTCGCGGCTGGAACATGTACGCGTTACGAGACCGAAGCAATACGCGGCTGGAACTTGTGCGTTCCACGAGACCGAAGCAATAGGCTGCTGGAACTTGTACGCTCGACGAGACCGAAGCAATACGCGGCTGGAACTTGCACGCTTAACGAGAACGAAGCAATACGCGTCTGGAACTTGTATCCTCCACTAGACCGAAGCAATACGCGGCTGGAACTTGTACGCGCGACGAGACCGAAGCAATACGCGGCTGGGACTTGCACGCATAACGAGACCGAAGCAATACGCGGCTGGAACTTGTACGCTCAACGAGACCGAAGCAATACGCGGCTGGAACTTGTACCCTCCACGATACCGAAGCAACACGCGGCTGGAACTTGTACCCTCCACGAGACCGAAGCAATACGCGGCTGGAACTTGTACGCGCGACGAGATCGAGCAATACGCGGCTGGGACTTGAACGCATAACCAGAACAAAGCAATACGCGGCTGGGACTGGTACGCATAACGAGACCGAAGCAATACGCTGCTGGTACTTATACGCTCCACGAGACCGAAGCAATACACGGCTGGGACATGTACGCGTAACGAGACCGAAGCAATACGCGGCTAGAGCTTGTCCGCTCGAAGAGAACGAGAGGAATACGCGGCTGGGACCTGTACGCATAACCAGAACAAAGTAATACGCGGCTGGAACTTGTACGCTCGACGCGACCGAAGCAATTCGCGGCTGGAACTTGTACGCTCGACGAGACCGAAGCAATTCGCGGCTGGAACTTGCACGCATAACGAGACCGAAGCAATACGCGGCTGGAACTTGTACCCTCCACGAGACCGAAGCAACACGCGGCTGGAACTTGTACGCTCGACGAGACCGAAGCAATACGCGGCTGGAACATGTACGCTCGATGAGACCGAAGCAATACGCGGCTGGAACTTGTACGCTCGACAAGACCGAAGGAATACGCGGCTGAAACTTGACGCATAACGAGATCGAAGCAATACGCGGCTGGGACTTGTACGCATAACGACACCGCAGCAATACGCTGCTGGAACTTGGACGCTCGACGAGACCGAAGCAATACGCGGCTGGAACTTGTACGCTCGAAGAGACCGAAGGAATACGCGGCTGGGACTTGTACGCTCGACGAGACCGAAGCAATACGCGTCTGGAACTCGCACGCATAACGAGACCGAAGCAACACGCGGCTGGATCTTGTACGCTCGACGAGACCGAAGCAATACGCGGCTGGAACATGTACGCTCGATGAGACCGAAGCAATACGCGGCTGGAACTTGCACGCATAACGAGACCGAAGCAATACGCGGCTGGAACTGGTACGCTCGACGAGACCGAAGGAATTCGCGGCTGGAACTTGTACGCTCGACGAGACCGAAGCAATACGAGGCTGGGACTGGTACGCATAACGACACCGAAGCAATACGCTGCTGTTACTTATACGCTCGACGATGCCGAAGCAATACGCGGCTGGGATTTGTACGCTCGACGAGACCGATGCAATTCGCGGCTGGAACATGTACGCGTTACGAGACCGAAGCAATACGCGGCTGGAACTTGTGCGTTCCACGAGACCGAAGCAATGCGCTGCTGGAACTTGTACGCTCGACGAGACCGAAGCAATACGCGGCTGGAACTTGCACGCATAACGAGAACAAAGCAATACGCGGCTGGAACTTGTATCCCCCACTAGACCGAAGCAATACGCGGCTGGAACTTGTACGCGCGACGAGACCGAAGCAATACGCGGCTGGAACTTGTACGCTCGACGAGACCGAAGGAATACGCGGCTGAAGCTTGACGCATAACGAGATCGAAGCAATACGCGGCTGGGACTTGTACTGATAACGACACCGAAGCAATATGCTGCTGGAACTTGTACGCTCGACGAGACCGAAGCAATACACGGCTGGGACATGCACGCATAACGAGACCGAAGGAAAACGCGGCTGGAACTTGTACGCGTAACGAGACCGAAGCAATATGTGTCTGTAACTTGTACGTTTGACGAAGCCGAAGGAATACGCGGGTGGGACTTGTACGCATAACGAGACCGAAGCAATACGCGGCTGGGACTTGTACGCTCGACGAAGCCGAAGCAATACGCGGCTGGGATTTGCACGCATAACGAGACCGAAGCAATACGCGGCTGGAACTAGTACGCTCGACGAAGCCGAAGGAATACGCGGCTGGGACTTGTACGCATAATGACACCGAAGCTATACGCTGCTGGAACTTGTACGCTCGACGATACCGAAGCAATAGGCGGCAGGGACTTGTACGCATAACGAGACCGAAGCAATACGCTGCTGGAACTTGTACGCTCGACGAGACCGAAGCAATACGCGGCTGAAGCTTGTACGCATAACGAGATCGAAGCAATACGCGGCTGGGACTTGTACGCATAACGACACCGAAGCTATACGCTGCTGGAACTTGTACGCTCGACGAGACCGAAGCAATAGGCGGCAGGGACTTGTACGCATAACGAGACCGAAGCAATACGCTGCTGGAACTTGTACGAATAACGAGACCGAAGCAATACGCGGTTGGGACTTGTACGCCTAGCTAGACCGAAGCAATACACGGCTGGAACATGTACGCGTAACGAGACCGAAGCAATACGCGGCTAGAGCTTGTCCGCTCGAAGAGAACGAAAGGAATACGCGGCTGGGACCTGTACGCATAACGAGGTCGAAGCAATACGCGGCTGGAACTGGTACGCTCGACGAGACCGAAGCAATACGCGGCTGGAACTTGCACGCATAACGACACCGAAGCAATACGCTGCTGGAACGTGTACGCTCGACGAGACCGAAGGAATACGCGGCTGGGAGTTGTATGCATAACGAGAACAAAGCAATACGCGGCTGGAACTTGTACCCTCCGCGAGACCGAAGCAATACGCGGCTGGAACTTGTACGCTCGACGAGACCGTAGCAATACGCATCTGGAACTTGCACGCATAACGAGACCGAAGCAACACGCGGCTGGAACCTGTACGCTTGACGAGACCGAAGCAATACGCGGCTGGATCTTGCACGAATAACGAGACCGAAGCAGTACGCGTCTGGAACTTGCACACATAACGAGACCGAAGCAACACGCGGCTGGAACCTGTACGCTCGACGAGACCGAAGCAATACGCGGCTGGAACTTGTACGCTCGACGAGACCGAAGCAATACGCGACTGAAGCTTGTACGCATAACGAGACCGAAGCAATACGCTGCTGGAACTTGTACGCTCGACGAGACCGAAGCAATACGCGGCTGAAGCTTGTACGCATAACGAGATCGAAGCAATACGCGGCTGGACTTGTACGCATAACGACACCGAAGCTATACGCTGCTGGAACTTGTACGCTCGACGAGACCGAAGCAATAGGCGGCAGGGACTTGTACGCATAACGAGACCGAAGCAATACGCTGCTGGAACTTGTACGAATAACGAGACCGAAGCAATACGCGGTTGGGACCTGTACGCCTAGCTAGACCGAAGCAATACACGGCTGGGACATGTACGCGTAACGAGACCGAAGCAATACGCGGCTAGAGCTTGTCCGCTCGAAGAGAACGAAAGGAATACGCGGCTGGGACCTGTACGCATAACGAGGTCGAAGCAATACGCGGCTGGAACTGGTACGCTCGACGAGACCGAAGCAATACGCGGCTGGAACTTGCACGCATAACGACACCGAAGCAATACGCTGCTGGAACTTGTACGCTCGACGAGACCGAAGCAATACGCGGCTGAAACTTGTACGCATAACGAGATCGAAGCAATACGCGGCTGGGACTTGTACGCATAACGACACCGAAGCTATACGCTGCTGGAACTTGTACGCTCGACGAGACCGAAGCAATACGCGGCTGGAACTTGTACGCTCGATGAGACCGAAGCAATACGCGCCTGGAACTTGCACGCATAACGAGACCGAAGCAATACGCGGCTGGAACTTGCACGCATAACGAGACCGAAGCAATACGCGGCTGGAACTTGTACGCATAACGAGATCGAAGCAATACGCGGCTGGAATTGGTACGCTCGACGAGACCGAAGGAATTCGCGGCTGGAACTTGTACGCTCGACGAGACCGAAGCAATACGCGGCTGGAACTTGCACGCATAACGAGACCGAAGCAATACGCTTCTGGAAATTGTACGCTCGACGAGACCGAAGCAATACGCGGCTGGAACTTGTACCCTCCACGAGACCGAAGCAATACGCTGCTGGAACTTGTACGCGCGACGACATCGAGCAATACGCGGCTGGGACTTGAACGCACAACTAGAACAAAGCAATACGCGGCTGGGACTTGTACGCTCGACGAGACCGAAGCAATACGCGTCTGGAACTCGCACGCATAACGAGACCGAAGCAACACGCGGCTGGATCTTGTACGCTCGACGAGACCGAAGCAATACGCGGCTGGAACATGTACGCTCGATGAGACCGAAGCAATACGCGGCTGGAACTTGCACGCATAACGAGACCGAAGCAATACGCGGGTGGAACTGGTACGCTCGACGAGACCGAAGGAATTCGCGGCTGGAACTTGTACGCTCGACGAGACCGGAGCAATACGCGGGTGGGACTGGTACGCATAACGACACCGAAGCAATACGCTGCTGGTACTTATACGCTCGACGATGCCGAAGCAATACGCGGCTGGGATTTGTACGCTCGACGAGACCGATGCAATTCGCGGCTGGAACATGTACGCGTTACGAGACCGAAGCAATACGCGGCTGGAACTTGTGCGTTCCACGAGACCGAAGCAATGCGCTGCTGGAACTTGTACGCTCGACGAGACCGAAGCAATACGCGGCTGGAACTTGCACGCATAACGAGAACAAAGCAATACGCGGCTGGAACTTGTATCCCCCACTAGACCGAAGCAATACGCGGCTGGAACTTGTACGCGCGACGAGACCGAAGCAATACGCGGCTGGAACTTGTACGCTCGACGAGACCGAAGGAATACGCGGCTGAAGCTTGACGCATAACGAGATCGAAGCAATACGCGGCTGGGACTTGTACTGATAACGACACCGAAGCAATATGCTGCTGGAACTTGTACGCTCGACGAGACCGAAGCAATACGCGGCTGAAACTTGTATGCATAACGAGATCGAAGCAATACGCGGCTGGGACTTGTACGCATAACGACACCGAAGCAATACGCTGCTGGTACTTATACGCTCCACGAGACCGAAGCAATACACGGCTGGGACATGCACGCATAACGAGACCGAAGGAAAACGCGGCTGGAACTTGTACGCGTAACGAGACCGAAGCAATATGCGTCTGCAACTTGTACGCTCGACGAAGCCGAAGGAATACGCGGGTGGGACTTGTACGCATAACGAGACCGAAGCAATACGCGGCTGGGACTTGTACGCTCGACGAAGCCGAAGCAATACGCGGCTGGGATTTGCAC
This sequence comes from Stelis phaeoptera, assembly GCA_943735885.1. Taxonomy (NCBI): domain Eukaryota; kingdom Metazoa; phylum Arthropoda; class Insecta; order Hymenoptera; family Megachilidae; genus Stelis; species Stelis phaeoptera. The sequence goes on from OX030931.1 coordinate 3,281,078, forward strand.
GCATAACGAGACCGAAGCAATACGCGGCTGGAACTAGTACGCTCGACGAAGCCGAAGGAATACGCGGCTGGGACTTGTACGCATAATGACACCGAAGCAATACGCTGCTGGAACTTGTATGCTCGACGAGACCGAAGCAATATGCGGCTGGAACTTGTACGCTCGAAGAGACTTGTACGAATAACGAGACCGAAGCAATACGCGGCTGGGACTTGTACGCCTAGCTAGACCGAAGCAATACACGGCTGGGACATGTACGCGTAACGAGACCGAAGCAATACGCGGCTAGAGCTTGTCCGCTCGAAGAGAACGAAAGGAATACGCGGCAGGGACCTGTACGCATAACGAGGTCGAAGCAATACGCGGCTGGAACTGGTACGCTCGACGAGACCGAAGCAATACGCGGCTGGAACTTGCACGCATAACGACACCGAAGCCATACGCTGCTGGAACTTGTACGCTCGACGAGACCGAAGCAATACGCGGCTGAAACTTGTACGCATAACGAGATCGAAGCAATACGCGGCTGGGACTTGTACGCATAACGACACCGAAGCTATACGCTGCTGGAACTTGTACGCTCGACGAGACCGAAGCAATACGCGGCTGGAACTTGTACGCTCGATGAGACCGAAGCAATACGCGGCTGGAACTTGCACGCATAACGAGACCGAAGCAATACGCGGCTGGAACTTGTACGCATAACGAGATCGAAGCAATACGCGGCTGGAACTGGTACGCTCGACGAGACCGAAGGAATTCGCGGCTGGAACTTGTACGCTCGACGAGACCGAAGCAATACGCGGCTGGAACTTGCACGCATAACGAGACCGAAGCAATACGCTTCTGGAAGTTGTACGCTCGACGAGACCGAAGCAATACGCGGCTGGAACTTGTACCCTCCACGAGACCGAAGCAATACGCTGCTGGAACTTGTACGCGCGACGACATCGAGCAATACGCGGCTGGGACTTGAACGCACAACTAGAACAAAGCAATACGCGGCTGGGACTGGTACGCTCGACGAGACCGAAGGAATTCGCGGCTGGAACTTGTACGCTCGACGAGACCGAAGCAATACGCGGCTGGAACTTGCACGCATAACGAGGCCGAAGCAATACGCGGCTGGAACTTGTACGCTCGACGAGACCGAAGCAATACGCGGCTGGAACTTGTACCCTCCACGAGACCGAAGCAATACGCGGCTGGAACTTGTACGCGCGACGAGATAGAGCGATACGCGGCTGGGACTTGAACGCATAACCAGAACAATGCAATACGCGGCTGGGACTGGTACGCACAACGAGAACGAAGCAATACGCTGCTGGTACTTATACGCTCCACGAGACCGAAGTAATACACGGCTGGGACATGTACGCGTAACGAGACCGAAGCAATACGCGGCTAGAGCTTGTCCGCTCGAAGAGAACGAAAGGAATACGCGGCTGGGACCTGTACGCATAACGAGATCGAAGCAATACGCGGCTGGAACTGGTACGCTCGACGAGACCGAAGCAATACGCGGCTGGAACTTGCACACATAACGACACCGAAGCAAAGCGCAGTTGGAACTTGTACGCTCCACGAGACCGAAGCAATACGCGGCTGGAACTTGTGCGCTCCACGAGACCGGAGCAATACGCGGCTGGGACTTGTACGCTCGACGATGCCGAAGCAATACGCGGCTGGGATTTGTACGCTCGACGAGACCGATGCAATTCGCGGCTGGAACATGTACGCGTTACGAGACCGAAGCAATACGCGGCTGGAACTTGTGCGTTCCACGAGACCGAAGCAATACGCTGCTGGAACTTGTACGCTCGACGAGACCGAAGCAATACGCGGCTGGAACTTGCACGCATAACGAGAACGAAGCAATACGCGTCTGGAACTTGTATCCTCCACTAGTCCGAAGCAATACGCGGCTGGAACTTGTACCCTCCACGAGACCGAAGCAACACGCGGCTGGAACTTGTACCCTCCACGAGACCGAAGCAATACGCGGCTGGAACTTGTACGCGCGACGAGATCGAGCAATACGCGGCTGGGACTTGAACGCATAACCAGAACAAAGCAATACGCGGCTGGGACTGGTACGCATAACGAGACCGAAGCAATACGCTGCTGGTACTTATACGCTCCACGAGACCGAAGCAATACACGGCTGGGACATGTACGCGTAACGAGACCGAAGCAATACGCGGCTAGAGCTTGTCCGCTCGAAGAGAACGAAAGGAATACGCGGCTGGGACCTGTACGCATAACCAGAACAAAGTAATACGCGGCTGGAACTTGTACGCTCGACGCGACCGAAGCAATTCGCGGCTGGAACTTGTACGCTCGACGAGACCGAAGGAATACGCGGCAGAAACTTGTACGCTCGACGAGACCGAAGCAATTCGCGGCTGGAACTTGCACGCATAACGAGACCGAAGCAATACGCGGCTGGAACTTGTACGCTCAACGAGACCGAAGCAATACGCGGCTGGAACTTGTACCCTCCACGAGACCGAAGCAACACGCGGCTGGAACTTGTACGCTCGACGAGACCGAAGCAATACGCGGCTGGAACATGTACGCTCGATGAGATCGAAGCAATACGCGGCTGGGACTTGTACGCATAACGACACCGCAGCAATACGCTGCTGGAACTTGGACGCTCGACGAGACCGAAGCAATACGCGGCTGGAACTTGTACGCTCGAAGAGACCGAAGGAATACGCGGCTGGGACTTGTACGCTCGACGAGACCGAAGCAATACGCGTCTGGAACTCGCACGCATAACGAGACCGAAGCAACACGCGGCTGGATCTTGTACGCTCGACGAGACCGAAGCAATACGCGGCTGGAACATGTACGCTCGATGAGACCGAAGCAATACGCGGCTGGAACTTGCACGCATAACGAGACCGAAGCAATACGCGGCTGGAACTGGTACGCTCGACGAGACCGAAGGAATTCGCGGCTGGAACTTGTACGCTCGACGAGACCGAAGCAATACGAGGCTGGGACTGGTACGCATAACGACACCGAAGCAATACGCTGCTGTTACTTATACGCTCGACGATGCCGAAGCAATACGCGGCTGGGATTTGTACGCTCGACGAGACCGATGCAATTCGCGGCTGGAACATGTACGCGTTACGAGACCGAAGCAATACGCGGCTGGAACTTGTGCGTTCCACGAGACCGAAGCAATACGCTGCTGGAACTTGTACGCTCGACGAGACCGAAGCAATACGCGGCTGGAACTTGCACGCAGAACGAGAACAAAGCAATACGCGGCTGGAACTTGTATCCTCCACTAGACCGAAGCAATACGCGGCTGGAACTTCTACGCGCGACGAGACCGAAGCAATACGCGGCTGGAACTTGTACGCTCGACGAGACCGAAGTAATACGCGGCAGAAACTTGACGCATAACGAGATCGAAGCAATACGCGGCTGGGACTTGTACTGATAACGACACCGAAGCAATACGCTGCTGGAACTTGTACGCTCGACGAGACCGAAGCAATACGCGGCTGAAACTTGTATGCATAACGAGATCGAAGCAATACGCGGCTGGGACTTGTACGCATAACGACACCGAACCAATACGCTGCTGGTACTTATACGCTCCACGAGACCGAAGCAATACACGGCTGGGACATGCACGCATAACGAGACCGAAGGAAAACGCGGCTGGAACTTGTACGCGTAACGAGACCGAAGCAATATGCGTCTGCAACTTGTACGCTCGACGAAGCCGAAGGAATACGCGGCTGGGACTTGTACGCTCGACGAAGCCGAAGCAATACGCGGCTGGGATTTGCACGCATAACGAGGCCGAAGCAATACGCGGCTGGAACTAGTACGCTCGACGAAGCCGAAGGAATACGCGGCTGGGACTTGTACGCATAATGACACCGAAGCAATACGCTGCTGGAACTTGTATGCTCGACGAGACCGAAGCAATATGCGGCTGGAACTTGTACGCTCGAAGAGACCGAAGGAATACGCGGCTGGAACATGTACGCTCGATGAGACCGAAGCAATACGCGGCTGGAACTTGCACGCATAACGAGACCGAAGCAATACGCGGCTGGTACTTATACGCTACACGAGACCGAAGCAATACACGGCTGGGACATGCACGCATAACGAGACCGAAGCAATACGCGGCTGGAACGTGTACGCTCGACGAGACCGAAGGAATACGCGGCTGGGACTTGTATGCATAACGAGAACAAAGCAATACGCGGCTGGAACTTGTACCCTCCGCGAGACCGAAGCAATACGCGGCTGGAACTTGTACGCTCGACGAGACCGTAGCAATACGCATCTGGAACTTGCACGCATAACGAGACCGAAGCAACACGCGGCTGGAACCTGTACGCTTGACGAGACCGAAGCAATACGCGGCTGGATCTTGCACGAATAACGAGACCGAAGCAGTACGCGTCTGGAACTTGCACACATAACGAGACCGAAGCAACACGCGGCTGGAACCTGTACGCTCGACGAGACCGAAGCAATACGCGGCTGGAACTTGTACGCTCGACGAGACCGAAGCAATACGCGGCTGAAGCTTGTACGCATAACGAGACCGAAGCAATACGCTGCTGGAACTTGTACGCTCGACGAGACCGAAGCAATACGCGGCTGAAGCTTGTACGCATAACGAGATCGAAGCAATACGCGGCTGGGACTTGTACGCATAACGACACCGAAGCTATACGCTGCTGGAACTTGTACGCTCGACGAGACCGAAGCAATAGGCGGCAGGGACTTGTACGCATAACGAGACCGAAGCAATACGCTGCTGGAACTTGTACGAATAACGAGACCGAAGCAATACGCGGTTGGGACTTGTACGCCTAGCTAGACCGAAGCAATACACGGCTGGAACATGTACGCGTAACGAGACCGAAGCAATACGCGGCTAGAGCTTGTCCGCTCGAAGAGAACGAAAGGAATACGCGGCTGGGACCTGTACGCATAACGAGGTCGAAGCAATACGCGGCTGGAACTGGTACGCTCGACGAGACCGAAGCAATACGCGGCTGGAACTTGCACGCATAACGACACCGAAGCAATACGCTGCTGGAACGTGTACGCTCGACGAGACCGAAGGAATACGCGGCTGGGAGTTGTATGCATAACGAGAACAAAGCAATACGCGGCTGGAACTTGTACCCTCCGCGAGACCGAAGCAATACGCGGCTGGAACTTGTACGCTCGACGAGACCGTAGCAATACGCATCTGGAACTTGCACGCATAACGAGACCGAAGCAACACGCGGCTGGAACCTGTACGCTTGACGAGACCGAAGCAATACGCGGCTGGATCTTGCACGAATAACGAGACCGAAGCAGTACGCGTCTGGAACTTGCACACATAACGAGACCGAAGCAACACGCGGCTGGAACCTGTACGCTCGACGAGACCGAAGCAATACGCGGCTGGAACTTGTACGCTCGACGAGACCGAAGCAATACGCGACTGAAGCTTGTACGCATAACGAGACCGAAGCATTACGCTGCTGGAACTTGTACGCTCGACGAGACCGAAGCAATACGCGGCTGAAGCTTGTACGCATAACGAGATCGAAGCAATACGCGGCTGGACTTGTACGCATAACGACACCGAAGCTATACGCTGCTGGAACTTGTACGCTCGACGAGACCGAAGCAATAGGCGGCAGGGACTTGTACGCATAACGAGACCGAAGCAATACGCTGCTGGAACTTGTACGAATAACGAGACCGAAGCAATACGCGGTTGGGACTTGTACGCCTAGCTAGACCGAAGCAATACACGGCTGGGACATGTACGCGTAACGAGACCGAAGCAATACGCGGCTAGAGCTTGTCCGCTCGAAGAGAACGAAAGGAATACGCGGCTGGGACCTGTACGCATAACGAGGTCGAAGCAATACGCGGCTGGAACTGGTACGCTCGACGAGACCGAAGCAATACGCGGCTGGAACTTGCACGCATAACGACACCGAAGCAATACGCTGCTGGAACTTGTACGCTCGACGAGACCGAAGCAATACGCGGCTGAAACTTGTACGCATAACGAGATCGAAGCAATACGCGGCTGGGACTTGTACGCATAACGACACCGAAGCTATACGCTGCTGGAACTTGTACGCTCGACGAGACCGAAGCAATACGCGGCTGGAACTTGTACGCTCGATGAGACCGAAGCAATACGCGCCTGGAACTTGCACGCATAACGAGACCGAAGCAATACGCGGCTGGAACTTGCACGCATAACGAGACCGAAGCAATACGCGGCTGGAACTTGTACGCATAACGAGATCGAAGCAATACGCGGCTGGAACTGGTACGCTCGACGAGACCGAAGGAATTCGCGGCTGGAACTTGTACGCTCGACGAGACCGAAGCAATACGCGGCTGGAACTTGCACGCATAACGAGACCGAAGCAATACGCTTCTGGAAATTGTACGCTCGACGAGACCGAAGCAATACGCGGCTGGAACTTGTACCCTCCACGAGACCGAAGCAATACGCTGCTGGAACTTGTACGCGCGACGACATCGAGCAATACGCGGCTGGGACTTGAACGCACAACTAGAACAAAGCAATACGCGGCTGGGACTTGTACGCTCGACGAGACCGAAGCAATACGCGTCTGGAACTCGCACGCATAACGAGACCGAAGCAACACGCGGCTGGATCTTGTACGCTCGACGAGACCGAAGCAATACGCGGCTGGAACATGTACGCTCGATGAGACCGAAGCAATACGCGGCTGGAACTTGCACGCATAACGAGACCGAAGCAATACGCGGGTGGAACTGGTACGCTCGACGAGACCGAAGGAATTCGCGGCTGGAACTTGTACGCTCGACGAGACCGGAGCAATACGCGGCTGGGACTGGTACGCATAACGACACCGAAGCAATACGCTGCTGGTACTTATACGCTCGACGATGCCGAAGCAATACGCGGCTGGGATTTGTACGCTCGACGAGACCGATGCAATTCGCGGCTGGAACATGTACGCGTTACGAGACCGAAGCAATACGCGGCTGGAACTTGTGCGTTCCACGAGACCGAAGCAATGCGCTGCTGGAACTTGTACGCTCGACGAGACCGAAGCAATACGCGGCTGGAACTTGCACGCATAACGAGAACAAAGCAATACGCGGCTGGAACTTGTATCCCCCACTAGACCGAAGCAATACGCGGCTGGAACTTGTACGCGCGACGAGACCGAAGCAATACGCGGCTGGAACTTGTACGCTCGACGAGACCGAAGGAATACGCGGCTGAAGCTTGACGCATAACGAGATCGAAGCAATACGCGGCTGGGACTTGTACTGATAACGACACCGAAGCAATATGCTGCTGGAACTTGTACGCTCGACGAGACCGAAGCAATACGCGGCTGAAACTTGTATGCATAACGAGATCGAAGCAATACGCGGCTGGGACTTGTACGCATAACGACACCGAAGCAATACGCTGCTGGTACTTATACGCTCCACGAGACCGAAGCAATACACGGCTGGGACATGCACGCATAACGAGACCGAAGGAAAACGCGGCTGGAACTTGTACGCGTAACGAGACCGAAGCAATATGCGTCTGCAACTTGTACGCTCGACGAAGCCGAAGGAATACGCGGGTGGGACTTGTACGCATAACGAGACCGAAGCAATACGCGGCTGGGACTTGTACGCTCGACGAAGCCGAAGCAATACGCGGCTGGGATTTGCACGCATAACGAGACCGAAGCAATACGCGGCTGGAACTAGTACGCTCGACGAAGCCGAAGGAATACGCGGCTGGGACTTGTACGCATAATGACACCGAAGCAATACGCTGCTGGAACTTGTATGCTCGACGAGACCGAAGCAATATGCGGCTGGAACTTGTACGCTCGAAGAGACCGAAGCAATACGCTGCTGGAACTTGTACGAATAACGAGACCGAAGCAATACGCGGCTGGGACTTGTACGTCTAGCTAGACCGAAGCAATACACGGCTGGGACATGTACGCGTAACGAGACCGAAGCAATACGCGGCTAGAGCTTGTCCGCTCGAAGAGAACGAAAGGAATACGCGGCAGGGACCTGTACGCATAACGAGGTCGAAGCAATACGCGGCTGGAACTGGTACGCTCGACGAGACCGAAGCAATACGCGGCTGGAACTTGCACGCATAACGACACCGAAGCCATACGCTGCTGGAACTTGTACGCTCGACGAGACCGAAGCAATACGCGGCTGAAACTTGTACGCATAACGAGATCGAAGCAATACGCGGCTGGGACTTGTACGCATAACGACACCGAAGCTATACGCTGCTGGAACTTGTACGCTCGACGAGACCGAAGCAATACGCGGCTGGAACTTGTACGCTCGATGAGACCGAAGCAATACGCGGCTGGAACTTGCACGCATAACGAGACCGAAGCAATACGCGGCTGGAACTTGTACGCATAACGAGATCGAAGCAATACGCGGCTGGAACTGGTACGCTCGACGAGACCGAAGGAATTCGCGGCTGGAACTTGTACGCTCGACGAGACCGAAGCAATACGCGGCTGGAACTTGCACGCATAACGAGACCGAAGCAATACGCTTCTGGAAGTTGTACGCTCGACGAGACCGAAGCAATACGCGGCTGGAACTTGTACCCTCCACGAGACCGAAGCAATACGCTGCTGGAACTTGTACGCGCGACGACATCGAGCAATACGCGGCTGGGACTTGAACGCACAACTAGAACAAAGCAATACGCGGCTGGGACTGGTACGCTCGACGAGACCGAAGGAATTCGCGGCTGGAACTTGTACGCTCGACGAGACCGAAGCAATACGCGGCTGGAACTTGCACGCATAACGAGGCCGAAGCAATACGCGGCTGGAACTTGTACGCTCGACGAGACCGAAGCAATACGCGGCTGGAACTTGTACCCTCCACGAGACCGAAGCAATACGCGGCTGGAACTTGTACGCGCGACGAGATAGAGCGATACGCGGCTGGGACTTGAACGCATAACCAGAACAATGCAATACGCGGCTGGGACTGGTACGCATAACGAGAACGAAGCAATACGCTGCTGGTACTTATACGCTCCACGAGACCGAAGTAATACACGGCTGGGACATGTACGCGTAACGAGACCGAAGCAATACGCGGCTAGAGCTTGTCCGCTCGAAGAGAACGAAAGGAATACGCGGCTGGGACCTGTACGCATAACGAGATCGAAGCAATACGCGGCTGGAACTGGTACGCTCGACGAGACCGAAGCAATACGCGGCTGGAACTTGCACACATAACGACACCGAAGCAAAGCGCAGTTGGAACTTGTACGCTCCACGAGACCGAAGCAATACGCGGCTGGAACTTGTGCGCTCCACGAGACCGGAGCAATACGCGGCTGGGACTTGTACGCTCGACGATGCCGAAGCAATACGCGGCTGGGATTTGTACGCTCGACGAGACCGATGCAATTCGCGGCTGGAACATGTACGCGTTACGAGACCGAAGCAATACGCGGCTGGAACTTGTGCGTTCCACGAGACCGAAGCAATACGCTGCTGGAACTTGTACGCTCGACGAGACCGAAGCAATACGCGGCTGGAACTTGCACGCATAACGAGAACGAAGCAATACGCGTCTGGAACTTGTATCCTCCACTAGTCCGAAGCAATACGCGGCTGGAACTTGTACGCGCGACGAGACCGAAGCAATACGCGGCTGGGACTTGCAAGCATAACGAGACCGAAGCAATACGCGGCTGGAACTTGTACGCTCAACGAGACCGAAGCAATACGCGGCTGGAACTTGTACCCTCCACGAGACCGAAGCAACACGCGGCTGGAACTTGTACCCTCCACGAGACCGAAGCAATACGCGGCTGGAACTTGTACGCGCGACGAGATCGAGCAATACGCGGCTGGGACTTGAACGCATAACCAGAACAAAGCAATACGCGGCTGGGACTGGTACGCATAACGAGACCGAAGCAATTCGCTGCTGGTACTTATACGCTCCACGAGACCGAAGCAATACACGGCTGGGACATGTACGCGTAACGAGACCGAAGCAATACGCGGCTAGAGCTTGTCCGCTCGAAGAGAACGAAAGGAATACGCGGCTGGGACCTGTACGCATAACCAGAACAAAGTAATACGCGGCTGGAACTTGTACGCTCGACGCGACCGAAGCAATTCGCGGCTGGAACTTGTACGCTCGACGAGACCGAAGCAATTCGCGGCTGGAACTTGCACGCATAACGAGACCGAAGCAATACGCGGCTGGAACTTGTACGCTCAACGAGACCGAAGCAATACGCGGCTGGAACTTGTACCCTCCACGAGACCGAAGCAACACGCGGCTGGAACTTGTACGCTCGACGAGACCGAAGCAATACGCGGCTGGAACATGTACGCTCGATGAGACCGATGCAATACGCGGCTGGAACTTGTACGCTCGACAAGACCGAAGGAATACGCGGCTGAAACTTGACGCATAACGAGATCGAAGCAATACGCGGCTGGGACTTGTACGCATAACGACACCGAAGCAATACGCTGCTGGAACTTGGACGCTCGACGAGACCGAAGCAATACGCGGCTGGAACTTGTACGCTCGAAGAGACCGAAGGAATACGCGGCTGGGACTTGTACGCTCGACGAGACCGAAGCAATACGCGTCTGGAACTCGCACGCATAACGAGACCGAAGCAACACGCGGCTGGATCTTGTACGCTCGACGAGACCGAAGCAATACGCGGCTGGATCTTGCACGAATAACGAGACCGAAGCAGTACGCGTCTGGAACTTGCACACATAACGAGACCGAAGCAACACGCGGCTGGAACCTGTACGCTCGACGAGACCGAAGCAATACGCGGCTGGAACTTGTACGCTCGACGAGACCGAAGCAATACGCGGCTGAAGCTTGTACGCATAACGAGACCGAAGCAATACGCTGCTGGAACTTGTACGCTCGACGAGACCGAAGCAATACGCGGCTGAAGCTTGTACGCATAACGAGATCGAAGCAATACGCGGCTGGGACTTGTACGCATAACGACACCGAAGCTATACGCTGCTGGAACTTGTACGCTCGACGAGACCGAAGCAATAGGCGGCAGGGACTTGTACGCATAACGAGACCGAAGCAATACGCTGCTGGAACTTGTACGAATAACGAGACCGAAGCAATACGCGGCTGGGACTTGTACGCCTAGCTAGACCGAAGCAATACACGGCTGGGACATGTACGCGTAACGAGACCGAAGCAATACGCGGCTAGAGCTTGTCCGCTCGAAGAGAACGAAAGGAATACGCGGCTGGGACCTGTACGCATAACGAGGTCGAAGCAATACGCGGCTGGAACTGGTACGCTCGACGAGACCGAAGCAATACGCGGCTGGAACTTGCACGCATAACGACACCGAAGCAATACGCTGCTGGAACTTGTACGCTCGACGAGACCGAAGCAATACGCGGCTGAAACTTGTACGCATAACGAGATCGAAGCAATACGCGGCTGGGACTTGTACGCATAACGACACCGAAGCTATACGCTGCTGGAACTTGTACGCTCGACGAGACCGAAGCAATACGCGGCTGGAACTTGTACGCTCGATGAGAGCGAAGCAATACGCGGCTCGAACTTGCACGCATAACGAGACCGAAGCAATACGCGGCTGGAACTTGTACGCATAACGAGATCGAAGCAATACGCGGCTGGAACTGGTACGCTCGACGAGACCGAAGGAATTCGCGGCTGGAACTTGTACGCTCGACGAGACCGAAGCAATACGCGGCTGGAACTTGCACGCATAACGAGACCGAAGCAATGCGCGGCTGGAACTTGCACGCTCGACGAGACCGAAGCAATACGCGGCTGGAACTTGTACCCTCCACGAGACCGAAGCAATACGCTGCTGGAACTTGTACGCGCGACGACATCGAGCAATACGCGGCTGGGACTTGAACGCACAACTAGAACAAAGCAATACGCGGCTGGGACTGGTACGCTCGACGAGACCGAAGGAATTCGCGGCTGGAACTTGGACGCTCGACGAGACCGAAGCAATACGCGGCTGGAACTTGCACGCATAACGAGACCGAAGCAATACGCGGCTGGAACTTGTACGCTCGACGAGACCGAAGCAATACGCGGCTGGAACTTGTACCCTCCACGAGACCGAAGCAATACGCGGCTGGAACTTGTACGCGCGACGAGATCGAGCAATACGCGGCTGGGACTTGAACGCATAACCAGAACAAAGCAATACGCGGCTGGGACTTGAACGCACAACTAGAACAAAGCAATACGCGGCTGGGACTGGTACGCTCGACGAGACCGAAGGAATTCGCGGCTGGAACTTGGACGCTCGACGAGACCGAAGCAATACGCGGCTGGAACTTGCACGCATAACGAGACCGAAGCAATACGCGGCTGGAACTTGTACGCTCGACGAGACCGAAGCAATACGCGGCTGGAACTTGTACCCTCCACGAGACCGAAGCAATACGCGGCTGGAACTTGTACGCTCCACGAGACCGAAGCAATACACGGCTGGGACATGTACGCGTAACGAGACCGAAGCAATACGCGGCTAGAGCTTGTCCGCTCGAAGAGAACGAAAGGAATACGCGGCTGGGACCTGTACGCATAACGAGACCGAAGCAATACGCGGCTGGAACTTGCACACATAACGACACCGAAGCAAAGCGCAGTTGGAACTTGTACGCTCCACGAGACCGAAGTAATACGCGGCTGGAACTTGTGCGCTCCACGAGACCGGAGCAATACGCGGCTGGGACTTGTACGCTCGACGATGCCGAAGCAATACGCGGCTGGGATTTGTACGCTCGACGAGACCGATGCAATTCGCGGCTGGAACATGTACGCGTTACGAGACCGAAGCAATACGCGGCTGGAACTTGTGCGTTCCACGAGACCGAAGCAATAGGCTGCTGGAACTTGTACGCTCGACGAGACCGAAGCAATACGCGGCTGGAACTTGCACGCTTAACGAGAACGAAGCAATACGCGTCTGGAACTTGTATCCTCCACTAGACCGAAGCAATACGCGGCTGGAACTTGTACGCGCGACGAGACCGAAGCAATACGCGGCTGGGACTTGCACGCATAACGAGACCGAAGCAATACGCGGCTGGAACTTGTACGCTCAACGAGACCGAAGCAATACGCGGCTGGAACTTGTACCCTCCACGATACCGAAGCAACACGCGGCTGGAACTTGTACCCTCCACGAGACCGAAGCAATACGCGGCTGGAACTTGTACGCGCGACGAGATCGAGCAATACGCGGCTGGGACTTGAACGCATAACCAGAACAAAGCAATACGCGGCTGGGACTGGTACGCATAACGAGACCGAAGCAATACGCTGCTGGTACTTATACGCTCCACGAGACCGAAGCAATACACGGCTGGGACATGTACGCGTAACGAGACCGAAGCAATACGCGGCTAGAGCTTGTCCGCTCGAAGAGAACGAAAGGAATACGCGGCTGGGACCTGTACGCATAACCAGAACAAAGTAATACGCGGCTGGAACTTGTACGCTCGACGCGACCGAAGCAATTCGCGTCTGGAACTCGCACGCATAACGAGACCGAAGCAACACGCGGCTGGATCTTGTACGCTCGACGAGACCGAAGCAATACGCGGCTGGATCTTGCACGAATAACGAGACCGAAGCAGTACGCGTCTGGAACTTGCACACATAACGAGACCGAAGCAACACGCGGCTGGAACCTGTACGCTCGACGAGACCGAAGCAATACGCGGCTGGAACTTGTACGCTCGACGAGACCGAAGCAATACGCGGCTGAAGCTTGTACGCATAACGAGACCGAAGCAATACGCTGCTGGAACTTGTACGCTCGACGAGACCGAAGCAATACGCGGCTGAAGCTTGTACGCATAACGAGATCGAAGCAATACGCGGCTGGGACTTGTACGCATAACGACACCGAAGCTATACGCTGCTGGAACTTGTACGCTCGACGAGACCGAAGCAATAGGCGGCAGGGACTTGTACGCATAACGAGACCGAAGCAATACGCTGCTGGAACTTGTACGAATAACGAGACCGAAGCAATACGCGGCTGGGACTTGTACGCCTAGCTAGACCGAAGCAATACACGGCTGGGACATGTACGCGTAACGAGACCGAAGCAATACGCGGCTAGAGCTTGTCCGCTCGAAGAGAACGAAAGGAATACGCGGCTGGGACCTGTACGCATAACGAGGTCGAAGCAATACGCGGCTGGAACTGGTACGCTCGACGAGACCGAAGCAATACGCGGCTGGAACTTGCACGCATAACGACACCGAAGCAATACGCTGCTGGAACTTGTACGCTCGACGAGACCGAAGCAATACGCGGCTGAAACTTGTACGCATAACGAGATCGAAGCAATACGCGGCTGGGACTTGTACGCATAACGACACCGAAGCTATACGCTGCTGGAACTTGTACGCTCGACGAGACCGAAGCAATACGCGGCTGGAACTTGTACGCTCGATGAGAGCGAAGCAATACGCGGCTCGAACTTGCACGCATAACGAGACCGAAGCAATACGCGGCTGGAACTTGTACGCATAACGAGATCGAAGCAATACGCGGCTGGAACTGGTACGCTCGACGAGACCGAAGGAATTCGCGGCTGGAACTTGTACGCTCGACGAGACCGAAGCAATACGCGGCTGGAACTTGCACGCATAACGAGACCGAAGCAATACGCGGCTGGAACTTGCACGCTCGACGAGACCGAAGCAATACGCGGCTGGAACTTGTACCCTCCACGAGACCGAAGCAATACGCTGCTGGAACTTGTACGCGCGACGACATCGAGCAATACGCGGCTGGGACTTGAACGCACAACTAGAACAAAGCAATACGCGGCTGGGACTGGTACGCTCGACGAGACCGAAGGAATTCGCGGCTGGAACTTGGACGCTCGACGAGACCGAAGCAATACGCGGCTGGAACTTGCACGCATAACGAGACCGAAGCAATACGCGGCTGGAACTTGTACGCTCGACGAGACCGAAGCAATACGCGGCTGGAACTTGTACCCTCCACGAGACCGAAGCAATACGCGGCTGGAACTTGTACGCGCGACGAGATCGAGCAATACGCGGCTGGGACTTGAACGCATAACCAGAACAAAGCAATACGCGGCTGGGACTTGAACGCACAACTAGAACAAAGCAATACGCGGCTGGGACTGGTACGCTCGACGAGACCGAAGGAATTCGCGGCTGGAACTTGGACGCTCGACGAGACCGAAGCAATACGCGGCTGGAACTTGCACGCATAACGAGACCGAAGCAATACGCGGCTGGAACTTGTACGCTCGACGAGACCGAAGCAATACGCGGCTGGAACTTGTACGCGCGACGAGATCGAGCAATACGCGGCTGGGACTTGAACGCATAACCAGAACAATGCAATACGCGGCTGGGACTGGTACGCATAACGAGACCGAAGCAATACGCGGCTGGAACTTGTACGCTCCACGAGACCGAAGCAATACACGGCTGGGACATGTACGCGTAACGAGACCGAAGCAATACGCGGCTAGAGCTTGTCCGCTCGAAGAGAACGAAAGGAATACGCGGCTGGGACCTGTACGCATAACGAGACCGAAGCAATACGCGGCTGGAACTTGCACACATAACGACACCGAAGCAAAGCGCAGTTGGAACTTGTACGCTCCACGAGACCGAAGTAATACGCGGCTGGAACTTGTGCGCTCCACGAGACCGGAGCAATACGCGGCTGGGACTTGTACGCTCGACGATGCCGAAGCAATACGCGGCTGGGATTTGTACGCTCGACGAGACCGATGCAATTCGCGGCTGGAACATGTACGCGTTACGAGACCGAAGCAATACGCGGCTGGAACTTGTGCGTTCCACGAGACCGAAGCAATAGGCTGCTGGAACTTGTACGCTCGACGAGACCGAA
Source organism: Stelis phaeoptera (assembly GCA_943735885.1). Taxonomy (NCBI): domain Eukaryota; kingdom Metazoa; phylum Arthropoda; class Insecta; order Hymenoptera; family Megachilidae; genus Stelis; species Stelis phaeoptera. The sequence continues at coordinate 3,297,068 of OX030931.1, forward strand.
GCAATACGCGGCTGGAACTTGCACGCTTAACGAGAACGAAGCAATACGCGTCTGGAACTTGTATCCTCCACTAGACCGAAGCAATACGCGGCTGGAACTTGTACGCGCGACGAGACCGAAGCAATACGCGGCTGGGACTTGCACGCATAACGAGACCGAAGCAATACGCGGCTGGAACTTGTACGCTCAACGAGACCGAAGCAATACGCGGCTGGAACTTGTACCCTCCACGATACCGAAGCAACACGCGGCTGGAACTTGTACCCTCCACGAGACCGAAGCAATACGCGGCTGGAACTTGTACGCGCGACGAGATCGAGCAATACGCGGCTGGGACTTGAACGCATAACCAGAACAATGCAATACGCGGCTGGGACTGGTACGCATAACGAGACCGAAGCAATACGCTGCTGGTACTTATACGCTCCACGAGACCGAAGCAATACACGGCTGGGACATGTACGCGTAACGAGACCGAAGCAATACGCGGCTAGAGCTTGTCCGCTCGAAGAGAACGAAAGGAATACGCGGCTGGGACCTGTACGCATAACCAGAACAAAGTAATACGCGGCTGGAACTTGTACGCTCGACGCGACCGAAGCAATTCGCGGCTGGAACTTGTACGCTCGACGAGACCGAAGCAATTCGCGGCTGGAACTTGCACGCATAACGAGACCGAAGCAATACGCGGCTGGAACTTGTACGCTCAACGAGACCGAAGCAATACGCGGCTGGAACTTGTACCCTCCACGAGACCGAAGCAACACGCGGCTGGAACTTGTACGCTCGACGAGACCGAAGCAATACGCGGCTGGAACATGTACGCTCGATGAGACCGAAGCAATACGCGGCTGGAACTTGTACGCTCGACAAGACCGAAGGAATACGCGGCTGAAACTTGACGCATAACGAGATCGAAGCAATACGCGGCTGGGACTTGTACGCATAACGACACCGCAGCAATACGCTGCTGGAACTTGGACGCTCGACGAGACCGAAGCAATACGCGGCTGGAACTTGTACGCTCGAAGAGACCGAAGGAATACGCGGCTGGGACTTGTACGCTCGACGAGACCGAAGCAATACGCGTCTGGAACTCGCACGCATAACGAGACCGAAGCAACACGCGGCTGGATCTTGTACGCTCGACGAGACCGAAGCAATACGCGGCTGGAACATGTACGCTCGATGAGACCGAAGCAATACGCGGCTGGAACTTGCACGCATAACGAGACCGAAGCAATACGCGGCTGGAACTGGTACGCTCGACGAGACCGAAGGAATTCGCGGCTGGAACTTGTACGCTCGACGAGACCGAAGCAATACGAGGCTGGGACTGGTACGCATAACGACACCGAAGCAATACGCTGCTGTTACTTATACGCTCGACGATGCCGAAGCAATACGCGGCTGGGATTTGTACGCTCGACGAGACCGATGCAATTCGCGGCTGGAACATGTACGCGTTACGAGACCGAAGCAATACGCGGCTGGAACTTGTACGCTCAACGAGACCGAAGCAATACGCGGCTGGAACTTGTACCCTCCACGAGACCGAAGCAACACGCGGCTGGAACTTGTACGCTCGACGAGACCGAAGCAATACGCGGCTGGAACATGTACGCTCGATGAGACCGAAGCAATACGCGGCTGGAACTTGTACGCTCGACAAGACCGAAGGAATACGCGGCTGAAACTTGACGCATAACGAGATCGAAGCAATACGCGGCTGGGACTTGTACGCATAACGACACCGCAGCAATACGCTGCTGGAACTTGGACGCTCGACGAGACCGAAGCAATACGCGGCTGGAACTTGTACGCTCGAAGAGACCGAAGGAATACGCGGCTGGGACTTGTACGCTCGACGAGACCGAAGCAATACGCGTCTGGAACTCGCACGCATAACGAGACCGAAGCAACACGCGGCTGGATCTTGTACGCTCGACGAGACCGAAGCAATACGCGGCTGGAACATGTACGCTCGATGAGACCGAAGCAATACGCGGCTGGAACTTGCACGCATAACGAGACCGAAGCAATACGCGGCTGGAACTGGTACGCTCGACGAGACCGAAGGAATTCGCGGCTGGAACTTGTACGCTCGACGAGACCGAAGCAATACGAGGCTGGGACTGGTACGCATAACGACACCGAAGCAATACGCTGCTGTTACTTATACGCTCGACGATGCCGAAGCAATACGCGGCTGGGATTTGTACGCTCGACGAGACCGATGCAATTCGCGGCTGGAACATGTACGCGTTACGAGACCGAAGCAATACGCGGCTGGAACTTGTGCGTTCCACGAGACCGAAGCAATACGCTGCTGGAACTTGTACGCTCGACGAGACCGAAGCAATACGCGGCTGGAACTTGCACGCAGAACGAGAACAAAGCAATACGCGGCTGGAACTTGTATCCTCCACTAGACCGAAGCAATACGCGGCTGGAACTTCTACGCGCGACGAGACCGAAGCAATACGCGGCTGGAACTTGTACGCTCGACGAGACCGAAGGAATACGCGGCAGAAACTTGACGCATAACGAGATCGAAGCAATACGCGGCTGGGACTTGTACTGATAACGACACCGAAGCAATACGCTGCTGGAACTTGTACGCTCGACGAGACCGAAGCAATACGCGGCTGAAACTTGTATGCATAACGAGATCGAAGCAATACGCGGCTGGGACTTGTACGCATAACGACACCGAACCAATACGCTGCTGGTACTTATACGCTCCACGAGACCGAAGCAATACACGGCTGGGACATGCACGCATAACGAGACCGAAGGAAAACGCGGCTGGAACTTGTACGCGTAACGAGACCGAAGCAATATGCGTCTGCAACTTGTACGCTCGACGAAGCCGAAGGAATACGCGGGTGGGACTTGTACGCATAACGAGACCGAAGCAATACGCGGCTGGGACTTGTACGCTCGACGAAGCCGAAGCAATACGCGGCTGGGATTTGCACGCATAACGAGACCGAAGCAATACGCGGCTGGAACTAGTACGCTCGACGAAGCCGAAGGAATACGCGGCTGGGACTTGTACGCATAATGACACCGAAGCAATACGCTGCTGGAACTTGTATGCTCGACGAGACCGAAGCAATATGCGGCTGGAACTTGTACGCTCGAAGAGACCGAAGCAATACGCTGCTGGAACTTGTACGAATAACGAGACCGAAGCAATACGCGGCTGGGACTTGTACGCCTAGCTAGACCGAAGCAATACACGGCTGGGACATGTACGCGTAACGAGACCGAAGCAATACGCGGCTAGAGCTTGTCCGCTCGAAGAGAACGAAAGGAATACGCGGCAGGGACCTGTACGCATAACGAGGTCGAAGCAATACGCGGCTGGAACTGGTACGCTCGACGAGACCGAAGCAATACGCGGCTGGAACTTGCACGCATAACGACACCGAAGCCATACGCTGCTGGAACTTGTACGCTCGACGAGACCGAAGCAATACGCGGCTGAAACTTGTACGCATAACGAGATCGAAGCAATACGCGGCTGGGACTTGTACGCATAACGACACCGAAGCTATACGCTGCTGGAACTTGTACGCTCGACGAGACCGAAGCAGTACGCGGCTGGAACTTGTACGCTCGATGAGACCGAAGCAATACGCGGCTGGAACTGGTACGCTCGACGAGACCGAAGGAATTCGCGGCTGGAACTTGTACGCTCGACGAGACCGAAGCAATACGCGGCTGGAACTTGCACGCATAACGAGACCGAAGCAATACGCTTCTGGAAGTTGTACGCTCGACGAGACCGAAGCAATACGCGGCTGGAACTTGTACCCTCCACGAGACCGAAGCAATACGCTGCTGGAACTTGTACGCGCGACGACATCGAGCAATACGCGGCTGGGACTTGAACGCACAACTAGAACAAAGCAATACGCGGCTGGGACTGGTACGCTCGACGAGACCGAAGGAATTCGCGGCTGGAACTTGTACGCTCGACGAGACCGAAGCAATACGCGGCTGGAACTTGCACGCATAACGAGGCCGAAGCAATACGCGGCTGGAACTTGTACGCTCGACGAGACCGAAGCAATACGCGGCTGGAACTTGTACCCTCCACGAGACCGAAGCAATACGCGGCTGGAACTTGTACGCGCGACGAGATAGAGCGATACGCGGCTGGGACTTGAACGCATAACCAGAACAATGCAATACGCGGCTGGGACTGGTACGCATAACGAGAACGAAGCAATACGCTGCTGGTACTTATACGCTCCACGAGACCGAAGTAATACACGGCTGGGACATGTACGCGTAACGAGACCGAAGCAATACGCGGCTAGAGCTTGTCCGCTCGAAGAGAACGAAAGGAATACGCGGCTGGGACCTGTACGCATAACGAGATCGAAGCAATACGCGGCTGGAACTGGTACGCTCGACGAGACCGAAGCAATACGCGGCTGGAACTTGCACACATAACGACACCGAAGCAAAGCGCAGTTGGAACTTGTACGCTCCACGAGACCGAAGCAATACGCGGCTGGAACTTGTGCGCTCCACGAGACCGGAGCAATACGCGGCTGGGACTTGTACGCTCGACGATGCCGAAGCAATACGCGGCTGGGATTTGTACGCTCGACGAGACCGATGCAATTCGCGGCTGGAACATGTACGCGTTACGAGACCGAAGCAATACGCGGCTGGAACTTGTGCGTTCCACGAGACCGAAGCAATACGCTGCTGGAACTTGTACGCTCGACGAGACCGAAGCAATACGCGGCTGGAACTTGCACGCATAACGAGAACGAAGCAATACGCGTCTGGAACTTGTATCCTCCACTAGTCCGAAGCAATACGCGGCTGGAACTTGTACGCGCGACGAGACCGAAGCAATACGCGGCTGGGACTTGCAAGCATAACGAGACCGAAGCAATACGCGGCTGGAACTTGTACGCTCAACGAGACCGAAGCAATACGCGGCTGGAACTTGTACCCTCCACGAGACCGAAGCAACACGCGGCTGGAACTTGTACCCTCCACGAGACCGAAGCAATACGCGGCTGGAACTTGTACGCGCGACGAGATCGAGCAATACGCGGCTGGGACTTGAACGCATAACCAGAACAAAGCAATACGCGGCTGGGACTGGTACGCATAACGAGACCGAAGCAATACGCTGCTGGTACTTATACGCTCCACGAGACCGAAGCAATACACGGCTGGGACATGTACGCGTAACGAGACCGAAGCAATACGCGGCTAGAGCTTGTCCGCTCGAAGAGAACGAAAGGAATACGCGGCTGGGACCTGTACGCATAACCAGAACAAAGTAATACGCGGCTGGAACTTGTACGCTCGACGCGACCGAAGCAATTCGCGGCTGGAACTTGTACGCTCGACGAGACCGAAGCAATTCGCGGCTGGAACTTGCACGCATAACGACACCGAAGCAATACGCGGCTGGAACTTGTACGCTCAACGAGACCGAAGCAATACGCGGCTGGAACTTGCACGCATAACGAGACCGAAGCAATACGCGGCTGGGACTTGTACGCTCGACGAAGCCGAAGCAATACGCGGCTGGGATTTGCACGCATAACGAGACCGAAGCAATACGCGGCTGGAACTTGTGCGTTCCACGAGACCGAAGCAATACGCTGCTGGAACTTGTACGCTCGACGAGACCGAAGCAATACGCGGCTGGAACTTGCACGCATAACGAGAACAAAGCAATACGCGGCTGGAACTTGTATCCTCCACTAGACCGAAGCAATACGCGGCTGGAACTTGTACGCGCGACGACACCGAAGCAATACGCTGCTGGAACTTGAACGCTCGACGAGACCGAAGGAATTCGCGGCTGAAACTTGACGCATAACGAGATCGAAGCAATACGCGGCTGGGACTTGTACGCATAACGACACCGAAGCAATACGCTGCTGGTACTTATACGCTCCACGAGACCGAAGCAATACACGGCTGGGACATGCACGCATAACGAGACCGAAGGAAAACGCGGCTGGAACTTGTACGCGTAACGAGACCGAAGCAATATGCGTCTGCAACTTGTACGCTCGACGAAGCCGAAGGAATACGCGGCTGGGACTTGTACGCATAACGAGACCGAAGCAATACGCGGCTGGGACTTGTACGCTCGACGAAGCCGAAGCAATACGCGGCTGGGATTTGCACGCATAACGAGACCGAAGCAATACGCGGCTGGAACTAGTACGCTCGACGAAGCCGAAGGAATACGCGGCTGGGACTTGTACGCATAATGACACCGAAGCAATACGCGGCTGGAACTTGCACGCATAACGAGCCCGAAGCAATACGCGGCTGGAACTGGTACGCTCGACGAGACCGAAGGAATTCGCGGCTGGAACTTGTACGCTCGATGAGACCGAAGCAATACGCGGCTGGAACTTGCACGCATAACGAGACCGAAGCAATACGCGGCTGGGACTTGTACGCTCGACGAAGCCGAAGCAATACGCGGCTGGGATTTGCACGCATAACGAGACCGAAGCAATACGCGGCTGGAACTTGTACGCTCGACGAAGCCGAAGGAATACGCGGCTGGGGCTTGCACGAATAACGAGACCGAAGCAGTACGCGTCTGGAACTTGCACACATAACGAGACCGAAGCCACACGCGGCTGGAACTTGCACGATCGACGAGACCGAAGCAATACGCGGCTGGGACTTGTACGCATAACGAGACCGAAGCAATACGCTGCTGGAACTTGTACGAATAACGAGACCGAAGCAATACGCGGCTGGGACTTGTACGCCTAGCTAGACCGAAGCAATACACGGCTGGGACATGTACGCGTAACGAGACCGAAGCAATACGCGGCTGGAACATGTACGCTCGATGAGAATGAAGCAATACGCGGCTGGAACCTGTACGCTCGATGAGACCGAAGCAATACGCGCCTGGAACTTGCACGCATAACGAGACCGAAGCAATACGCGGCTGGAACTTGCACGCATAACGAGACCGAAGCAATACGCGGCTGGAACTTGTACGCATAACGAGATCGAAGCAATACGCGGCTGGAACTGGTACGCTCGACGAGACCGAAGGAATTCGCGGCTGGAACTTGTACGCTCGACGAGACCGAAGCAATACGCGGCTGGAACTTGCACGCATAACGAGACCGAAGCAATACGCTTCTGGAAGTTGTACGCTCGACGAGACCGAAGCAATACGCGGCTGGAACTTGTACCCTCCACGAGACCGAAGCAATACGCTGCTGGAACTTGTACGCGCGACGACATCGAGCAATACGCGGCTGGGACTTGAACGCACAACTAGAACAAAGCAATACGCGGCTGGGACTTGTACGCTCGACGAGACTGAAGCAATACGCGTCTGGAACTCGCACGCATAACGAGACCGAAGCAACACGCGGCTGGATCTTGTACGCTCGACGAGACCGAAGCAATACGCGGCTGGAACATGTACGCTCGATGAGACCGAAGCAATACGCGGCTGGAACTTGCACGCATAACGAGACCGAAGCAATACGCGGGTGGAACTGGTACGCTCGACGAGACCGAAGGAATTCGCGGCTGGAACTTGTACGCTCGACGAGACCGGAGCAATACGCGGCTGGGACTGGTACGCATAACGACACCGAAGCAATACGCTGCTGGTACTTATACGCTCGACGATGCCGAAACAATACGCGGCTGGGATTTGTACGCATAACGAGACCGAAGGAAAACGCGGCTGGAACTTGTACGCGTAACGAGACCGAAGCAATATGCGTCTGCAACTTGTACGCTCGACGAAGCCGAAGGAATACGCGGCTGGGACTTGTACGCATAACGAGACCGAAGCAATACGCGGCTGGGACTTGTACGCTCGACGAAGCCGAAGCAATACGCGGCTGGGATTTGCACGCATAACGAGACCGAAGCAATACGCGGCTGGAACTAGTACGCTCGACGAAGCCGAAGGAATACGCGGCTGGGACTTGTACGCATAATGACACCGAAGCAATACGCGGCTGGAACTTGCACGCATAACGAGACCGAAGCAATACGCGGCTGGATCTGGGACGCTCGACGAGACCGAAGGAATTCGCGGCTGGAACTTGTACGCTCGATGAGACCGAAGCAATACGCGGCTGGAACTTGCACGCATAACGAGACCGAAGCAATACGCGGCTGGGACTTGTACGCTCGACGAAGCCGAAGCAATACGCGGCTGGGATTTGCACGCATAACGAGACCGAAGCAATACGCGGCTGGAACTTGTACGCTCGACGAAGCCGAAGGAATACGCGGCTGGGGCTTGCACGAATAACGAGACCGAAGCAGTACGCGTCTGGAACTTGCACACATAACGAGACCGAAGCAACACGCGGCTGGAACTTGCACGATCGACGAGACCGAAGCAATACGCGGCTGAAATTTGTACGCATAACGAGATCGAAGCAATACGCGGCTGGGACTTGTACGCATAACGACACCGAAGCTATACGCTGCTGGAACTTGTACGCTCGACGAGACCGAAGCAATACGCGGCTGGAACTTGTACGCTCGATGAGACCGAAGCAATACGCGGCTGGAACTTGCACGCATAACGAGACCGAAGCAATACGCGGCTGGAACTTGTACGCATAACGAGATCGAAGCAATACGCGGCTGGAACTGGGACGCTCGACGAGACCGAAGGAATTCGCGGCTGGAACTTGTACGCTCGATGAGACCGAAGCAATACGCGGCTGGAACTTGCACGCATAACGAGACCGAAGCAATACGCGGCTGGGACTTGTACGCTCGACGAAGCCGAAGCAATACGCGGCTGGGATTTGCACGCATAACGAGACCGAAGCAATACGCGGCTGGAACTTGTACGCTCGACGAAGCCGAAGGAATACGCGGCTGGGGCTTGCACGAATAACGAGACCGAAGCAGTACGCGTCTGGAACTTGCACACATAACGAGACCGAAGCAACACGCGGCTGGAACTTGCACGATCGACGAGACCGAAGCAATACGCGGCTGAAATTTGTACGCATAACGAGATCGAAGCAATACGCGGCTGGGACTTGTACGCATAACGACACCGAAGCTATACGCTGCTGGAACTTGTACGCTCGACGAGACCGAAGCAATACGCGGCTGGAACTTGTACGCTCGATGAGACCGAAGCAATACGCGGCTGGAACTTGCACGCATAACGAGACCGAAGCAATACGCGGCTGGAACTTGTACGCATAACGAGATCGAAGCAATACGCGGCTGGAACTGGTACGCTCGACGAGACCGAAGGAATTCGCGGCTGGAACTTGTACGCTCGACGAGACCGAAGCAATACGCGGCTGGAACTTGCACGCATAACGAGACCGAAGCAATACGCGTCTGGAACTTGTACGCTCGACGAGACCGAAGCAATACGCGGCTGGAACTTGCACGCATAACGAGGCCGAAGCAATACGCGGCTGGAACTTGCACGCTCGACGAGACCGAAGCAATACGCGGCTGGAACTTGTACCCTCCACGAGACCGAAGCAATACACGGCTGGAACTTGTACGCGCGACGAGATCGAGCAATGCGCGGCTGGGACTTGAACGCATAACCAGAACAAAGCAATACGCGGCTGGGACTGGTACGCATAACGAGACCGAAGCAATACGCTGCTGGTACTTATACGCTCCACGAGACCGAAGCAATACACGGCTGGGACATGTACGCGTAACGAGACCGAAGCAATACGCGGCTAGAGCTGGTCCGCTCGAAGAGAACGAAAGGAATACGCGGCTGGGACCTGTACGCATAACGAGATCGAAGCAATACGCGGCTGGAACTGGTACGCTCGACGAGACCGAAGCAATACGCGGCTGGAACTTGCACACATAACGACACCGAAGCAAAGCGCAGTTGGAACTTGTACGCTCCACGAGACCGAAGCAATACGCGGCTGGAACTTGTGCCCTCCACGAGACCGAAGCAACACGCGGCTGGAACTTGTACGCTCGACGAGACCGAAGCAATACGCGGCTGGAACATGTACGCTCGATGAGACCGAAGCAATACGCGGCTGGAACTTGTACGCTCGACGAGACCGAAGGAATACGCGGCTGAAACTTGACGCATAACGAGACCGAAGCAACACGCGGCTGGATCTTGTACGCTCGACGAGACCGAAGCAATACGCGGCTGGAACATGTACGCTCGATGAGACCGAAGCAATACGCGGCTGGAACTTGCACGCATAACGAGACCGAAGCAATACGCGGCTGGAACTGGTACGCTCGACGAGACCGAAGGAATTCGCGGCTGGAACTTGTACGCTCGACGAGACCGAAGCAATACGCGGCTGGGACTGGTACGCATAACGACACCGAAGCAATACGCTGCTGGTACTTATACGCTCGACGATGCCGAAGCAATACGCGGCTGGGATTTGTACGCTCGACGAGACCGATGCAATTCGCGGCTGGAACATGTACGCGTTACGAGACCGAAGCAATACGCGGCTGGAACTTGTGCGTTCCACGAGACCGAAGCAATACGCTGCTGGAACTTGTACGCTCGACGAGACCGAAGCAATACGCGGCTGGAACTTGCACGCATAACGAGAACAAAGCAATACGCCGCTGGAACTTGTATCCTCCACTAGACCGAAGCAATACGCGGCTGGAACTTGTACGCGCGACGAGACCGAAGCAATACGCGGCTGGAACTTGTACGCTCGACGAGACCGAAGGAATACGCGGCTGAAACTTGACGCATAACGAGACCGAAGCAATACGCGGCTGGAACTGGTACGCTCGACGAGACCGAAGGAATTCGCGGCTGGAACTTGTACGCTCGACGAGACCGAAGCAATACGCGGCTGGGACTGGTACGCATAACGACACCGAAGCAATACGCTGCTGGTACTTATACGCTCGACGATGCCGAAGCAATACGCGGCTGGGATTTGTACGCTCGACGAGACCGATGCAATTCGCGGCTGGAACATGTACGCGTTACGAGACCGAAGCAATACGCGGCTGGAACTTGTGCGTTCCACGAGACCGAAGCAGTACGCTGCTGGAACTTGTACGCTCGACGAGACCGAAGCAATACGCGGCTGGAACTTGCACGCATAACGAGAACAAAGCAATACGCGGCTGGAACTTGTATCCTCCACTAGACCGAAGCAATACGCGGCTGGAACTTGTACGCGCGACGAGACCGAAGCAATACGCCGCTGGAACTTGTACGCTCGACGAGACCGAAGGAATACGCGGCTGAAACTTGACGCATAACGAGATCGAAGCAATACGCGGCTGGGACTTGTACTGATAACGACACCGAAGTAATACGCTGCTGGAACTTGTACGCTCGACGAGACCGAAGCAATACGCGGCTGAAACTTGTATGCATAACGAGATCGAAGCAATACGCGGCTGGGACTTGTACGCATAACGACACCGAAGCAATACGCTGCTGGTACTTATACGCTCCACGAGACCGAAGCAATACACGGCTGGGACATGCACGCATAACGAGACCGAAGGAAAACGCGGCTGGAACTTGTACGCGTAACGAGACCGAAGCAATATGCGTCTGCAACTTGTACGCTCGACGAAGCCGAAGGAATACGCGGCTGGGACTTGTACGCATAACGAGACCGAAGCAATACGCGGCTGGGACTTGTACGCTCGACGAAGCCGAAGCAATACGCGGCTGGGATTTGCACGCATAACGAGACCGAAGCAATCCGCGGCTGGAACTAGTACGCTCGACGAAGCCGAAGGAATACGCGGCTGGGACTTGTACGCATAATGACACCGAAGCAATACGCTGCTGGAACTTGTATGCTCGACGAGACCGAAGCAATATGCGGCTGGAACTTGTACGCTCGAAGAGACCGAAGGAATACGCGGCTGGAACATGTACGCTCGATGAGACCGAAGCAATACGCGGCTGGAACTTGCACGCATAACGAGACCGAAGCAATACGCGGCTGGGACTTGTACGCTCGACGAAGCCGAAGCAATACGCGGCTGGGATTTGCACGCATAACGAGACCGAAGCAATACGCGGCTGGAACTTGTGCGTTCCACGAGACCGAAGCAATACGCTGCTGGAACTTGTACGCTCGACGAGACCGAAGCAATACGCGGCTGGAACTTGCACGCATAACGAGAACAAAGCAATACGCGGCTGGAACCTGTATCCTCCACTAGACCGAAGCAATACGCGGCTGGAACTTGTACGCGCGACGAGACCGAAGCAATACGCGGCTGGAACTTGTACGCTCGACGAGACCGAAGGAATACGCGGCTGAAACTTGACGCATAACGAGATCGAAGCAATACGCGGCTGGGACTTGTACTGATAACGACACCGAAGCAATACGCTGCTGGAACTTGTACGCTCGACGAGACCGAAGCAATACGCGGCTGAAACTTGTATGCATAACGAGATCGAAGCAATACGCGGCTGGAACTAGTACGCTCGACGAAGCCGAAGGAATACGCGGCTGGGACTTGTACGCATAATGACACCGAAGCAATACGCTGCTGGAACTTGTATGCTCGACGAGACCGAAGCAATATGCGGCTGGAACTTGTACGCTCGAAGAGACCGAAGGAATACGCGGCTGGAACATGTACTCTCGATGAGACCGAAGCAATACGCGGCTGGAACTTGCACGCATAACGAGACCGAAGCAATACGCGGCTGGGACTTGTACGCTCGACGAAGCCGAAGCAATACGCGGCTGGGATTTGCACGCATAACGAGAGCGAAGCAATACGCGGCTGGAACTTGTGCGTTCCACGAGACCGAAGCAATACGCTGCTGGAACTTGTACGCTCGACGAGACCGAAGCAATACGCGGCTGGAACTTGCACGCATAACGAGAGCAAAGCAATACGCGGCTGGAACTTGTATCCTCCACTAGACCGAAGCAATACGCGGCTGGAACTTGTACGCGCGACGAGACCGAAGCAATACGCGGCTGGAACTTGTACGCTCGACGAGACCGAAGGAATAAGCGGCTGAAACTTGACGCATAACGAGATCGAAGCAATACGCGGCTGGGACTTGTACTGATAACGACACCGAAGCAATACGCTGCTGGAACTTGTACGCTCGACGAGACCGAAGCAATACGCGGCTGAAACTTGTATGCATAACGAGATCGAAGCAATACGCGGCTGGGACTTGTACGCATAACGACACCGATGCAATACGCTGCCGGTACTTATACGCTCCACGAGACCGAAGCAATACACGGCTGGGACATGCACGCATAACGAGACCGAAGGAAAACGCGGCTGGAACTTGTACGCGTAACGAGACCGAAGCAATCTGCGTCTGCAACTTGTACGCTCGACGAAGCCGAAGGAATACGCGGCTGGGACTTGTACGCATAACGAGACCGAAGCAATACGCGGCTGGGACTTGTACGCTCGACGAAGCCGAAGCAATACGCGGCTGGGATTTGCACGCATAACGAGACCGAAGCAATACGCGGCTGGAACTAGTACGCTCGACGAAGCCGAAGGAATACGCGGCTGGGACTTGTACGCATAATGACACCGAAGCAATACGCTGCTGGAACTTGTATGCTCGACGAGACCGAAGCAATATGCGGCTGGAACTTGTACGCTCGAAGAGACCGAAGGAATACGCGGCTGGAACATGTACGCTCGATGAGACCGAAGCAATACGCGGCTGGGATTTGCACGCATAACGAGACCGAAGCAATACGCGGCTGGAACTTGTACGCTCGACGAAGCCGAAGGAATACGCGGCTGGGGCTTGCACGAATAACGAGACCGAAGCAGTACGCGTCTGGAACTTGCACACATAACGAGACCGAAGCAACACGCGGCTGGAACTTGCACGATCGACGAGACCGAAGCAATACGCGGCTGGGACTTGTACGCATAACGAGACCGAAGCAATACGCTGCTGGAACTTGTACGAATAACGAGACCGAAGCAATACGCGGCTGGGACTTGTACGCCTAGCTAGACCGAAGCAATACACGGCTGGGACATGTACGCGTAACGAGACCGAAGCAATACGCGGCTAGAGCTTGTCCGCTCGAAGAGAATGAAAGGAATACGCGGCTGGGACCTGTACGCATAACGAGGTTGAAGCAATACGCGGCTGGAACTGGTACGCTCGACGAGACCGAAGCAATACGCGGCTGGAACTTGCACGCATAACGACACCGAAGCCATACGCTGCTGGAACTTGTACGCTCGACGAGACCGAAGCAATACGCGGCTGAAATTTGTACGCATAACGAGATCGAAGCAATACGCGGCTGGGACTTGTACGCATAACGACACCGAAGCTATACGCTGCTGGAACTTGTACGCTCGACGAGACCGAAGCAATACGCGGCTGGAACTTGTACGCTCGCTGAGACCGAAGCAATACGCGGCTGGAACTTGCACGCATAACGAGACCGAAGCAATACGCGGCTGGAACTTGTACGCATAACGAGATCGAAGCAATACGCGGCTGGAACTGGTACGCTCGACGAGACCGAAGGAATTCGCGGCTGGAACTTGTACGCACGACGAGACCGAAGCAATACGCGGCTGGAACTTGCACGCATAACGAGACCGAAGCAATACGCGGCTGGAACTTGTACGCTCGACGAGACCGAAGCAATACGCGGCTGGAACTTGCACGCATAACGAGGCCGAAGCAATACGCGGCTGGAACTTGTACGCTCGACGAGACCGAAGCAATACGCGGCTGGAACTTGTACCCTCCACGAGACCGAAGCAATACGCGGCTGGAACTTGTACGCGCGACGAGATCGAGCAATGCGCGGCTGGGACTTGAACGCATAACCAGAACAAAGCAATACGCGGCTGGGACTGGTACGCATAACGAGACCGAAGCAATACGCGGCTGGGACTTGTACGCTCGACGAAGCCGAAGCAATACGCGGCTGGGATTTGCACGCATAACGAGACCGAAGCAATACGCGGCTGGAACTTGTGCGTTCCACGAGACCGAAGCAATACGCTGCTGGAACTTGTACGCTCGACGAGACCGAAGCAATACGCGGCTGGAACTTGCACGCATAACGAGAGCAAAGCAATACGCGGCTGGAACTTGTATCCTCCACTAGACCGAAGCAATACGCGGCTGGAACTTGTACGCGCGACGAGACCGAAGCAATACGCGGCTGGAACTTGTACGCTCGACGAGACCGAAGGAATACGCGGCTGAAACTTGACGCATAACGAGATCGAAGCAATACGCGGCTGGGACTTGTACTGATAACGACACCGAAGCAATACGCTGCTGGAACTTGTACGCTCGACGAGACCGAAGCAATACGCGGCTGAAACTTGTATGCATAACGAGATCGAAGCAATACGCGGCTGGAACTAGTACGCTCGACGAAGCCGAAGGAATACGCGGCTGGGACTTGTACGCATAATGACACCGAAGCAATACGCTGCTGGAACTTGTATGCTCGACGAGACCGAAGCAATATGCGGCTGGAACTTGTACGCTCGAAGAGACCGAAGGAATACGCGGCTGGAACATGTACGCTCGATGAGACCGAAGCAATACGCGGCTGGAACTTGCACGCATAACGAGACCGAAGCAATACGCGGCTGGGACTTGTACGCCTAGCTAGACCGAAGCAATACACGGCTGGGACATGTACGCTCAACGAGACCGAAGCAATACGCGGCTGGAACTTGTACCCTCCACGAGACCGAAGCAACACGCGGCTGGAACTTGTACGCTCGACGAGACCGAAGCAATACGCGGCTGGAACATGTACGCTCGATGAGACCGAAGCAATACGCGGCTGGAACTTGTACGCTCGACGAGACCGAAGGAATACGCGGCTGAAACTTGACGCATAACGAGACCGAAGCAACACGCGGCTGGATCTTGTACGCTCGACGAGACCGAAGCAATACGCGGCTGGAACATGTACGCTCGATGAGACCGAAGCAATACGCGGCTGGAACTTGCACGCATAACGAGACCGAAGCAATACGCGGCTGGAACTGGTACGCTCGACGAGACCGAAGGAATTCGCGGCTGGAACTTGTACGCTCGACGAGACCGAAGCAATACGCGGCTGGGACTGGTACGCATAACGACACCGAAGCAATACGCTGCTGGTACTTATACGCTCGACGATGCCGAAGCAATACGCGGCTGGGATTTGTACGCTCGACGAGACCGATGCAATTCGCGGCTGGAACATGTACGCGTTACGAGACCGAAGCAATACGCGGCTGGAACTTGTGCGTTCCACGAGACCGAAGCAATACGCTGCTGGAACTTGTACGCTCGACGAGACCGAAGCAATACGCGGCTGGAACTTGCACGCATAACGAGAACAAAGCAATACGCGGCTGGAACTTGTATCCTCCACTAGACCGAAGCAATACGCGGCTGGAACTTGTACGCGCGACGAGACCGAAGCAATACGCGGCTGGAACTTGTACGCTCGACGAGACCGAAGGAATACGCGGCTGAAACTTGACGCATAACGAGACCGAAGCAATACGCGGCTGGAACTGGTACGCTCGACGAGACCGAAGGAATTCGCGGCTGGAACTTGTACGCTCGACGAGACCGAAGCAATACGCGGCTGGGACTGGTACGCATAACGACACCGAAGCAATACGCTGCTGGTACTTATACGCTCGACGATGCCGAAGCAATACGCGGCTGGGATTTGTACGCTCGACGAGACCGATGCAATTCGCGGCTGGAACATGTACGCGTTACGAGACCGAAGCAATACGCGGCTGGAACTTGTGCGTTCCACGAGACCGAAGCAGTACGCTGCTGGAGCTTGTACGCTCGACGAGACCGAAGCAATACGCGGCTGGAACTTGCACGCATAACGAGAACAAAGCAATACGCGGCTGGAACTTGTATCCTCCACTAGACCGAAGCAATACGCGGCTGGAACTTGTACGCGCGACGAGACCGAAGCAATACGCCGCTGGAACTTGTACGCTCGACGAGACCGAAGGAATACGCGGCTGAAACTTGACGCATAACGAGATCGAAGCAATACGCGGCTGGGACTTGTACTGATAACGACACCGAAGTAATACGCTGCTGGAACTTGTACGCTCGACGAGACCGAAGCAATACGCGGCTGAAACTTGTATGCATAACGAGATCGAAGCAATACGCGGCTGGGACTTGTACGCATAACGACACCGAAGCAATACGCTGCTGGTACTTATACGCTCCACGAGACCGAAGCAATACACGGCTGGGACATGCACGCATAACGAGACCGAAGGAAAACGCGGCTGGAACTTGTACGCGTAACGAGACCGAAGCAATATGCGTCTGCAACTTGTACGCTCGACGAAGCCGAAGGAATACGCGGCTGGGACTTGTACGCATAACGAGACCGAAGCAATACGCGGCTGGGACTTGTACGCTCGACGAAGCCGAAGCAATACGCGGCTGGGATTTGCACGCATAACGAGACCGAAGCAATCCGCGGCTGGAACTAGTACGCTCGACGAAGCCGAAGGAATACGCGGCTGGGACTTGTACGCATAATGACACCGAAGCAATACGCTGCTGGAACTTGTATGCTCGACGAGACCGAAGCAATATGCGGCTGGAACTTGTACGCTCGAAGAGACCGAAGGAATACGCGGCTGGAACATGTACGCTCGATGAGACCGAAGCAATACGCGGCTGGAACTTGCACGCATAACGAGACCGAAGCAATACGCGGCTGGGACTTGTACGCTCGACGAAGCCGAAGCAATACGCGGCTGGGATTTGCACGCATAACGAGACCGAAGCAATACGCGGCTGGAACTTGTGCGTTCCACGAGACCGAAGCAATACGCTGCTGGAACTTGTACGCTCGACGAGACCGAAGCAATACGCGGCTGGAACTTGCACGCATAACGAGAACAAAGCAATACGCGGCTGGAACTTGTATCCTCCACTAGACCGAAGCAATACGCGGCTGGGACTTGTACGCGCGACGAGACCGAAGCAATACGCGGCTGGAACTTGTACGCTCGACGAGACCGAAGGAATACGCGGCTGAAACTTGACGCATAACGAGATCGAAGCAATACGCGGCTGGGACTTGTACTGATAACGACACCGAAGCAATACGCTGCTGGAACTTGTACGCTCGACGAGACCGAAGCAATACGCGGCTGAAACTTGTATGCATAACGAGATCGAAGCAATACGCGGCTGGAACTAGTACGCTCGACGAAGCCGAAGGAATACGCGGCTGGGACTTGTACGCATAATGACACCGAAGCAATACGCTGCTGGAACTTGTATGCTCGACGAGACCGAAGCAATATGCGGCTGGAACTTGTACGCTCGAAGAGACCGAAGGAATACGCGGCTGGAACATGTACGCTCGCTGAGACCGAAGCAATACGCGGCTGGAACTTGCACGCATAACGAGACCGAAGCAATACGCGGCTGGAACTTGTACGCATAACGAGATCGAAGCAATACGCGGCTGGAACTGGTACGCTCGACGAGACCGAAGGAATTCGCGGCTGGAACTTGTACGCTCGACGAGACCGAAGCAATACGCGGCTGGAACTTGCACGCATAACGAGACCGAAGCAATACGCGGCTGGAACTTGTACGCTCGACGAGACCGAAGCAATACGCGGCTGGAACTTGCACGCATAACGAGGCCGAAGCAATACGCGGCTGGAACTTGTACGCTCGACGAGACCGAAGCAATACGCGGCTGGAACTTGTACCCTCCACGAGACCGAAGCAATACGCGGCTGGAACTTGTACGCGCGACGAGATCGAGCAATGCGCGGCTGGGACTTGAACGCATAACCAGAACAAAGCAATACGCGGCTGGGACTGGTACGCATAACGAGACCGAAGCAATACGCGGCTGGGACTTGTACGCTCGACGAAGCCGAAGCAATACGCGGCTGGGATTTGCACGCATAACGAGACCGAAGCAATACGCGGCTGGAACTTGTGCGTTCCACGAGACCGAAGCAATACGCTGCTGGAACTTGTACGCTCGACGAGACCGAAGCAATACGCGGCTGGAACTTGTACGCGCGACGAGACCGAAGCAATACGCGGCTGGAACTTGTACGCTCGACGAGACCGAAGGAATACGCGGCTGAAACTTGACGCATAACGAGATCGAAGCAATACGCGGCTGGGACTTGTACTGATAACGACACCGAAGCAATACGCTGCTGGAACTTGTACGCTCGACGAGACCGAAGCAATACGCGGCTGAAACTTGTATGCATAACGAGATCGAAGCAATACGCGGCTGGAACTAGTACGCTCGACGAAGCCGAAGGAATACGCGGCTGGGACTTGTACGCATAATGACACCGAAGCAATACCCTGCTGGAACTTGTATGCTCGACGAGACCGAAGCAATATGCGGCTGGAACTTGTACGCTCGAAGACACCGAAGGAATACGCGGCTGGAACATGTACGCTCGATGAGACCGAAGCAATACGCGGCTGGTACTTGCACGCATAACGAGACCGAAGCAATACGCGGCTGGGACTTGTACGCTCGACGAAGCCGAAGCAATACGCGGCTGGGATTTGCACGCATAACGAGACCGAAGCAATACGCGGCTGGAACTTGTACGCTCGACGAAGCCGAAGGAATACGCGGCTGGGGCTTGCACGAATAACGAGACCGAAGCAGTACGCGTCTAGAACTTGCACACATAACGAGACCGAAGCAACACGCGGCTGGAACTTGCACGCATAACGAGACCGAAGCAATACGCGGCTGGAACTTGTACGCATAACGAAATCGAAGCAATACGCGGCTGGAACTGGTACGCTCGACGAGACCGAAGGAATTCGCGGCTGGAACTTGTACGCTCGACGAAACCGAAGCAATACGCGGCTGGAACTTGCACGCATAACGAGACCGAAGCAATACGCGGCTGGAACTTGTACGCTCGACGAGACCGAAGCAATACGCGGCTGGAACTTGTACCCTCCACGAGACCGAAGCAATACGCTGCTGGAACTTGTACGCGCGACGACATCGAGCAATACGCGGCTGGGACTTGAACGCACAACTAGAACAAAGCAATACGCGGCTGGGACTGGTACGCTCGACGAGACCGAAGGAATTCGCGGCTGGAACTTGTACGCTCGACGAGACCGAAGCAATACGCGGCTGGAACTTGCACGCATAACGAGGCCGAAGCAATACGCGGCTGGAACTTGTACGCTCGACGAGACCGAAGCAATACGCGGCTGGAACTTGTACCCTCCACGAGACCGAAGCAATACGCGGCTGGAACTTGTACGCGCGACGAGATCGAGCAATACACGGCTGGGACTTGAACGCATAACCAGAACAAAGCAATACGCGGCTGGGACTGGTACGCATAACGAGACCGAAGCAATACGCTGCTGGTACTTATACGCTCCACGAGACCGAAGCAATACACGGCTGGGACATGTACGCGTAACGAGACCGAAGCAATACGCGGCTAGAGCTTGTCCGCTCGAAGAGAACGAAAGGAATACGCGGCTGGGACCTGTACGCATAACGAGATCGAAGCAATACGCGGCTGGAACTGGTACGCTCGACGAGACCGAAGCAATACGCGGCTGGAACTTGCACACATAACGACACCGAAGCAAAGCGCAGTTGGAACTTGTACGCTCCACGAGACCGAAGCAATACGCGGCTGGAACTTGTGCGCTCCACGAGACCGGAGCAATACGCGGCTGGGACTTGTACGCTCGACGATGCCGAAGCAATACGCGGCTGGGATTTGTACGCTCGACGAGACCGATGCAATTCGCGGCTGGAACATGTACGCGTTACGAGACCGAAGCAATACGCGGCTGGCACTTGTGCGTTCCACGAGACCGAAGCAATACGCTGCTGGAACTTGTACGCTCGACGAGACCGAAGCAATACGCGGCTGGAACTTGCACGCATAACGAGAACGAAGCAATACGCGTCTGGAACTTGTATCCTCCACTAGACCGAAGCAATACGCGGCTGGAACTTGTACGCGCGACGAGACCGAAGCAATACGCGGCTGGGACTTGCACGCATAACGAGACCGAAGCAATACGCGGCTGGAACTTGTACGCTCAACGAGACCGAAGCAATACGCGGCTGGAACTTGTACCCTCCACGAGACCGAAGCAACACGCGGCTGGAACTTGTACCCTCCACGAGGCCGAAGCAATACGCGGCTGGAACTTGTACGCGCGACGAGATCCAGCAATACGCGGCTGGGACTTGAACGCATAACCAGAACAAAGCAATACGCGGCTGGGACTGGTACGCATAACGAGACCGAAGCAATACGCGGCTAGAACTTGTACGCTCAACGAGACCGAAGCAATACGCGGCTGGAACTTGTACCCTCCACGAGACCGAAGCAACACGCGGCTGGAACTTGTACGCTCGACGAGACCGAAGCAATACGCGGCTGGAACATGTACGCTCGATGAGACCGAAGCAATACGCGGCTGGAACTTGTACGCTCGACGAGACCGAAGGAATACGCGGCTGAAACTTGTACGCATAACGACACCGAAGCAATACGCTGCTGGAACTTGGACGCTCGACGAGACCGAAGCAATACGCGGCTGGAACTTGTACGCTCGAAGAGACCGAAGAAATACGCGGCTGGGACTTGTACGCTCGACGAGACCGAAGCAATACGCGTCTGGAACTCGCACGCATAACGAGACCGAAGCAACACGCGGCTGGATCTTGTACGCTCGCCGAGACCGAAGCAATACGCGGCTCGAACATGTACGCTCGATGAGACCGAAGCAATACGCGGCTGGAACTTGCACGCATAACGAGACCGAAGCAATACGCGGCTGGAACTGGTACGCTCGACGAGACCGAAGGAATTCGCGACTGGAACTTGTACGCTCGACGAGACCGAAGCAATACGCGGCTGGGACTGGTACGCATAACGACACCGAAGCAATACGCTGCTGGTACTTATACGCTCGACGATGCCGAAGCAATACGCGGCTGGGATTTGTACGCTCGACGGGACCGATGCAATTCGCGGCTGGAACATGTACGCGTTACGAGACCGAAGCAATACGCGGCTGGAACTTGTGCGTTCCACGAGACCGAAGCAATACGCTGCTGGAACTTGTACGCTCGACGAGACCGAATCAATACGCGGCTGGAACTTGCACGCATAACGAGAACAAAGCAATACGCGGCTGGAACTTGTATCCTCCACTAGACCGAAGCAATACGCGGCTGGAACTTGTACGCGCGACGAGACCGAAGCAATACGCGGCTGGAACTTGTACGCTCGACGAGACCGAAGGAATACGCGGCTGAAACTTGACGCATAACGAGATCGAAGCAATACGCGGCTGGGACTTGTACTGATAACGACACCGAAGCAATACGCTGCTGGAACTTGTACGCTCGACGAGACCGAAGCAATACGCGGCTGGGACTTGTACGCTCGACGAAGCCGAAGCAATACGCGGCTGGGATTTGCACGCATAACGAGACCGAAGCAATACGCGGCTGGAACTAGTACGCTCGACGAAGCCGAAGGAATACGCGGCTGGGACTTGTACGCATAATGACACCGAAGCAATACGCTGCTGGAACTTGTATGCTCGACGAGACCGAAGCAATATGCGGCTGGAACTTGTACGCTCGAAGAGACCGAAGGAATACGCGGCTGGAACATGTACGCTCGATGAGACCGAAGCAATACGCGGCTGGAACTTGCACGCATAACGAGACCGAAGCAATACGCGGCTAGGACTTGCACGCATAACGAGACCGAAGCAATACGCGGCTGGAACGTGTACGCTCGACGAGACCGAAGGAATACGCGGCTGGGACTTGTATGCATAACGAGAACAAAGCAATACGCGGCTGGAACTTGTACCCTCCGCGAGACAGAAGCAATACGCGGCTGGAACTTGTACGCTCGACGAGACCGTAGCAATACGCATCTGGAACTTGCACGCATAACGAGACCGAAGCAACACGCGGCTGGAACCTGTGCGCTTGACGAGAACAAAGCAATACGCGGCTGGAACTTGTACCCTCAACTAGACCGAAGCAATACGCGGCTGGAACTTGTACGCGCGACGAGACCGATGCAATACGCGGCTGGGACTTGTATGCATAACGAGAACAAAGCAATACGCGGCTGGAACTTGTACCCTCCACGAGTCCGAAGCAATACGCGGCTGGAACTTGTACGCTCGACGAGACCGTAGCAATACGCATCTGGAACTTGCACGCATAACGAGACCGAAGCAACACGCGGCTGGAACCTGTACGCTCGACGAGACCGAAGCAATACGCGGCTGGAACTTGCACGCATAACGAGACCGAAGCAGTGCGCGTCTGGAACTTGCACGCATAACGATACCGAAGCAACACGCGGCTGGAACTTGCACGCTCGACGAGACCGAAGCAATACGCGGCTGGGACTTGTACGCTCGACGAGACCGAAGCAATACGCGGCTGGAACTTGTACGCCCGACGAGACGGAAGCAATACGCGGCTGGAACTTGTACGCTCCACGAGACCGAAGCAATACGCGGCTGGAACTTGCACGCATAACGAGACCGAAGCATTACGCGGCTGGAACTTGTACGCTCGACGAGGCCGAAGCAATACGCGGCTGGAACTTGTGCGCTCCACGAGACCGGAGCAATACGCGGCTGGGACTTGTACGCTCGACGATGCCGAAGCAATACGCGGCTGGGATTTGTACGCTCGACGAGACCGATGCAATTCGCGGCTGGAACATGTACGCGTTACGAGACCGAAGCAATACGCGGCTGGAACTTGTACCCTCCACGAGACCGACGCAACACGCGGCTGGAACTTGTACGCTAGACGAGACCGAAGCAATACGCGGCTGGAACATGAACGCTCGATGAGACCGAAGCAATACGCGGCTGGAACTTGTACGCTCGACGAGACCGAAGGAATACGCGGCTGGAACTTGTGCGCTCCACGAGGCCGAAGCAATACGCGGGTGGAGCTTGTACGCTCGACGAGACTGAAGCAATACGCGGCTGGGACTTGTACGCTCGACGAAGCCGAAGCAATACGCGGCTGGGATTTGCACGCATAACGAGACCGAAGCAATACGCGGCTGGAACTTGTACGCTCGACGAAGCCGAAGGAATACGCGGCTGGGGCTTGCACGAATAACGAGACCGAAGCAGTACGCGTCTAGAACTTGCACACATAACGAGACCGAAGCAACACGCGGCTGGAACTTGCACGCATAACGAGACCGAAGCAATACGCGGCTGGAACTTGTACGCATAACGAAATCGAAGCAATACGCGGCTGGAACTGGTACGCTCGACGAGACCGAAGGAATTCGCGGCTGGAACTTGTACGCTCGACGAAACCGAAGCAATACGCGGCTGGAACTTGCACGCATAACGAGACCGAAGCAATACGCGGCTGGAACTTGTACGCTCGACGAGACCGAAGCAATACGCGGCTGGAACTTGTACCCTCCACGAGACCGAAGCAATACGCTGCTGGAACTTGTACGCGCGACGACATCGAGCAATACGCGGCTGGGACTTGAACGCACAACTAGAACAAAGCAATACGCGGCTGGGACTGGTACGCTCGACGAGACCGAAGGAATTCGCGGCTGGAACTTGTACGCTCGACGAGACCGAAGCAATACGCGGCTGGAACTTGCACGCATAACGAGGCCGAAGCAATACGCGGCTGGAACTTGTACGCTCGACGAGACCGAAGCAATACGCGGCTGGAACTTGTACCCTCCACGAGACCGAAGCAATACGCGGCTGGAACTTGTACGCGCGACGAGATCGAGCAATACACGGCTGGGACTTGAACGCATAACCAGAACAAAGCAATACGCGGCTGGGACTGGTACGCATAACGAGACCGAAGCAATACGCTGCTGGTACTTATACGCTCCACGAGACCGAAGCAATACACGGCTGGGACATGTACGCGTAACGAGACCGAAGCAATACGCGGCTAGAGCTTGTCCGCTCGAAGAGAACGAAAGGAATACGCGGCTGGGACCTGTACGCATAACGAGATCGAAGCAATACGCGGCTGGAACTGGTACGCTCGACGAGACCGAAGCAATACGCGGCTGGAACTTGCACACATAACGACACCGAAGCAAAGCGCAGTTGGAACTTGTACGCTCCACGAGACCGAAGCAATACGCGGCTGGAACTTGTGCGCTCCACGAGACCGGAGCAATACGCGGCTGGGACTTGTACGCTCGACGATGCCGAAGCAATACGCGGCTGGGATTTGTACGCTCGACGAGACCGATGCAATTCGCGGCTGGAACATGTACGCGTTACGAGACCGAAGCAATACGCGGCTGGCACTTGTGCGTTCCACGAGACCGAAGCAATACGCTGCTGGAACTTGTACGCTCGACGAGACCGAAGCAATACGCGGCTGGAACTTGCACGCATAACGAGAACGAAGCAATACGCGTCTGGAACTTGTATCCTCCACTAGACCGAAGCAATACGCGGCTGGAACTTGTACGCGCGACGAGACCGAAGCAATACGCGGCTGGGACTTGCACGCATAACGAGACCGAAGCAATACGCGGCTGGAACTTGTACGCTCAACGAGACCGAAGCAATACGCGGCTGGAACTTGTACCCTCCACGAGACCGAAGCAACACGCGGCTGGAACTTGTACCCTCCACGAGGCCGAAGCAATACGCGGCTGGAACTTGTACGCGCGACGAGATCGAGCAATACGCGGCTGGGACTTGAACGCATAACCAGAACAAAGCAATACGCGGCTGGGACTGGTACGCATAACGAGACCGAAGCAATACGCGGCTAGAACTTGTACGCTCAACGAGACCGAAGCAATACGCGGCTGGAACTTGTACCCTCCACGAGACCGAAGCAACACGCGGCTGGAACTTGTACGCTCGACGAGACCGAAGCAATACGCGGCTGGAACATGTACGCTCGATGAGACCGAAGCAATACGCGGCTGGAACTTGTACGCTCGACGAGACCGAAGGAATACGCGGCTGAAACTTGACGCATAACGAGATCGAAGCAATACGCGGCTGGGACTTGTACGCATAACGACACCGAAGCAATACGCTGCTGGAACTTGGACGCTCGACGAGACCGAAGCAATACGCGGCTGGAACTTGTACGCTCGAAGAGACCGAAGAAACACGCGGCTGGGACTTGTACGCTCGACGAGACCGAAGCAATACGCGTCTGGAACTCGCACGCATAACGAGACCGAAGCAACACGCGGCTGGATCTTGTACGCTCGCCGAGACCGAAGCAATACGCGGCTCGAACATGTACGCTCGATGAGACCGAAGCAATACGCGGCTGGAACTTGCACGCATAACGAGACCGAAGCAATACGCGGCTGGAACTGGTACGCTCGACGAGACCGAAGGAATTCGCGACTGGAACTTGTACGCTCGACGAGACCGAAGCAATACGCGGCTGGGACTGGTACGCATAACGACACCGAAGCAATACGCTGCTGGTACTTATACGCTCGACGATGCCGAAGCAATACGCGGCTGGGATTTGTACGCTCGACGGGACCGATGCAATTCGCGGCTGGAACATGTACGCGTTACGAGACCGAAGCAATACGCGGCTGGAACTTGTGCGTTCCACGAGACCGAAGCAATACGCTGCTGGAACTTGTACGCTCGACGAGACCGAATCAATACGCGGCTGGAACTTGCACGCATAACGAGAACAAAGCAATACGCGGCTGGAACTTGTATCCTCCACTAGACCGAAGCAATACGCGGCTGGAACTTGTACGCGCGACGAGACCGAAGCAATACGCGGCTGGAACTTGTACGCTCGACGAGACCGAAGGAATACGCGGCTGAAACTTGACGCATAACGAGATCGAAGCAATACGCGGCTGGGACTTGTACTGATAACGACACCGAAGCAATACGCTGCTGGAACTTGTACGCTCGACGAGACCGAAGCAATACGCGGCTGGGACTTGTACGCTCGACGAAGCCGAAGCAATACGCGGCTGGGATTTGCACGCATAACGAGACCGAAGCAATACGCGGCTGGAACTAGTACGCTCGACGAAGCCGAAGGAATACGCGGCTGGGACTTGTACGCATAATGACACCGAAGCAATACGCTGCTGGAACTTGTATGCTCGACGAGACCGAAGCAATATGCGGCAGGAACTTGTACGCTCGAAGAGACCGAAGGAATACGCGGCTGGAACATGTACGCTCGATGAGACCGAAGCAATACGCGGCTGGAACTTGCACGCATAACGAGACCGAAGCAATACGCGGCTGGGACTTGCACGCATAACGAGACCGAAGCAATACGCGGCTGGAACGTGTACGCTCGACGAGACCGAAGGAATACGCGGCTGGGACTTGTATGCATAACGAGAACAAAGCAATACGCGGCTGGAACTTGTACCCTCCGCGAGACAGAAGCAATACGCGGCTGGAACTTGTACGCTCGACGAGACCGTAGCAATACGCATCTGGAACTTGCACGCATAACGAGACCGAAGCAACACGCGGCTGGAACCTGTGCGCTTGACGAGAACAAAGCAATACGCGGCTGGAACTTGTACCCTCAACTAGACCGAAGCAATACGCGGCTGGAACTTGTACGCGCGACGAGACCGATGCAATACGCGGCTGGGACTTGTATGCATAACGAGAACAAAGCAATACGCGGCTGGAACTTGTACCCTCCACGAGTCCGAAGCAATACGCGGCTGGAACTTGTACGCTCGACGAGACCGTAGCAATACGCATCTGGAACTTGCACGCATAACGAGACCGAAGCAACACGCGGCTGGAACCTGTACGCTCGACGAGACCGAAGCAATACGCGGCTGGAACTTGCACGCATAACGAGACCGAAGCAGTGCGCGTCTGGAACTTGCACGCATAACGATACCGAAGCAACACGCGGCTGGAACTTGCACGCTCGACGAGACCGAAGCAATACGCGGCTGGGACTTGTACGCTCGACGAGACCGAAGCAATACGCGGCTGGAACTTGTACGCCCGACGAGACGGAAGCAATACGCGGCTGGAACTTGTACGCACCACGAGACCGAAGCAATACGCGGCTGGAACTTGCACGCATAACGAGACCGAAGCATTACGCGGCTGGAACTTGTACGCTCGACGAGGCCGAAGCAATACGCGGCTGGAACTTGTGCGCTCCACGAGACCGGAGCAATACGCGGCTGGGACTTGTACGCTCGACGATGCCGAAGCAATACGCGGCTGGGATTTGTACGCTCGACGAGACCGATGCAATTCGCGGCTGGAACATGTACGCGTTACGAGACCGAAGCAATACGCGGCTGGAACTTGTACCCTCCACGAGACCGACGCAACACGCGGCTGGAACTTGTACGCTAGACGAGACCGAAGCAATACGCGGCTGGAACATGAACGCTCGATGAGACCGAAGCAATACGCGGCTGGAACTTGTACGCTCGACGAGACCGAAGGAATACGCGGCTGGAACTTGTGCGCTCCACGAGGCCGAAGCAATACGCGGGTGGAGCTTGTACGCTCGACGAGACTGAAGCAATACGCGGCTGGAACATGTACGCTCGACGAGACCGAAGCAATAAGCGGCTGGGACTTGAACGCATAACCAGAACAAAGAAATACGCGGCTGGGACTTGTACACATAACGAGATCGAAGCAATACGCTGCTGGTACTTATACGCTCCACGAGACCGAAGCAATACGCGGCTGGGACATGCACGCATAACGAGACCGAAGCAATACGCGGCTGGAACTTGTACGGATAACGAGATCGAAGCAATACGCGGCTGGAACTGGTACGCTCGACGAGACCGAAGGAATTCGCGGCTGGAACTTGTACGCTCGACGAGACCGAAGCAATACGCGGCTGGAACTTGCACGCATAACGAGACCGAAGCAATACGCGGCTGGAACTTGTACGCGCGACGAGATCGAGCAATACGCGGCTGGGACTTGAACGCATAACCAGAACAAAGCAATACGCGGCTGGGACTGGTACGCTCGATGAGACCGAAGGAATTCGCGGCTGGAACTTGTACGCTCGACGAGACCGAAGCAATACGCGGCTGGAACTTGCACGCATAACGAGACCGAAGCAATACGCGGCTGGAACTTGTACGCTCGACGAGACCGAAGCAATACGCGGCTGGAACTTGCACGCATAACGAGACCGAAGCAATACGCGGCTGGAACTTGTACGCTCGACGAGACCGAAGCAACGCGCCGCTGGAACTTGTTCGCTCGACGAGACCGAAGCAATACGCGGCTGGAGCTTGTACGCTCCACGAGACCGAAGCAATACGCGGCTGGGACTTGTACGCTCGACGAGACCGAAGCAATACGCGGCTGGAACATGTACGCTCCACGAGACCGAAGCAATACGCGGCTGGGACATGCACGCATAACGAGACCGAAGGAAAACGCGGCTGGAACTTGTACGCGTAACGAGACCGAAGCAATATGCGTCTGCAACTTGTACGCTCGACGAAGCCGAAGGAATACGCGGCTGGGACTTGTACGCATAACGAGACCGAAGGAATTCGCGGCTGGGACTTGTACGCTCGACGAAGCCGAAGCAATACGCGGCTGGGATTTGCACGCATAACGAGACCGAAGCAATAGGCGGCTGGGACTAGTACGCTCGACGAAGCCGAAGGAATACGCGGCTGGGACTTGTACGCATAACGACACCGAAGCAACACGCTGCTGGAACGTGTACGCTCGACGAGACCGAAGGAATACGCGGCTGGGACTTGTATGCATAACGAGAACAAAGCAATACGCGGCTGGAACTTGTACCTTCCGCGAGACCGAAGCAATACGCGGCTGGAACTTGTACGCTCGACGAGACCGTAGCAATACGCATCTGGAACTTGCACGCATAACGAGACCGAAGCAACACGCGGCTGGAACCTGTACGCTTTGCGAGACCGAAGCAATACGCGGCTGGATCTTGCACGAATAACGAGACCGAAGCAGTACGCGTCTGGAACTTGCACACATAACGAGACCGATGCAACACGCGGCTGGAACTTGCACGATCGACGAGACCGAAGCAATACGCGGCTGGGACTTGTACGCATAACGAGAACAAAGCAATACGCTGCTGGAACTTGTACCCTCAACTAGACCTAAGCAATACGCGGCTGGAACTTGTACGCGCGACGAGACCGAAGCAATACGCGGCTGGGACTTGTATGCATAACGAGAACAAAGCAATACGCGGCTGGAACTTGTACCCTCCACGAGTCCGAAGCAATACGCGGCTGGAACTTGTACGCTCGACGAGACCGTAGCAATACGCATCTGGAACTTGCACGCATAACGAGACCGAAGCAACACGCGACTGGAACCTGTACGCTCGACGAGACCGAAGCAATACGCGGCTGGAACTTGCACGCATAACGAGACCGAAGCAGTACGCGGCTGGAACTTGCACGCATAACGAGACCGAAGCAACACGCGGCTGAAACTTGTACGCTCGACGAGACCGAAGCAATACGCGGCTGGAACTTGTACCCTCCACGAGACCGAAGCAATACGCGGCTGGAACTTGTACGCGCGACGAGATCGAGCAATACGCGGCTGGGACTGGTACGCTCGACGAGACCGAAGGAATTCGCGGCTGGAACTTGTACGCTCGACGAGACCGAAGCAATACGCGGCTGGAACCTGCACGCATAACGAGACCGAAGCAACACGCGGCTGGAACTTGTACGCTCCACGAGGCCGAAGCAATACGCGGGTGGAGCTTGTACGCTCGACGAGACCGAAGCAATATGCGGCTGGAACATGTACGCTCGACGAGACCGAAGCAATAAGCGGCTGGGACTTGAACGCATAACCAGAACAAAGAAATACGCGGCTGGGACTTGTACACATAACGAGATCGAAGCAATACGCTGCTGGTACTTATACGCTCCACGAGACCGAAGCAATACGCGGCTGGAACTTGTACGCACGATGAGACCGAAGCAATACGCGGCTGGAACTTGCACGCATAACGAGACCGAAGCAATACGCGGCTGGAACTTGTACGGATAACGAGATCGAAGCAATACGCGGCTGGAACTGGTACGCTCGACGAGACCGAAGGAATTCGCGGCTGGAACTTGTACGCTCGACGAGACCGAAGCAATACGCGGCTGGAACTTGCAGGCATAACGAGACCGAAGCAATACGCGGCTGGAACTTGTACGGATAACGAGATCGAAGCAATACGCGGCTGGAACTGGTACGCTCGACGAGACCGAAGGAATTCGCGGCTGGAACTTGTACGCTCGACGAGACCGAAGCAATACGCGGCTGGAACTTGCACGCATAACGAGACCGAAGCAAAACGCGGCTGGAACTTGTACGCGCGACGAGATCGAGCAATACGCGGCTGGGACTTGAACGCATAACCAGAACAAAGCAATACGCGGCTGGGACTGGTACGCTCGACGAGACCGCAGGAATTCGCGGCTGGAACTTGTACGCTCGACGAGACCGAAGCTATACGCGGCTGGAACTTGCACGCATAACGAGACCGAAGCAATACGCGGCTGGAACATGTACGCTGGATGAGACCGAAGCAATACGCGGCTGGAACTTGCACGCATAACGAGACCGAAGGAAAACGCGGCTGGAACTTGTACGCTCGACGAGACCGTAGCAATACGCGGCTGGAACTTGTTCGCTCGACGAGACCGAAGGAATACGCGGCTGGGACTTGTACGAATAACGAGACAGAAGCAATACCTGGCTGGAACTTGTACGCTCGACGATACCGAAGCAATACGCGGCTGGAACTTGTACGCTCGACGAGACCGAAGGAATACGCGGCTGGGACTTGTACGCATAACGAGACCAAAGCAATGCGCGGCTGGAACTTGTACGCTCGAAGAGAACGAAAGGAATACGCGGCTGGGACCTGTACGCATAACGAGATCGAAGCAATACGCGGCTGGAACTGGAACGCTCAACGAGACCGAAGCAATACGCGGCTGGAACTTTCACGCATAACGACACCGAAGCAAAGCGCAGTTGGAACTTGTACGCTCCACGAGACCGAAGCAATACGCGGCTGGAACTTGTGCGCTCCACGAGACCGAAGCAATACGCGGCTGGGACTTGTACGCTCGACGATGCCGAAGCAATACGCGGCTGGGATTTGTACGCTCGACGAGACCGATGCAATTCGCGGCTGGAACATGTACGCGTTACGCGACCGAAGCAATACGCGGCTGGAACTTGTGGGTTCCACGAGACCGAAGCAATACGCTGCTGGAACTTGTACGCTCGTCGAGACCGGAGCAAAACGCGGCTGGAACTTGTACGCTCGACGAGACCGTACCAATACGCGGCTGGGCCTTGTACGCATAACGAGAACAAAGCAATACGAGGCTGGAACTTGTACGCTCGTCGAGACCGGAGCAATACGCGGCAGGAACTTGTACGCTCGACGAGACCGAAGCAATACGCGGCTGGAACATGTACGCTCGATGAGACCGAAGCAATACGCGGCTGGAACTTGCACGCATAACGAGACCGAAGCAAAACGCGGCTGGAACTTGTACGCTCGACGAGACCGTAGCAATACGCGGCTGGAACTTGTACGCTCGACGAGACCGAAGGAATACGCGGCTGGGACTTGTACGCATAACGAGACCGAAGCAATACGCTGCTGGTACTTGCACGCATAACGAGACCGAAGCAATACGCTGCTGGAACTTGTACGCGCGACGAGACCGAAGCAATACGCGGCTGGAACTTGTACGCTCGACGAGACCGAAGCAATACACGGCTGGGAGATGTACGCATAACGAGACCGAAGCAATACGCTGCTGGTACTTGCACGCATAACGAGACCGAAGCAATACCTGGCTGGAACTTGTACACTCGACGATACCGAAGCAATACGCGGCTGGAACTTGTACGCTCGACGAGACCGAAGCAATACCTGGCTGGAACTTGTACGCTCGACGAGACCGAAGCAATATGCGGCTGGAAATTGTACGCTCGACGAGACCGAAGCAATACAAGCCTGGACTTGTACGCGTAACGAGACTGAAGCAATACACGGTTGGAATTGTACGCGCGACGGGACCGAAGCAATACGCGGCTGGGACTTGAACGCATAACCAGAACAAAGCAATACGCGGCTGGGACTTGTACGCATAACGAGACCGAAGCAACACGCGGCTGGAACTTGTACGCTCGACGAGACGGAAGCAATACGCGGCTGGAACTTGTGCGCTCCACGAGACCAAAGCAATACGCGGCTGGGAGTTGTACGCTCGACGATGCCGAAGCAATACGCGGCTGGGACTTGTACGATCGACGAAACTGAAGCAATACGCGACAGGAACTCGAACGCATAACGAGACCGCAGATATACGCGCCTGGGACTTGTATGCTCCACGAGACCGAAGCAATACGCGGCTGGAACTTGCACGCTCGACGACACCGAAGCAATACGCGGCTGGAACTTGCACGCACAACGAGACCGAAGCAATACCTGGCTGGAGCTTGTACGCTCGACGAGACCGAAGCAATATGCGGCTGGAACTTGTACGCTGGACGAGACCGAAGCAATACAAGACTGGGACTTGTACGTGTAACGAGACCGAAGCAATACACGGCTGGAATTGTACGCGCGACGGGACCGAAGCAATACGCGGCTGGGACTTGTACGCAAAACGAGGCCGAAGCAATACACGTCTGGGACTTGTACACATAAAGCGACCAAAGCAATACGCGGCTAGAACTTGTACGCTCGACGAGACCGAAGCAATATGCGTCTGCTGCTTGTACGCTCGACGAAGCCGAAGGAATACGCGGCTGGGACTTGTACGCATAACGAGAAGAAAGCAATACGCGGCTGGGACTTGTACGCTCGACGAGACCGAAGCAATATGCGGCTGGAACTTGTACGCTCGACGAGACCGAAGCAATACAAGACTGGGACTTGTACGTTCGACGAGACCGAAGCAATACGCGGCTGGAACTTGTGCGCTCCACTAGACCGAAGCAATACGCGGCTGGGACTTGTACGCGTAACGAGACCGAAGCAATACACGGCTGGAATTGTACGCGCGACGGGACCGAAGCAATACGCGGCTGGGACTTGTACGCAAAACGAGGCCGAAGCAATACACGTCTGGGACTTGTACGCATAAAGCGACCAAAGCAATACGCGGCTGGAACTTGTACGCTCGACGAGACCGAAGCAATACGCGGCTGGAACTTGTACGTTCGACGAGACCGAAGCAATACGCGGCTGGAACTTGTGCGCTCCACTAGACCGAAGCAATACGCGGCTGGGACTTGTACGCATAACGAGACCGAAGCAATACGCTGCTGGAACTTGTACGCGCGACGAGACCGAAGCAATACACGGCTGGGACATGTACGCGTAACGAGACCGAAGCAATACGCGGCTAGAGCTTGTCCGCTCGAAGAGAACGAAAGGAATACGCGGCTAGGACCTGTACGCATAACGAGACCAAAGCAATGCGCGGCTGGAACTTGTACGCTCGACGAGACCGAAGCAATACGCGGCTGGAACTTGTACGCTCGACGAGACCGAAGCAATACGCGGCTGGAACTTGCACGCATAACGAGACCGAAGCAATACACTGCTGGTACTTGTACGCTCGACGGGACCGAAACCATACGCGGCTGGAACTTGTGCGCTCCACTAGACCGAAGCAATACGCGGCTGGGACTTGTACGCATAACGAGACCGAAGCAATACGCTGCTGGAACTTGTACGCTCGATGAGACCGAAGCAATACGCGGCTGGAACTTGCACGCATAACGAGACCGAAGGAAAACGCGGCTGGAACTTGTACGCTCGACGAGACCGTAGCAATACGCGGCTGGAACTTGTACGCTCGACGAGACCGAAGGAATACGCGGCTGGGACTTGTACGCATAACGAGACCGAAGCAACACGCGGCTGGAACTTGTACGCTCGACGAGACCGAAGCAATACGCGGCTGGAGCTTGTACGCATAACGAGATCGAAGTAATACGCGGCTGGAACTTGTACGCATAACAAGACCGAAGCAACACGCGGCTGGGACTTGTACGCTCGACGAGACCGAAGCAATACGCGTCTGGAACTTGCACGCATAACGAGACCGAAGCAACACGCGGCTGGAACATGCACGCATAACGAGACCGAAGCAATACACTGCTGGTACTTGTACGCTCGACGGGACCGAAGCCATACGCGGCTGGAACATGTACGCTCGATGAGACCGCAGCAATACGCGGCTGGAACTTGTCCGCTCGAAGAGAACGAAAGGAATACGCGGCTGGCACCTGTACGCTCAACGAGACCAAAGCAATGCGCGGCTGGAACTTGTACGCTCGACGAGACCGAAGCAATACGCGGCTGGAACTTGTACGCTCGACGAGACCGAAGCAATACACGGCTGGGGTTGTACGCATAACGAGACCGAAGCAATACGCTGCTGGTACTTGCACGCATAACGAGACCGAAGCAATACCTGGCTGGAACTTGTACGCTCGACGATACCGAAGCAATACGCGGCTGGAACTTGTACCCTCCACTAGACCGAAGCAATACGCGGCTGGAACTTGTACGCTCCACGAGACCGAAGCAATACACGGCTGGGACATGTACACGCGTCGAGACCGAAGCAATACGCGGCTGGGACTTGAACGCATAACCAGAACAAAGCAATACGCGGCTGGAACTTGTACGCGTTACGAGACCGAAGCAATACGCCGCTGGGCCTTGTACGCTCCGCGAGACCGAAGCAATACGCGGCTGGAACTTGTACGCTCGACGAGACCGTAGCAATACGCGGCTAGGCCTTGTACACATAACGAGAATAAAGCAATACCTGGCTGGGTCTTGTACGCATAACGAGACCGAAGCAATACCCTGCTGGTACTTGTACGTTTGACGAGACCGAAGCAATACGCGGCTGGAACTTGTACGCATAACGAGATCGAATCAATACGCGGCTGGAACTTGTACGCATAACGAGACCGACGCAACACGCGGCTGGAACTTATACGCTCGACGAGACCGAAGCAATACGCTGCTGGGACTTGTACGCTCGACGAGACTGAAGCAATACGCGGCTGGAACTTGTACGCATAACGAGATCGAAGCAATACGCGGCTGGAACTTGTGCGCTCGACGAGACCGAAGCAATACGCAGCTGGAACTTGTACGCTCGACGAGATCGAAGCAATACGCGGCTGGAACTTGTACGCTCGACGAGACCGAGGCAATACCCGGCTGGGACTTGCACGCATAACGAGAACAAAGCAATACGCGGCTGGGACTTGTACGCTCGTCGAGACCGGAGCAATACGCGGCAGGAACTTGTACGCTCGACGAGACCGAAGCAATACGCGGCTGGAACATGTACGATCGATGAGACCGAAGCAATACGCGGCTGGAACTTGCACGCATAACGAGACCGAAGCAAAACGCGGCTGGAACTTGTACGCTCGACGAGACCGTACCAATACGCGGCTGGGCCTTGTACGCATAACGAGAACAAAGCAATACGAGGCTGGAACTTGTACGCTCGTCGAGACCGGAGCAATACGCGGCAGGAACTTGTACGCTCGACGAGACCGAAGCAATACGCGGCTGGAACATGTACGATCGATGAGACCGAAGCAATACGCGGCTGGAACTTGCACGCATAACGAGACCGAAGCAAAACGCGGCTGGAACTTGTACGCTCGACGAGACCGTAGCAATACGCGGCTGGAACTTGTACGCTCGACGAGACCGAAGGAATACGCGGCTGGGACTTGTACGCATAACGAGACCGAAGCAATACGCTGCTGGTACTTGCACGCATAACGAGACCGAAGCAATACGCTGCTGGAACTTGTACGCGCGACGAGACCGAAGCAATACACGGCTGGGACATGTACGCGTAACGAGACCGAAGCAATACGCGGCTAGAGCTTGTCCGCTCGAAGAGATCGAAAGGAATACGCGGCTGCGACCTGTACGCATAACCAGACCAAAGCAATGCGCGGCTGGAACTTGTACGCTCGACGAGACCGAAGCAATACGCGGCTGGAACTTGTACGCTCGACGAGACCGAAGCAATACACGGCTGGGAGATGTACGCATAACGAGACCGAAGCAATACGCTGCTGGTACTTGCACGCATAACGAGACCGAAGCAATACCTGGCTGGAACTTGTACACTCGACGATACCGAAGCAATACGCGGCTGGAACTTGTACGCTCGACGAGACCGAAGCAATACCTGGCTGGAACTTGTACGCTCGACGAGACCGAAGCAATATGCGGCTGGAAATTGTACGCTCGACGAGACCGAAGCAATACAAGCCTGGACTTGTACGCGTAACGAGACTGAAGCAATACACGGTTGGAAATGTACGCGCGACGGGACCGAAGCAATACGCGGCTGGGACTTGAACGCATAACCAGAACAAAGCAATACGCGGCTGGGACTTGTACGCATAACGAGACCGAAGCAACACGCGGCTGGAACTTGTACGCTCGACGAGACGGAAGCAATACGCGGCTGGAACTTGTGCGCTCCACGAGACCAAAGCAATACGCGGCTGGGAGTTGTACGCTCGACGATGCCGAAGCAATACGCGGCTGGGACTTGTACGCTCGACGAAACTGAAGCAATACGCGACAGGAACTCGAACGCATAACGAGACCGCAGCTATACGCGCCTGGGACTTGTATGCTCCACGAGACCGAAGCAATACGCGGCTGGAACTTGCACGCTCGACGACACCGAAGCAATACGCGGCTGGAACTTGCACGCATAACGAGACCGAAGCAATACCTGGCTGGAACTTGTACGCTCGACGAGACCGAAGCAATATGCGGCTGGAACTTGTACGCTGGACGAGACCGAAGCAATACAAGACTGGGACTTGTACGTGTAACGAGACCGAAGCAATACACGGCTGGAATTGTACGCGCGACGGGACCGAAGCAATACGCGGCTGGGACTTGTACGCAAAACGAGGCCGAAGCAATACACGTCTGGGACTTGTACACATAAAGCGACCAAAGCAATACGCGGCTAGAACTTGTACGCTCGACGAGACCGAAGCAATATGCGTCTGCTGCTTGTACGCTCGACGAAGCCGAAGGAATACGCGGCTGGGACTTGTACGCATAACGAGAAGAAAGCAATACGCGGCTGGGACTTGTACGCTCGACGAGACCGAAGCAATATGCGGCTGGAACTTGTACGCTCGACGAGACCGAAGCAATACAAGACTGGGACTTGTACGCGTAACGAGACCGAAGCAATACACGGCTGGAATTGTACGCGCGACGGGACCGAAGCAATACGCGGCTGGGACTTGTACGCAAAACGAGGCCGAAGCAATACACGTCTGGGACTTGTACGCATAAAGCGACCAAAGCAATACGCGGCTGGAACTTGTACGCTCGACGAGACCGAAGCAATACGCGGCTGGAACTTGTACGTTCGACGAGACCGAAGCAATACGCGGCTGGAACTTGTGCGCTCCACTAGACCGAAGCAATACGCGGCTGGGACTTGTACGCATAACGAGACCGAAGCAATACGCTGCTGGAACTTGTACGCGCGACGAGACCGAAGCAATACACGGCTGGGACATGTACGCGTAACGAGACCGAAGCAATACGCGGCTAGAGCTTGTCCGCTCGAAGAGAACGAAAGGAATACGCGGCTAGGACCTGTACGCATAACGAGACCAAAGCAATGCGCGGCTGGAACTTGTACGCTCGACGAGACCGAAGCAATACGCGGCTGGAACTTGTACGCTCGACGAGACCGAAGCAATACACGGCTGGGAGTTGTACGCATAACGAGACCGAAGCAATACGCTGCTGGTACTTGCACGCATAACGAGACCGAAGCAATACCTGGCTGGAACTTGTACGCTCGACGATACCGAAACAATACGCGGCTGGAACTTGTACGCTCGACGAGACCGAAGCAATACGCGGCTGGAACTTGCACGCATAACGAGACCGAAGCAATACACTGCTGGTACTTGTACGCTCGACGGGACCGAAACCATACGCGGCTGGAACTTGTGCGCTCCACTAGACCGAAGCAATACGCGGCTGGGACTTGTACGCATAACGAGACCGAAGCAATACGCTGCTGGAACTTGTACGCTCGATGAGACCGAAGCAATACGCGGCTGGAACTTGCACGCATAACGAGACCGAAGGAAAACGCGGCTGGAACTTGTACGCTCGACGAGACCGTAGCAATACGCGGCTGGAACTTGTACGCTCGACGAGACCGAAGGAATACGCGGCTGGGACTTGTACGCATAACGAGACCGAAGCAACACGCGGCTGGAACTTGTACGCTCGACGAGACCGAAGCAATACGCGGCTGGAGCTTGTACGCATAACGAGATCGAAGTAATACGCGGCTGGAACTTGTACGCATAACAAGACCGAAGCAACACGCGGCTGGGACTTGTACGCTCGACGAGACCGAAGCAATACGCGTCTGGAACTTGCACGCATAACGAGACCGAAGCAACACGCGGCTGGAACTTGCACGCATAACGAGACCGAAGCAATACACTGCTGGTACTTTGTACGCTCGACGGGACCGAAGCCATACGCGGCTGGAACATGTACGCTCGATGAGACCGCAGCAATACGCGGCTGGAACTTGTCCGCTCGAAGAGAACGAAAGGAATACGCGGCTGGCACCTGTACGCTCAACGAGACCAAAGCAATGCGCGGCTGGAACTTGTACGCTCGACGAGACCGAAGCAATACGCGGCTGGAACTTGTACGCTCGACGAGACCGAAGCAATACACGGCTGGGGTTGTACGCATAACGAGACCGAAGCAATACGCTGCTGGTACTTGCACGCATAACGAGACCGAAGCAATACCTGGCTGGAACTTGTACGCTCGACGATACCGAAGCAATACGCGGCTGGAACTTGTACCCTCCACTAGACCGAAGCAATACGCGGCTGGAACTTGTACGCTCCACGAGACCGAAGCAATACACGGCTGGGACATGTACACGCGTCGAGACCGAAGCAATACGCGGCTGGGACTTGAACGCATAACCAGAACAAAGCAATACGCGGCTGGAACTTGTACGCGTTACGAGACCGAAGCAATACGCCGCTGGGCCTTGTACGCTCCGCGAGACCGAAGCAATACGCGGCTGGAACTTGTACGCTCGACGAGACCGTAGCAATACGCGGCTAGGCCTTGTACACATAACGAGAATAAAGCAATACCTGGCTGGGTCTTGTACGCATAACGAGACCGAAGCAATACCCTGCTGGTACTTGTACGTTCGACGAGACCGAAGCAATACGCGGCTGGAACTTGTACGCATAACGAGATCGAATCAATACGCGGCTGGAACTTGTACGCATAACGAGACCGACGCAACACGCGGCTGGAACTTATACGCTCGACGAGACCGAAGCAATACGCTGCTGGGACTTGTACGCTCGACGAGACTGAAGCAATACGCGGCTGGAACTTGTACGCATAACGAGATCGAAGCAATACGCGGCTGGAACTTGTGCGCTCGACGAGACCGAAGCAATACGCAGCTGGAACTTGTACGCTCGACGAGATCGAAGCAATACGCGGCTGGAACTTGTACGCTCGACGAGACCGAGGCAATACCCGGCTGGGACTTGCACGCATAACGAGAACAAAGCAATACGCGGCTGGGACTTATACGCATAACGAGACCGAAGCAACGCGCTGCTGGAACTTGTTCGCTCGACGAGACCGAGGCAATACCCGGCTGGGACTTGAACGCATAACCAGAACAAAGCAATACGCGGCTGGGATTTGTACGCTTGACGAGACCGTAGCAATACGCGGCTGGAACTTGTACGCTCGACGAGGCCGAAGGAATACGCAGCTGGAACTTGTACGCTCGACGAGACCGAAGGAATACGCGGCTGGGACTTGTACGCATAACGAGTCCGCAGCTATACGCGCCTAGGACTTGTATGCTCGACGAGACCGAAGCAATACGCGGCTGGAGCTTGTACGCATAACGAGATCGAAGCAATACGCGGCTGGAACTTGTTTGCATAACAAGACCGAAGCAACACGCGGCTGGAACTTGTACGCTCGACGAGGCCGAAGGAATACGCGGCTGGGACCTGTACGCATAACGAGACCGAAGCAATACGCTGCTGGTACTTGTACGCTCGACGAGACCGAAGCAATACACGGCTGGAACTTGTACGCTCGACGAGACCGAAGCAACACGCGGCTGGGTCTTGAACGCATAATGAGAACAAAGCAATACGCGGCTGGGACTTGTACGCATAACGAGAATAAAGCAATACCTGGCTGGGTCTTGTACGCATAACGAGACCGAAGCAATACGCTGCTGGTACTTGTACGTTCGACGAGACCGAAGCAATACGCGGCTGGAACTTGTACGCTCGACGAGACCGAAGGAATACGCGGCTGGGACTTGTACGCATAACGAGACCGAAGCAACACGCGGTTGGAACTAGTACACTGGACGAGACCGAAGCAATACACGGCTGGGACATGTACGCGTAACGAGACTGAAGCAATACGCGGCTGGAACTTGCACGCATAACGAAACCGAAGCAATACGCTGCTGGTACTTGTACGATCGACGATACCGAAGCAATACACGGCAGGGATCTTGTACGCATAACGCGACCGAAGCAATACGCGGCTAGGACTTGTACCCTCGACGAGACCGAGCAATATGCGTCTGGAACTTGCACGCATAACGAGACCGAA
This sequence comes from Stelis phaeoptera, assembly GCA_943735885.1. Taxonomy (NCBI): domain Eukaryota; kingdom Metazoa; phylum Arthropoda; class Insecta; order Hymenoptera; family Megachilidae; genus Stelis; species Stelis phaeoptera. The sequence goes on from OX030931.1 coordinate 3,338,878, forward strand.
GCAACACGCGGTTGGAACTAGTACACTGGACGAGACCGAAGCAATACACGGCTGGGACATGTACGCGTAACGAGACTGAAGCAATACGCGGCTGGAACTTGCACGCATAACGAAACCGAAGCAATACGCTGCTGGTACTTGTACGCTCGACGAGACCGAAGTAATACACGGCTGGACCTTGTACGCTCCGCGAGACCGAAGCAATACGCGGCTGAAACTTGTACGCTCGACGAGACCGTATCAATACGCGGCTGGGCCTTGTACGCATAACGAGAATAAAGCAATACCTGGCTGGGTCTTGTACGCATAACGAGACCGAAGCAATACGCTGCTGGTACTTGTACGTTCGACGAGACCGAAGCAATACGCGGATGGAACCTGTACGCGCGACGAGTCCGAAGCAATACGCGGCTCGGACTTGTACGCATAACGAGACCGAAGCAATACGCGTCTGCAACTTGTACGCGCGACGCGAACGAAGCAACACGCGGCTGGGACTTGTACGCATAACCAGAACAAAGCAATACGCGGCTGGAACTTGCACGCATAACGAGACCGAAGAAATACGCGGCTGGGACTTGTACGCTCCACGAGACCGAAGCAATACACGGCAGCGACATGTACGCATAACGAGACCGAAGCAATACGCGGCTGGATCTCGTTCGCAAAACGAGACCGAAGCAATACACGGCTGGGACTTGTGCTCATAACGCGACCGAAGCATTACGCGGCTAGGACTTGCACCCTCGACGAGACCGAAGCACTACCCGTCTGGAACTTGCACGCATAACGAGACCGAAGCAACATGCGGGTGAAGCTTGTACGCTCGACGGGACTGAAGCATTACGCGGCTGGAACTCGAAAGCATAAAGAGACCGAAGCAATACGCGGCTGGGACTTGTACGCTCGACGAGACCTAAGCAATGCGGGCCTGGAACTTGCACGCATAACGAGACCGAAACAATACGCGGCTGGAACTTGCACGCATAACACGACCAAAGCAATACGCGGCTGGGACTCGTACTCTCGACGAGACTGAAGGAATACGCGGCTGGGACTTGGACGCTCGACGAGACCGAAGCAATACGCGGGTGCAACTTGCACGCATAACGAGACCGAAGCAACGTGCGGCTGGAACTTGTACGCTCGACGAGAACGAAGCATTACACGGCTGGGACATGTACGCGCGACGAGAACGAAGCAATACGTATCTGGGACTTGAACGCATAACCAGAACAAAGCAATACGCGGCTGGGACTTGTACGCTCGACGAGACCGAAGCAATACGCGGCTGAAACTTGTATGCATAACGAGATCGAAGCAATACGCGGCTGGGACTTGTACGAATAACGAGACAGAAGCAATACCTGGCTGGAACTTGTACGCTCGACGATACCGAAGCAATACGCGGCTGGAACTTGTACGCTCGACGAGACCGAAGGAATACGCGGCTGGGACTTGTACGCATAACGAGACCAAAGCAATGCGCGGCTGGAACTTGTACGCTCGAAGAGAACGAAAGGAATACGCGGCTGGGACCTGTACGCATAACGAGATCGAAGCAATACGCGGCTGGAACTGGAACGCTCAACGAGACCGAAGCAATACGCGGCTGGAACTTTCACGCATAACGACACCGAAGCAAAGCGCAGTTGGAACTTGTACGCTCCACGAGACCGAAGCAATACGCGGCTGGAACTTGTGCGCTCCACGAGACCGAAGCAATACGCGGCTGGGACTTGTACGCTCGACGATGCCGAAGCAATACGCGGCTGGGATGTGTACGCTCGACGAGACCGATGCAATTCGCGGCTGGAACATGTACGCGTTACGCGACCGAAGCAATACGCGGCTGGAACTTGTGGGTTCCACGAGACCGAAGCAATACGCTGCTGGAACTTGTACGCTCGTCGAGACCGGAGCAAAACGCGGCTGGAACTTGTACGCTCGACGAGACCGTACCAATACGCGGCTGGGCCTTGTACGCATAACGAGAACAAAGCAATACGAGGCTGGAACTTGTACGCTCGTGGAGACCGGAGCAATACGCGGCAGGAACTTGTACGCTCGACGAGACCGAAGCAATACGCGGCTGGAACATGTACGATCGATGAGACCGAAGCAATACGCGGCTGGAACTTGCACGCATAACGAGACCGAAGCAAAACGCGGCTGGAACTTGTACGCTCGACGAGACCGTAGCAATACGCGGCTGGAACTTGTACGCTCGACGAGACCGAAGGAATACGCGGCTGGGACTTGTACGCATAACGAGACCGAAGCAATACGCTGCTGGTACTTGCACGCATAACGAGACCGAAGCAATACGCTGCTGGAACTTGTACGCGCGACGAGACCGAAGCAATACACGGCTGGGACATGTACGCGTAACGAGACCGAAGCAATACGCGGCTAGAGCTTGTCCGCTCGAAGAGATCGAAAGGAATACGCGGCTGGGACCTGTACGCATAACCAGACCAAAGCAATGCGCGGCTGGAACTTGTACGCTCGACGAGACCGAAGCAATACGCGGCTGGAACTTGTACGCTCGACGAGACCGAAGCAATACACGGCTGGGAGATGTACGCATAACGAGACCGAAGCAATACGCTGCTGGTACTTGCACGCATAACGAGACCGAAGCAATACCTGGCTGGAACTTGTACACTCGACGATACCGAAGCAATACGCGGCTGGGACTTGTACGAATAACGAGACAGAAGCAATACCTGGCTGGAACTTGTACGCTCGACGATACCGAAGCAATACGCGGCTGGAACTTGTACGCTCGACGAGACCGAAGGAATACGCGGCTGGGACTTGTACGCATAACGAGACCAAAGCAATGCGCGGCTGGAACTTGTACGCTCGAAGAGAACGAAAGGAATACGCGGCTGGGACCTGTACGCATAACGAGATCGAAGCAATACGCGGCTGGAACTGGAACGCTCAACGAGACCGAAGCAATACGCGGCTGGAACTTTCACGCATAACGACACCGAAGCAAAGCGCAGTTGGAACTTGTACGCTCCACGAGACCGAAGCAATACGCGGCTGGAACTTGTGCGCTCCACGAGACCGAAGCAATACGCGGCTGGGACTTGTACGCTCGACGATGCCGAAGCAATACGCGGCTGGGATTTGTACGCTCGACGAGACCGATGCAATTCGCGGCTGGAACATGTACGCGTTACGCGACCGAAGCAATACGCGGCTGGAACTTGTGGGTTCCACGAGACCGAAGCAATACGCTGCTGGAACTTGTACGCTCGTCGAGACCGGAGCAAAACGCGGCTGGAACTTGTACGCTCGACGAGACCGTACCAATACGCGGCTGGGCCTTGTACGCATAACGAGAACAAAGCAATACGAGGCTGGAACTTGTACGCTCGTCGAGACCGGAGCAATACGCGGCAGGAACTTGTACGCTCGACGAGACCGAAGCAATACGCGGCTGGAACATGTACGATCGATGAGACCGAAGCAATACGCGGCTGGAACTTGCACGCATAACGAGACCGAAGCAAAACGCGGCTGGAACTTGTACGCTCGACGAGACCGAAGCAATATGCGGCTGGAACTTGTACGCTCGACGAGACCGAAGCAATACAAGACTGGGACTTGTACGCGTAACGAGACCGAAGCAATACACGGCTGGAATTGTACGCGCGACGGGACCGAAGCAATACGCGGCTGGGACTTGTACGCAAAACGAGGCCGAAGCAATACACGTCTGGGACTTGTACGCATAAAGCGACCAAAGCAATACGCGGCTGGAACTTGTACGCTCGACGAGACCGAAGCAATACGCGGCTGGAACTTGTACGTTCGACGAGACCGAAGCAATACGCGGCTGGAACTTGTGCGCTCCACTAGACCGAAGCAATACGCGGCTGGGACTTGTACGCATAACGAGACCGAAGCAATACGCTGCTGGAACTTGTACGCGCGACGAGACCGAAGCAATACACGGCTGGGACATGTACGCGTAACGAGACCGAAGCAATACGCGGCTAGAGCTTGTCCGCTCGAAGAGAACGAAAGGAATACGCGGCTAGGACCTGTACGCATAACGAGACCAAAGCAATGCGCGGCTGGAACTTGTACGCTCGACGAGACCGAAGCAATACGCGGCTGGAACTTGTACGCTCGACGAGACCGAAGCAATACACGGCTGGGAGTTGTACGCATAACGAGACCGAAGCAATACGCTGCTGGTACTTGCACGCATAACGAGACCGAAGCAATACCTGGCTGGAACTTGTACGCTCGACGATACCGAAACAATACGCGGCTGGAACTTGTACGCTCGACGAGACCGAAGCAATACGCGGCTGGAACTTGCACGCATAACGAGACCGAAGCAATACACTGCTGGTACTTGTACGCTCGACGGGACCGAAACCATACGCGGCTGGAACTTGTGCGCTCCACTAGACCGAAGCAATACGCGGCTGGGACTTGTACGCATAACGAGACCGAAGCAATACGCTGCTGGAACTTGTACGCTCGATGAGACCGAAGCAATACGCGGCTGGAACTTGCACGCATAACGAGACCGAAGGAAAACGCGGCTGGAACTTGTACGCTCGACGAGACCGTAGCAATACGCGGCTGGAACTTGTACGCTCGACGAGACCGAAGGAATACGCGGCTGGGACTTGTACGCATAACGAGACCGAAGCAACACGCGGCTGGAACTTGTACGCTCGACGAGACCGAAGCAATACGCGGCTGGAGCTTGTACGCATAACGAGATCGAAGTAATACGCGGCTGGAACTTGTACGCATAACAAGACCGAAGCAACACGCGGCTGGGACTTGTACGCGCGACGAGACCGAAGCAATACACGGCTGGGACATGTACGCGTAACGAGACCGAAGCAATACGCGGCTAGAGCTTGTCCGCTCGAAGAGAACGAAAGGAATACGCGGCTAGGACCTGTACGCATAACGAGACCAAAGCAATGCGCGGCTGGAACTTGTACGCTCGACGAGACCGAAGCAATACGCGGCTGGAACTTGTACGCTCGACGAGACCGAAGCAATACACGGCTGGGAGTTGTACGCATAACGAGACCGAAGCAATACGCTGCTGGTACTTGCACGCATAACGAGACCGAAGCAATACCTGGCTGGAACTTGTACGCTCGACGATACCGAAACAATACGCGGCTGGAACTTGTACGCTCGACGAGACCGAAGCAATACGCGGCTGGAACTTGCACGCATAACGAGACCGAAGCAATACACTGCTGGTACTTGTACGCTCGACGGGACCGAAACCATACGCGGCTGGAACTTGTGCGCTCCACTAGACCGAAGCAATACGCGGCTGGGACTTGTACGCATAACGAGACCGAAGCAATACGCTGCTGGAACTTGTACGCTCGATGAGACCGAAGCAATACGCGGCTGGAACTTGCACGCATAACGAGACCGAAGGAAAACGCGGCTGGAACTTGTACGCTCGACGAGACCGTAGCAATACGCGGCTGGAACTTGTACGCTCGACGAGACCGAAGGAATACGCGGCTGGGACTTGTACGCATAACGAGACCGAAGCAACACGCGGCTGGAACTTGTACGCTCGACGAGACCGAAGCAATACGCGGCTGGAGCTTGTACGCATAACGAGATCGAAGTAATACGCGGCTGGAACTTGTACGCATAACAAGACCGAAGCAACACGCGGCTGGGACTTGTACGCTCGACGAGACCGAAGCAATACGCGTCTGGAACTTGCACGCATAACGAGACCGAAGCAACACGCGGCTGGAACTTGCACGCATAACGAGACCGAAGCAATACACTGCTGGTACTTGTACGCTCGACGGGACCGAAGCCATACGCGGCTGGAACATGTACGCTCGATGAGACCGCAGCAATACGCGGCTGGAAATTGTCCGCTCGAAGAGAACGAAAGGAATACGCGGCTGGCACCTGTACGCTCAACGAGACCAAAGCAATGCGCGGCTGGAACTTGTACGCTCGACGAGACCGAAGCAATACGCGGCTGGAACTTGTACGCTCGACGAGACCGAAGCAATACACGGCTGGGGTTGTACGCATAACGAGACCGAAGCAATACGCTGCTGGTACTTGCACGCATAACGAGACCGAAGCAATACCTGGCTGGAACTTGTACGCTCGACGATGCCGAAGCAATACGCGGCTGGAACTTGTACCCTCCACTAGACCGAAGCAATACGCGGCTGGAACTTGTACGCTCCACGAGACCGAAGCAATACACGGCTGGGACATGTACACGCGTCGAGACCGAAGCAATACGCGGCTGGGACTTGAACGCATAACCAGAACAAAGCAATACGCGGCTGGAACTTGTACGCGTTACGAGACCGAAGCAATACGCCGCTGGGCCTTGTACGCTCCGCGAGACCGAAGCAATACGCGGCTGGAACTTGTACGCTCGACGAGACCGTAGCAATACGCGGCTAGGCCTTGTACACATAACGAGAATAAAGCAATACCTGGCTGGGTCTTGTACGCATAACGAGACCGAAGCAATACCCTGCTGGTACTTGTACGTTCGACGAGACCGAAGCAATACGCGGCTGGAACTTGTACGCATAACGAGATCGAATCAATACGCGGCTGGAACTTGTACGCATAACGAGACCGACGCAACACGCGGCTGGAACTTATACGCTCGACGAGACCGAAGCAATACGCTGCTGGGACTTGTACGCTCGACGAGACTGAAGCAATACGCGGCTGGAACTTGTACGCATAACGAGATCGAAGCAATACGCGGCTGGAACTTGTGCGCTCGACGAGACCGAAGCAATACGCAGCTGGAACTTGTACGCTCGACGAGATCGAAGCAATACGCGGCTGGAACTTGTACGCTCGACGAGACCGAGGCAATACCCGGCTGGGACTTGCACGCATAACGAGAACAAAGCAATACGCGGCTGGGACTTATACGCATAACGAGACCGAAGCAACGCGCTGCTGGAACTTGTTCGCTCGACGAGACCGAGGCAATACCCGGCTGGGACTTGAACGCATAACCAGAACAAAGCAATACGCGGCTGGGATTTGTACGCTTGACGAGACCGTAGCAATACGCGGCTGGAACTTGTACGCTCGACGAGGCCGAAGGAATACGCAGCTGGAACTTGTACGCTCGACGAGACCGAAGGAATACGCGGCTGGGACTTGTACGCATAACGAGTCCGCAGCTATACGCGCCTAGGACTTGTATGCTCGACGAGACCGAAGCAATACGCGGCTGGAGCTTGTACGCATAACGAGATCGAAGCAATACGCGGCTGGAACTTGTTTGCATAACAAGACCGAAGCAACACGCGGCTGGAACTTGTACGCTCGACGAGGCCGAAGGAATACGCGGCTGGGACCTGTACGCATAACGAGACCGAAGCAATACGCTGCTGGTACTTGTACGCTCGACGAGACCGAAGCAATACACGGCTGGAACTTGTACGCTCGACGAGACCGAAGCAACACGCGGCTGGGTCTTGAACGCATAATGAGAACAAAGCAATACGCGGCTGGGACTTGTACGCATAACGAGAATAAAGCAATACCTGGCTGGGTCTTGTACGCATAACGAGACCGAAGCAATACGCTGCTGGTACTTGTACGTTCGACGAGACCGAAGCAATACGCGGCTGGAACTTCTACGCTCGACGAGACCGAAGGAATACGCGGCTGGGACTTGTACGCATAACGAGACCGAAGCAACACGCGGTTGGAACTAGTACACTGGACGAGACCGAAGCAATACACGGCTGGGACATGTACGCGTAACGAGACTGAAGCAATACGCGGCTGGAACTTGCACGCATAACGAAACCGAAGCAATACGCTGCTGGTACTTGTACGATCGACGATACCGAAGCAATACACGGCAGGGATCTTGTACGCATAACGCGACCGAAGCAATACGCGGCTGGGACTTGTACGCATAACGAGACCGAAGCAATACGCTGCTGGAACTTGTACGCTCGATGAGACCGAAGCAATACGCGGCTGGAACTTGCACGCATAACGAGACCGAAGGAAAACGCGGCTGGAACTTGTACGCTCGACGAGACCGTAGCAATACGCGGCTGGAACTTGTACGCTCGACGAGACCGAAGGAATACGCGGCTGGGACTTGTACGCATAACGAGACCGAAGCAACACGCGGCTGGAACTTGTACGCTCGACGAGACCGAAGCAATACGCGGCTGGAGCTTGTACGCATAACGAGATCGAAGTAATACGCGGCTGGAACTTGTACGCATAACAAGACCGAAGCAACACGCGGCTGGGACTTGTACGCTCGACGAGACCGAAGCAATACGCGTCTGGAACTTGCACGCATAACGAGACCGAAGCAACACGCGGCTGGAACTTGCACGCATAACGAGACCGAAGCAATACACTGCTGGTACTTGTACGCTCGACGGGACCGAAGCCATACGCGGCTGGAACATGTACGCTCGATGAGACCGCAGCAATACGCGGCTGGAACTTGTCCGCTCGAAGAGAACGAAAGGAATACGCGGCTGGCACCTGTACGCTCAACGAGACCAAAGCAATGCGCGGCTGGAACTTGTACGCTCGACGAGACCGAAGCAATACGCGGCTGGAACTTGTACGCTCGACGAGACCGAAGCAATACACGGCTGGGGTTGTACGCATAACGAGACCGAAGCAATACGCTGCTGGTACTTGCACGCATAACGAGACCGAAGCAATACCTGGCTGGAACTTGTACGCTCGACGATACCGAAGCAATACGCGGCTGGAACTTGTACCCTCCACTAGACCGAAGCAATACGCGGCTGGAACTTGTACGCTCCACGAGACCGAAGCAATACACGGCTGGGACATGTACACGCGTCGAGACCGAAGCAATACGCGGCTGGGACTTGAACGCATAACCAGAACAAAGCAATACGCGGCTGGAACTTGTACGCGTTACGAGACCGAAGCAATACGCCGCTGGGCCTTGTACGCTCCGCGAGACCGAAGCAATACGCGGCTGGAACTTGTACGCTCGACGAGACCGTAGCAATACGCGGCTAGGCCTTGTACACATAACGAGAATAAAGCAATACCTGGCTGGGTCTTGTACGCATAACGAGACCGAAGCAATACCCTGCTGGTACTTGTACGTTCGACGAGACCGAAGCAATACGCGGCTGGAACTTGTACGCATAACGAGATCGAATCAATACGCGGCTGGAACTTGTACGCATAACGAGACCGACGCAACACGCGGCTGGAACTTATACGCTCGACGAGACCGAAGCAATACGCTGCTGGGACTTGTACGCTCGACGAGACTGAAGCAATACGCGGCTGGAACTTGTACGCATAACGAGATCGAAGCAATACGCGGCTGGAACTTGTACGCTCGACGAGACCGAAGCAATACGCAGCTGGAACTTGTACGCTCGACGAGATCGAAGCAATACGCGGCTGGAACTTGTACGCTCGACGAGACCGAGGCAATACCCGGCTGGGACTTGCACGCATAACGAGAACAAAGCAATACGCGGCTGGGACTTATACGCATAACGAGACCGAAGCAACGCGCTGCTGGAACTTGTTCGCTCGACGAGACCGAGGCAATACCCGGCTGGGACTTGAACGCATAACCAGAACAAAGCAATACGCGGCTGGGATTTGTACGCTTGACGAGACCGTAGCAATACGCGGCTGGAACTTGTACGCTCGACGAGGCCGAAGGAATACGCAGCTGGAACTTGTACGCTCGACGAGACCGAAGGAATACGCGGCTGGGACTTGTACGCATAACGAGTCCGCAGCTATACGCGCCTAGGACTTGTATGCTCGACGAGACCGAAGCAATACGCGGCTGGAGCTTGTACGCATAACGAGATCGAAGCAATACGCGGCTGGAACTTGTTTGCATAACAAGACCGAAGCAACACGCGGCTGGAACTTGTACGCTCGACGAGGCCGAAGGAATACGCGGCTGGGACCTGTACGCATAACGAGACCGAAGCAATACGCTGCTGGTACTTGTACGCTCGACGAGACCGAAGCAATACACGGCTGGAACTTGTACGCTCGACGAGACCGAAGCAACACGCGGCTGGGTCTTGAACGCATAATGAGAACAAAGCAATACGCGGCTGGGACTTGTACGCATAACGAGAATAAAGCAATACCTGGCTGGGTCTTGTACGCATAACGAGACCGAAGCAATACGCTGCTGGTACTTGTACGTTCGACGAGACCGAAGCAATACGCGGCTGGAACTTGTACGCTCGACGAGACCGAAGGAATACGCGGCTGGGACTTGTACGCATAACGAGACCGAAGCAACACGCGGTTGGAACTAGTACACTGGACGAGACCGAAGCAATACACGGCTGGGACATGTACGCGTAACGAGACTGAAGCAATACGCGGCTGGAACTTGCACGCATAACGAAACCGAAGCAATACGCTGCTGGTACTTGTACGATCGACGATACCGAAGCAATACACGGCAGGGATCTTGTACGCATAACGCGACCGAAGCAATACGCGGCTAGGACTTGTACCCTCGACGAGACCGAGCAATATGCGTCTGGAACTTGCACGCATAACGAGACCGAAGCAACACGCGGTTGGAACTAGTACACTGGACGAGACCGAAGCAATACACGGCTGGGACATGTACGCGTAACGAGACTGAAGCAATACGCGGCTGGAACTTGCACGCATAACGAAACCGAAGCAATACGCTGCTGGTACTTGTACGCTCGACGAGACCGAAGCAATACACGGCTGGACCTTGTACGCTCCGCGAGACCGAAGCAATACGCGGCTGAAACTTGTACGCTCGACGAGACCGTAGCAATACGCGGCTGGGCCTTGTACGCATAACGAGAATAAAGCAATACCTGGCTGGGTCTTGTACGCATAACGAGACCGAAGCAATACGCTGCTGGTACTTGTACGCTCGACGAGACCGAAGCAATACACGGCTGGAACTTGTACGCTCGGCGAGACCGAAGCAACACGCGGCTGGGTCTTGAACGCATAATGAGAACAAAGCAATACGCGGCTGGGACTTGCACGCATAACGAGACCGAAGCAACGCGCTGCTGGAACTTGTTCGCTCGACGAGACCGTGGTAATACCCGGCTGGGACGTGCACGCATAACGAGAACAAAGCAATACGCGGCTGGGACTTGTACGCATAACGAGACCGTAGCAATACGCGTCTGGAACTTGCACGCATAACGAGACCGAAGCAACATGCGGGTGGAACTTGTACGCTCCACGGGACTGAAGCATTACGCGGCTGAAACTCGTAAGCATAAAGAGACCGAAGCAATACGCGGCTGGGCCTTGTACGCCCGACGAGCCTAAAGCAATACTCGTCTGGAACTTGCACGCATAACAAGACCGAAGCAACACGCGGTTGGAACTAGTACACTCGACGAGACCCAAGCAATACACGGCTGGGACATGTACGCGTAACGAGACTGAAGCAATACGCGGCTGGAACTTGCACGCATAACGACACCGAAGCAATACGCTGCTGGTACTTGTACGCTCGACGAGACCGAAGCAATACACGGCTGGACCATGTACGCTCCGCGAGACCGAAGCAATACGCGGCTGAAACTTGTACGCTCGACGAGACAGTAGCAATACGCGGCTGGGCCTTGTACGCATAACGAGAATAAAGCAATACCTGGCTGGGTCTTGTACGCATAACGAGACCGAAGCAATACGCTGCTGGTACTTGTACGTTCGACGAGACCGAAGCAATACGCGGATGGATCCTGTACGCGCGACGAGTCCGAAGCAATACGCGGCTCGGACTTGTACGCATAACGAGACCGAAGCAATACGCGTCTGCAACTTGTACGCGCGACGCGAACGAAGCAACACGCGGCTGGGACTTGTACGCATAACCAGAACAAAGCAATACGCGGCTGGAACTTGCACGCATAACGAGACCGAAGAAATACGCGGCTGGGACTTGTACGCTCCACGAGACCGAAGCAATACACGGCAGCGACATGTACGCATAACGAGACCGAAGCAATACGCGGCTGGATCTCGTTCGCAAAACGAGACCGAAGCAATACACGGCTGGGACTTGTGCTCATAACGCGACCGAAGCATTACGCGGCTAGGACTTGCACCCTCGACGAGACCGAAGCACTACCCGTCTGGAACTTGCACGCATAACGAGACCGAAGCAACATGCGGGTGAAGCTTGTACGCTCGACGGGACTGAAGCATTACGCGGCTGGAACTCGAAAGCATAAAGAGACCGAAGCAATACGCGGCTGGGACTTGTACGCTCGACGAGACCGAAGCAATACGCGCCTTGAACTTGTACGTTCGACGAGACCGAGGCAATACCCGGCTGGGACTCGCACGTATAACGAGAACAAAGCAATACGCGGCTGGGACTTGTACGCATAACGCGACCAAAGCAATACGCTTCTGGGACTTGTACGCATAACGACACCGAAGCAATACGCGGCTGGGACTTGTACGCTCGACGAGACCTAAGCAATGCGGGCCTGGAACTTGCACGCATAACGAGACCGAAACAATACGCGGCTGGAACTTGCACGCATAACACGACCAAAGCAATACGCGGCTGGGACTCGTACTCTCGACGAGACTGAAGGAATACGCGGCTGGGACTTGGACGCTCGACGAGACCGAAGCAATACGCGGGTGCAACTTGCACGCATAACGAGACCGAAGCAACGTGCGGCTGGAACTTGTACGCTCGACGAGAACGAAGCATTACACGGCTGGGACATGTACGCGCGACGAGAACGAAGCAATACGTATCTGGGACTTGAACGCATAACCAGAACAAAGCAATACGCGGCTGGGACTTGTACGCTCGACGAGACCGAAGCAATACGCGGCTGAAACTTGTATGCATAACGAGATCGAAGCAATACGCGGCTGGGACTTGTACTGATAACGACACCGAAGCAATACGCTGCTGGAACTTGTACGCTCGACGAGACCGAAGCAATACACGGCTGGGACTTGTACGCGTAACGAGACAGAAGCAATATGCGGCTGGAACTTGTACGCGTAAGGAGACCGAAGCAGTATGCGTCTGCAGCTTGTACGCTCGACGAGACCGAAGCAATACGCGGCTCGGACTTGTACGCATAACCAGAACAAAGTAATACACGGCTGGGACTTGTACGCATAACGCGACCAAAGAAACAGCGGCTGGGACTTGTACGCTCGACGAGACCGAAGCAATACGCGGCTGGGACTTGTACGCTCGACGGGACCTAAGCAATGCGCGGCTGGAACTTGCACGCATAACGAGACCGAAGCAATACGCGGCTGGAACTTGCACGCATAACGAGACCGAAGCAATACGCTGCTGGAACTAGTACGCTCGACGAGACCGAAGCATTACACGGCTGGGTCATGTACGCGCGACGAGAACGAAGCAATACGTATCTGGGACTTGAACGCATAACCAGAACAAAGCAATACGCGGCTGGGACTTGTACGCTCGACGAGACCGAAGCAATACGCGGCTGAAACTTGTACGCACAACGAGACCGAAGCAACACGCGGCTGGAACTTGTACGCATAACGAGACCGAAGCGATACGCTGCTGGAACTTGTACGCTCGACGAGACCGAAGCAATACGCGGATGGAACTTGTGCGCTCCACGAGACCGAAGCAATATGCGGCTGAAACTTGTACGCACAACGAGACCGAAGCAATACGCGGCTGGAACTTGTACGCATAACGAGACCGAAGCGATACGCTGCTGGAACTTGTACGCTCGACGAGACCGAAGCAATACGCGGATGGAACTTGTGCGCTCCACGAGACCGAAGCAATACGCGGCTGGGACTTGCGCGCATAACGACACCGAAGCAACGCGCTGCTGGAACTTGTACGCTCGACGAGACCGAAGCAATACGCGGCCGGAACTTGCACGCACAACGAGACCAAATCATTACGCGGCTGGAACTTGTACGCTCGACGAGACCGAAGCAATACGCGGCTGGAACTTGCACGCATAACGAGACCGAAGCAATACGCGGCTGGACCTTGGACGCATAACGAGACCGAAGCAATACGCGGCTGGGACTTGTACGCGTAACGAGACAGAAGCAATATGCCGCTGGAACTTGTACGCGTAACGAGACCGAAGCAATATGCGTCTGCAGCTTGTACGCTCGACGAGACCGAAGCAATACGCGGCTGGAACTTGCACGCATAACGACACCGCAGCTATACGCGTCTGGAACTTGCACGCATAACGACACCGAAGCAATACGCGGCTGAAACTTGTACGCACAACGAGACCGAAGCAACACGCGGCTGGAACTTGTACGCATAACGAGACCGAAGCGATACGCTGCTGGAACTTGTACGCTCGACGAGACCGAAGCAATACGCGGATGGAACTTGTGCGCTCCACGAGACCGAAGCAATATGCGGCTGAAACTTGTACGCACAACGAGACCGAAGCAATACGCGGCTGGAACTTGTACGCATAACGAGACCGAAGCGATACGCTGCTGGAACTTGTACGCTCGACGAGACCGAAGCAATACGCGGATGGAACTTGTGCGCTCCACGAGACCGAAGCAATACGCGGCTGTGACTTGCGCGCATAACGACACCGAAGCAACGCGCTGCTGGAACTTGTACGCTCGACGAGACCGAAGCAATACGCGGCCGGAACTTGCACGCACAACGAGACCAAATCATTACGCGGCTGGAACTTGTACGCTCGACGAGACCGAAGCAATACGCGGCTGGAACTTGCACGCATAACGAGACCGAAGCAATACGCGGCTGGACCTTGGACGCATAACGAGACCGAAGCAATACGCGGCTGGGACTTGTACGCTCGACAATGCCGAAGCAATACGCGGGTGGGACTTGTACGCTCGAAGAGACTGAAGCAATACGCGGCTGGAACTTGCACGCATAACGAGACCGAAGCAATACGCGGCTGGAACTTGTACGCATAACGAGACCGAAGCGATACGCTGCTGGTACTTATACGTTCCACGAGACCGAAGCAATACACGTCTGGGACATGTACGCGTAACGAGACCGAAGCAATACGTGGCTGGAGAATGTTCGCTCGACGAGAACAAAGCAATAGGCGGCTGGGACTTTTACGCATAACGACACCGAAGCAATACGCTGCTGGAACTTATACGCTCGACGAGACCGAAGCAATACGCTGCTGGGACTTGTACGCTCGACGAGACTGAAGCAATACGCGGCTGGAACTTGTACGCATAACGAGACCGCAGCTATACGCGCCTTGGACTTGTACGCTCGACGAGACCGAAGCAATACGCGGCTGGAACTTGTACGCTCGACGAGACCGAAGCAATACAAGACTGGGACTTGTACGCGTAACGAGACCGAAGCAATACACGGCTGGAATTGTACGCGCGACGGGACCGAAGCAATACGCGGCTGGGACTTGAACGCATAACCAGAACAAAGCAATACGCGGCTGGGACTTGTACGCATAACGAGACCGAAGCAACACGCGGCTGGAACTTGTACGCATAACGATATCGAATCAATACGCGGCTGGACCTTGGACGCATAACGAGACCGAAGCAATACGCGGCTGGGACTTGTACGCTCGACAATGCCGAAGCAATACGCGGGTGGGACTTGTACGCTCGAAGAGACTGAAGCAATACGCGGCTGGAACTTGCACGCATAACGAGACCGAAGCAATACGCGGCTGGAACTTGTACGCATAACGAGACCGAAGCGATACGCTGCTGGTACTTATACGTTCCACGAGACCGAAGCAATACACGTCTGGGACATGTACGCGTAACGAGACCGAAGCAATACGTGGCTGGAGAATGTTCGCTCGACGAGAACAAAGCAATAGGCGGCTGGGACTTTTACGCATAACGACACCGAAGCAATACGCTGCTGGAACTTGTACGCTCGACGAGACCGAAGCAATACGCGGCTGGGAATTGTACGCTCGACGAGACCGAAGCAATACGCGGCTGGGACTTGTACGCGTAACGAGACAGAAGCAATATGCCGCTGGAACTTGTACGCGTAACGAGACCGAAGCAATATGCGTCTGCAGCTTGTACGCTCGACGAGACCGAAGCAATACGCGGCTGGAACTTGCACGCATAACGACACCGCAGCTATACGCGTCTGGAACTTGCACGCATAACGACACCGAAGCAACACCCGGCTGGAACTTGCACGCATAACGAGACCGAAGCAATACACTGCTGGTACTTGTACGCTCGACGAGACCGAAGCAATACGCGGCTGGAACATGTACGCTCGATGAGACCGAAGCAATACGCGGCTGGAACTTGCACGCATAACGAGACCGAAGCAAAACGCGGCTGGAACTTGTACGCTCGACGAGACCGAAGCAATACGCGGCTGGAACTTGTACCCTCCACGAGACCGAAGCAATACGCGGCTGGAACTTGTACACATAACGAGAATAAAGCAATACCTGGCTGGGTCTTGTTCGCATAACGAGACCGAAGCAATACCCTGCTGGTACTTGTACGTTCGACGAGACCGAAGCAATACGCGGCTGGAACTTGTACGCATAACGAGATCGAATCAATACGCGGCTGGAACTTGTACGCATAATGAGACCGACGCAACACGCGGCTGGAACTTATACGCTCGACGAGACCGAAGCAATACGCTGCTGGGACTTGTACGCTCGACGAGACTGAAGCAATACGCGGCTGGAACTTGTACGCATAACGAGACCGCAGCTATACGCGCCTTGGACTTGTACGCTCGACGAGACCGAAGCAATACGCGGCTGGGACTTGTACGCATAACGAGACCGAAGCAATACGCTGCTGGAACTTGTACGCTCGACGAGACCGAAGCAATACAAGACTGGGACTTGTACGCGTAACGAGACCGAAGCAATACACGGCTGGAATTGTACGCGCGACGGGACCGAAGTAATACGCGGCTGGGACTTGAACGCATAACCAGAACAAAGCAATACGCGGCTGGGACTTGTACGCATAACGAGACCGAAGCAACACGCGGCTGGAGCTTGTACGCATAACGATATCGAATCAATACGCGGCTGGAACTTGTACGCATAATGAGACCGACGCAACACGCGGCTGGAACTTATACGCTCGACGAGACCGAAGCAATACGCTGCTGGGACTTGTACGCTCGACGAGACTGAAGCAATACGCGGCTGGAACTTGTACGCTCGACGAGACCGAAGCAATACGCGGCTGAAACTTGTACGCTCGACGAGACCGAAGCAATACGCGGCTGGAACTTGTACGCTCGACGAGACCGAAGCAATACAAGACTGGGACTTGTACGCGTAACGAGACCGAAGCAATACACGGCTGGAATTGTACGCGCGACGGGACCGAAGCAATACGCAGCTGGGACTTGAACGCATAACCAGAACAAAGCAATACGCGGCTGGGACTTGTATGCATAACGAGACCGAAGCAACACGCGGCTGGAACTTATACGCTCGACGAGACGGAAGCAATACGCGGCTGGAACTTGTGCGCATAACGAGATCGAATCAATACGCGGCTGGAACTTGTACGCATAATGAGACCGACGCAACACGCGGCTGGAACTTATACGCTCGACGAGACCGAAGCAATACGCTGCTGGGACTTGTACGCTCGACGAGACCGAAGCAATACGCGGCTGGAACTTGTGCGCTCCACTAGACCGAAGCAATACGCGGCTGGGACTTGTACGCATAACGAGACCGAAGCAATACGCCGCTGGAACTTGTACGCTCGACGAGACCGAAGCAATACGCGGCTGGAACTTGCACGCATAACGACACCGCAGCTATACGCGTCTGGAACTTGCACGCATAACGACACCGAAGCAACACGCGGCTGGAACTTGCACGCATAACGAGACCGAAGCAATACACTGCTGGTACTTGTACGCTCGACGAGACCGAAGCAATACGCGGCTGGAACATGTACGCTCGATGAGACCGAAGCAATACGCGGCTGGAACTTGCACGCATAACGAGACCGAAGCAAAACGCGGCTGGAACTTGTACGCTCGACGAGACCGAAGCAATACGCGGCTGGAACTTGTACCCTCCACGAGACCGAAGCAATACGCGGCTGGAACTTGTACACATAACGAGAATAAAGCAATACCTGGCTGGGTCTTGTACGCATAACGAGACCGAAGCAATACCCTGCTGGTACTTGTACGTTCGACGAGACCGAAGGAATACGCGGCTGAAACTTGTATGCATAACGAGATCGAAGCAATACGCGGCTGGGACTTGTACTGATAACGACACCGAAGCAATACGCTGCTGGAACTTGTACGCTCGACGAGACCGAAGCAATACGCGGCTGAAACTTGTATGCATAACGAGATCGAAGCAATACGCGGCTGGAACTTGTACGCTCGACGAGACCGAAGCAATACAAGACTGGGACTTGTACGCGTAACGAGACCGAAGCAATACACGGCTGGAATTGTACGCGCGACGGGACCGAAGTAATACGCGGCTGGGACTTGAACGCATAACCAGAACAAAGCAATACGCGGCTGGGACTTGTACGCATAACGAGACCGAAGCAACACGCGGCTGGAGCTTGTACGCATAACGATATCGAATCAATACGCGGCTGGAACTTGTACGCATAATGAGACCGACGCAACACGCGGCTGGAACTTATACGCTCGACGAGACCGAAGCAATACGCTGCTGGGACTTGTACGCTCGACGAGACTGAAGCAATACGCGGCTGGAACTTGTACGCTCGACGAGACCGAAGCAATACGCGGCTGAAACTTGTACGCTCGACGAGACCGAAGCAATACGCGGCTGGAACTTGTACGCTCGACGAGACCGAAGCAATACAAGACTGGGACTTGTACGCGTAACGAGACCGAAGCAATACACGGCTGGAATTGTACGCGCGACGGGACCGAAGCAATACGCAGCTGGGACTTGAACGCATAACCAGAACAAAGCAATACGCGGCTGGGACTTGTATGCATAACGAGACCGAAGCAACACGCGGCTGGAACTTGTACGCTCGACGAGACGGAAGCAATACGCGGCTGGAACTTGTGCGCATAACGAGATCGAATCAATACGCGGCTGGAACTTGTACGCATAATGAGACCGACGCAACACGCGGCTGGAACTTATACGCTCGACGAGACCGAAGCAATACGCTGCTGGGACTTGTACGCTCGACGAGACCGAAGCAATACGCGGCTGGAACTTGTGCGCTCCACTAGACCGAAGCAATACGCGGCTGGGACTTGTACGCATAACGAGACCGAAGCAATACGCCGCTGGAACTTGTACGCTCGACGAGACCGAAGCAATACGCGGCTGGAACTTGCACGCATAACGACACCGCAGCTATACGCGTCTGGAACTTGCACGCATAACGACACCGAAGCAACACGCGGCTGGAACTTGCACGCATAACGAGACCGAAGCAATACACTGCTGGTACTTGTACGCTCGACGAGACCGAAGCAATACGCGGCTGGAACATGTACGCTCGATGAGACCGAAGCAATACGCGGCTGGAACTTGCACGCATAACGAGACCGAAGCAAAACGCGGCTGGAACTTGTACGCTCGACGAGACCGAAGCAATACGCGGCTGGAACTTGTACCCTCCACGAGACCGAAGCAATACGCGGCTGGAACTTGTACACATAACGAGAATAAAGCAATACCTGGCTGGGTCTTGTACGCATAACGAGACCGAAGCAATACC
Organism: Stelis phaeoptera; assembly: GCA_943735885.1. Taxonomy (NCBI): domain Eukaryota; kingdom Metazoa; phylum Arthropoda; class Insecta; order Hymenoptera; family Megachilidae; genus Stelis; species Stelis phaeoptera. The sequence goes on from OX030931.1 coordinate 3,358,645, forward strand.
CTGCTGGTACTTGTACGTTCGACGAGACCGAAGGAATACGCGGCTGAAACTTGTATGCATAACGAGATCGAAGCAATACGCGGCTGGGACTTGTACTGATAACGACACCGAAGCAATACGCTGCTGGAACTTGTACGCTCGACGAGACCGAAGCAATACGCGGCTGAAACTTGTATGCATAACGAGACCGCAGCTATACGCGCCTTGGACTTGTACGCTCGACGAGACCGAAGCAATACGCGGCTGGAACTTGTACGCTCGACGAGACCGAAGCAATACAAGACTGGGACTTGTACGCGTAACGAGACCGAAGCAATACACGGCTGGAATTGTACGCGCGACGGGACCGAAGCAATACGCGGCTGGGACTTGAACGCATAACCAGAACAAAGCAATACGCGGCTGGGACTTGTACGCATAACGAGACCGAAGCAACACGCGGCTGGAACTTGTACGCATAACGATATCGAATCAATACGCGGCTGGACCTTGGACGCATAACGAGACCGAAGCAATACGCGGCTGGGACTTGTACGCTCGACAATGCCGAAGCAATACGCGGGTGGGACTTGTACGCTCGAAGAGACTGAAGCAATACGCGGCTGGAACTTGCACGCATAACGAGACCGAAGCAATACGCGGCTGGAACTTGTACGCATAACGAGACCGAAGCGATACGCTGCTGGTACTTATACGTTCCACGAGACCGAAGCAATACACGTCTGGGACATGTACGCGTAACGAGACCGAAGCAATACGTGGCTGGAGAATGTTCGCTCGACGAGAACAAAGCAATAGGCGGCTGGGACTTTTACGCATAACGACACCGAAGCAATACGCTGCTGGAACTTGTACGCTCGACGAGACCGAAGCAATACGCGGCTGGGAATTGTACGCTCGACGAGACCGAAGCAATACGCGGCTGGGACTTGTACGCGTAACGAGACAGAAGCAATATGCCGCTGGAACTTGTACGCGTAACGAGACCGAAGCAATATGCGTCTGCAGCTTGTACGCTCGACGAGACCGAAGCAATACGCGGCTGGAACTTGCACGCATAACGACACCGCAGCTATACGCGTCTGGAACTTGCACGCATAACGACACCGAAGCAACACCCGGCTGGAACTTGCACGCATAACGAGACCGAAGCAATACACTGCTGGTACTTGTACGCTCGACGAGACCGAAGCAATACGCGGCTGGAACATGTACGCTCGATGAGACCGAAGCAATACGCGGCTGGAACTTGCACGCATAACGAGACCGAAGCAAAACGCGGCTGGAACTTGTACGCTCGACGAGACCGAAGCAATACGCGGCTGGAACTTGTACCCTCCACGAGACCGAAGCAATACGCGGCTGGAACTTGTACACATAACGAGAATAAAGCAATACCTGGCTGGGTCTTGTTCGCATAACGAGACCGAAGCAATACCCTGCTGGTACTTGTACGTTCGACGAGACCGAAGCAATACGCGGCTGGAACTTGTACGCATAACGAGATCGAATCAATACGCGGCTGGAACTTGTACGCATAATGAGACCGACGCAACACGCGGCTGGAACTTATACGCTCGACGAGACCGAAGCAATACGCTGCTGGGACTTGTACGCTCGACGAGACTGAAGCAATACGCGGCTGGAACTTGTACGCATAACGAGACCGCAGCTATACGCGCCTTGGACTTGTACGCTCGACGAGACCGAAGCAATACGCGGCTGGAACTTGTACGCTCGACGAGACCGAAGCAATACAAGACTGGGACTTGTACGCGTAACGAGACCGAAGCAATACACGGCTGGAATTGTACGCGCGACGGGACCGAAGCAATACGCGGCTGGGACTTGAACGCATAACCAGAACAAAGCAATACGCGGCTGGGACTTGTACGCATAACGAGACCGAAGCAACACGCGGCTGGAACTTGTACGCATAACGATATCGAATCAATACGCGGCTGGAACTTGTACGCATAATGAGACCGACGCAACACGCGGTTGGAACTTATACGCTCGACGAGACCGAAGCAATACGCTGCTGGGACTTGTACGCTCGACGAGACTGAAGCAATACGCGGCTGGAACTTGTACGCATAACGAGACCGCAGCTATACGCGCCTTGGACTTGTACGCTCGACGAGACCGAAGCAATACGCGGCTGGAACTTGTACGCTCGACGAGACCGAAGCAATACAAGACTGGGACTTGTACGCGTAACGAGACCGAAGCAATACACGGCTGGAATTGTACGCGCGACGGGACCGAAGGAATACGCGGCTGGGACTTGAACGCATAACCAGAACAAAGCAATACGCGGCTGGGACTTGTACGCATAACGAGACCGAAGCAACACGCGGCTGGAACTTGTACGCATAACGATATCGAATCAATACGCGGCTGGAACTTGTACGCATAATGAGACCGACGCAACACGCGGCTGGAACTTATACGCTCGACGAGACCGAAGCAATACGCTGCTGGGACTTGTACGCTCGACGAGACTGAAGCAATACGCGGCTGGAACTTGTACGCATAACGAGACCGCAGCTATACGCGCCTTGGACTTGTACGCTCGACGAGACCGAAGCAATACGCGGCTGGAACTTGTACGCTCGACGAGACCGAAGCAATACAAGACTGGGACTTGTACGCGTAACGAGACCGAAGCAATACACGGCTGGAATTGTACGCGCGACGGGACCGAAGCAATACGCGGCTGGGACTTGAACGCATAACCAGAACAAAGCAATACGCGGCTGGGACTTGTACGCATAACGAGACCGAAGCAACACGCGGCTGGAACTTGTACGCTCGACGAGACGGAAGCAATACGCGGCTGGAACTTGTGCGCTCCACGAGACCAAAGCAATACGCGGCTGGAACTTGTACGCTCGACGAGACCGAAGCAATACAAGACTGGGACTTGTACGCGTAACGAGACCGAAGCAATACACGGCTGGAATTGTACGCGCGACGGGACCGAAGCAATACGCGGCTGGGACTTGTACGCAAAACGAGGCCGAAGCAATACACGTCTGGGACTTGTACGCATAAAGCGACCAAAGCAATACGCGGCTGGAACTTGTACGCTCGACGAGACCGAAGCAATACGCGGCTGGAACTTGTACGTTCGACGAGACCGAAGCAATACGCGGCTGGAACTTGTGCGCTCCACTAGACCGAAGCAATACGCGGCTGGGACTTGTACGCATAACGAGACCGAAGCAATACGCTGCTGGAACTTGTACGCGCGACGAGACCGAAGCAATACACGGCTGGGTCATGTACGCGTAACGAGACCGAAGCAATACGCGGCTAGAGCTTGTCCGCTCGAAGAGAACGAAAGGAATACGCGGCTGGGACCTGTACGCATAACGAGACCAAAGCAATGCGCGGCTGGAACTTGTACGCTCGACGAGACCGAAGCAATACGCGGCTGGAACTTGTACGCTCGACGAGACCGAAGCAATACGCGGCTGGAACTTGTACGCATAACGAGACCGCAGCTATGCGCGCCTTGGACTTGTACGCTCGACGAGACCGAAGCAATACGCGGCTGGAACTTGTACGCTCGACGAGACCGAAGCAATACAAGACTGGGACTTGTACGCGTAACGAGACCGAAGCAATACACGGCTGGAATTGTACGCGCGACGGGACCGAAGCAATACGCGGCTGGGACTTGAACGCATAACCAGAACAAAGCAATACGCGGCTGGGACTTGTACGCATAACGAGACCGAAGCAACACGCGGCTGGAACTTGTACGCATAACGATATCGAATCAATACGCGGCTGGAACTTGTACGCATAATGAGACCGACGCAACACGCGGCTGGAACTTATACGCTCGACGAGACCGAAGCAATACGCTGCTGGGACTTGTACGCTCGACGAGACTGAAGCAATACGCGGCTGGAACTTGTACGCATAACGAGACCGCAGCTATACGCGTCTTGGACTTGTACGCTCGACGAGACCGAAGCAATACGCGGCTGGAACTTGTACGCATAACGAGACCGAAGCAATACGCTGCTGGTACTTGTACGTTCGACGAGACCGAAGCAATACGCGGATGGAACCTGTACGCTCGACGAGACCGAAGCAATACGCGGCTGGAACTTGTACGTTCGACGAGACCGAAGCAATACGCGGCTGGAACTTGTGCGCTCCACTAGACCGAAGCAATACGCGGCTGGGACTTGTACGCATAAGGAGACCGAAGCAATACGCTGCTGGAACTTGTACGCGCGACGAGACCGAAGCAATACACGGCTGGGTCATGTACGCGTAACGAGACCGAAGCAATACGCGGCTAGAGCTTGTCCGCTCGAAGAGAACGAAAGGAATACGCGGCTGGGACCTGTACGCATAACGAGACCAAAGCAATGCGCGGCTGGAACTTGTACGCTCGACGAGACCGAAGCAATACGCGGCTGGAACTTGTACGCTCGACGAGACCGAAGCAATACGCGGCTGGAACTTGTACGCATAACGAGACCGCAGCTATGCGCGCCTTGGACTTGTACGCTCGACGAGACCGAAGCAATACGCGGCTGGAACTTGTACGCTCGACGAGACCGAAGCAATACAAGACTGGGACTTGTACGCGTAACGAGACCGAAGCAATACACGGCTGGAATTGTACGCGCGACGGGACCGAAGCAATACGCGGCTGGGACTTGAACGCATAACCAGAACAAAGCAATACGCGGCTGGGACTTGTACGCATAACGAGACCGAAGCAACACGCGGCTGGAACTTGTACGCATAACGATATCGAATCAATACGCGGCTGGAACTTGTACGCATAATGAGACCGACGCAACACGCGGCTGGAACTTATACGCTCGACGAGACCGAAGCAATACGCTGCTGGGACTTGTACGCTCGACGAGACTGAAGCAATACGCGGCTGGAACTTGTACGCATAACGAGACCGCAGCTATACGCGCCTTGGACTTGTACGCTCGACGAGACCGAAGCAATACGCGGCTGGAACTTGTACGCATAACGAGACCGAAGCAATACGCTGCTGGTACTTGTACGTTCGACGAGACCGAAGCAATACGCGGATGGAACCTGTACGCGCGACGAGTCCGAAGCAATACGCGGCTCGGACTTGTACGCATAACGAGACCGAAGCAATACGCGTCTGCAACTTGCACGCGCGACGCGAACGAAGCAACACGCGGCTGGGACTTGTACGCATAACCAGAACAAAGCAATACGCGGCTGGAACTTGCACGCATAACGAGACCGAAGAAATACGCGGCTGGGACTTGTACGCTCCACGAGACCGAAGCAATACACGGCAGCGACATGTACGCATAACGAGACCGAAGCAATACGCAGCTGGATCTCGTACGCAAAACGAGACCGAAGCAATACACGGCTGGGACTTGTGCTCATAACGCGACCGAAGCATTACGCGGCTAGGACTTGCACCCTCGACGAGACCGAAGCACTACCCGTCTGGAACTTGCACGCATAACGAGACCGAAGCAACATGCGGGTGAAGCTTGTACGCTCGACGGGACTGAAGCATTACGCGGCTGGAACTCGAAAGCATAAAGAGACCGAAGCAATACGCGGCTGGGACTTGTACGCTCGACGAGACCGAAGCAATACGCGCCTTGAACTTGTACGCTCGACGAGACCGAGGCAATACCCGGCTGGGACTTGCACGTATAACGAGAACAAAGCAATACGCGGCTGGGACTTGTACGCATAACGAGACCGTAGCAATACGCGGCTGGAACTTGTACGCTCGACGAGACCGAAGGAATACGCGGCTGGGACCTGTATGCATAACGAGACCGAAGCAATACGCAGCTGGAACTTGTACGCTCGACGAGATCGAAGCAATACGCAGCTGGAACTTGTACGCTCGACGAGACCGAAGCAATACGCGGCTGGAATTTGCACGCATAACGAGACCGAAGCAATACGCGGCTGGGACTTGTACGCTCGACGAGACCGAAGCAATACGCGCCTTGAACTTGTACGCTCGACGAGACCGAGGCAATACCCGGCTGGGACTTGCACGTATAACGAGAACAAAGCAATACGCGGCTGGGACTTGTACGCATAACGAGACCGTAGCAATACGCGGCTGGAACTTGTACGCTCGACGAGACCGAAGCAATACGCGCCTTGAACTTGTACGCTCGACGAGACCGAGGCAATACCCGGCTGGGACTTGCACGTATAACGAGAACAAAGCAATACGCGGCTGGGACTTGTACGCATAACGAGACCGAAGCGATACGCTGCTGGTACTTATACGTTCCACGAGACCGAAGCAATACACGTCTGGGACATGTACGCGTAACGAGACCGAAGCAATACGTGGCTGGAGAATGTTCGCTCGACGAGAACAAAGCAATAGGCGGCTGGGACTTTTACGCATAACGACACCGAAGCAATACGCTGCTGGAACTTGTACGCTCGACGAGACCGAAGCAATACGCGGATGGAACTTGTGCGCTCCACGAGACCGAAGCAATACGCGGCTGGGACTTGCGCGCATTACGACACCGAAGCAACGCGCTGCTGGAACTTGTACGCTCGAAGAGACTGAAGCAATACGCGGCTGGAACTTGCACGCATAACGAGACCGAAGCAACACGCGGCTGGAACTTGTACGCATAACGAGACCGAAGCGATACGCTGCTGGTACTTATACGTTCCACGAGACCGAAGCAATACACGTCTGGGACATGTACGCGTAACGAGACCGAAGCAATACGTGGCTGGAGAATGTTCGCTCGACGAGAACAAAGCAATAGGCGGCTGGGACTTTTACGCATAACGACACCGAAGCAATACGCTGCTGGAACTTGTACGCTCGACGAGACCGAAGCAATACGCGGCTGGGAATTGTACGCTCGACGAGACCGATGCAATACGCGGCTGGGACTTGTACGCGTAACGAGACAGAAGCAATATGCCGCTGGAACTTGTACGCGTAACGAGACCGAAGCAATATGCGTCTGCAGCTTGTACGCTCGACGAGACCGAAGCAATACGCGGCTGGAACTTGTACGTTCGACGAGACCGTAGCAATACGCGGCTGGGCCTTGTACGCATAACGAGAATAAAACAATACGCGGCTTGGACTTCTACGCATAACGAGACCGAAGCAATACGTGGCTGGGACTTGTACGCTCAACGAGAACAAAGCAATAGGCGGCTGGGACTTTTACGCATAACGACACCGAAGCTATACGCTGCTGGAACTTGTACGCTCGACGAGACCGAAGCAATACGCGGCTGGAACTTGCACGCATAACGACACCGAAGCAAAGCGCAGTTGGAACTTATACGCTCCACGAGACCGAAGCAATACGCGGCTAGAACTTGTACGCTCGACGAGACCGAAGCAATACGCGGCTGGGACTTGTACGCTCGACGAGACTGAAGCAATTCGCGGCTGGAACTTGTACGCGTTACGAGACCGAAGCAATACGCGGCTGGAACTTGTACGCTCGACGAGACCGAAGGAATACGCGGCTGAAACTTGTGTGCATAACGAGATCGAAGCAAAACGCGGCTGGGACTTGTACTGATAACGACACCGAAGCAATACGCTGCTGGAACTTGTACGCTCGACGAGACCGAAGGAATACGCGGCTGAAACTTGTATGCATAACGAGATCGAAGCAATACGCGGCTGGGACTTGTACTGATAACGACACCGAAGCAATACGCTGCTGGAACTTGTACGCTCGACGAGACCGAAGCAATACGCGGCTGAAACTTGTATGCATAACGAGATCGAAGCAATACGCGGCTGGAACTTGTACGCTCGACGAGACCGAAGCAATACAAGACTGGGACTTGTACGCGTAACGAGACCGAAGCAATACACGGCTGGAATTGTACGCGCGACGGGACCGAAGTAATACGCGGCTGGGACTTGAACGCATAACCAGAACAAAGCAATACGCGGCTGGGACTTGTACGCATAACGAGACCGAAGCAACACGCGGCTGGAACTTGTACGCATAACGATATCGAATCAATACGCGGCTGGAACTTGTACGCATAATGAGACCGACGCAACACGCGGCTGGAACTTATACGCTCGACGAGACGGAAGCAATACGCGGCTGGAACTTGTGCGCATAACGAGATCGAATCAATACGCGGCTGGAACTTGTACGCATAATGAGACCGACGCAACACGCGGCTGGAACTTATACGCTCGACGAGACCGAAGCAATACGCCGCTGGAACTTGTACGCTCGACGAGACCGAAGCAATACGCGGCTGGAACTTGCACGCATAACGACACCGCAGCTATACGCGTCTGGAACTTGCACGCATAACGACACCGAAGCAACACGCGGCTGGAACTTGCACGCATAACGAGACCGAAGCAATACACTGCTGGTACTTGTACGCTCGACGAGACCGAAGCAATACGCGGCTGGAACATGTACGCTCGATGAGACCGAAGCAATACGCGGCTGGAACTTGCACGCATAACGAGACCGAAGCAAAACGCGGCTGGAACTTGTACGCTCGACGAGACCGAAGCAATACGCGGCTGGAACTTGTACCCTCCACGAGACCGAAGCAATACGCGGCTGGAACTTGTACACATAACGAGAATAAAGCAATACCTGGCTGGGTCTTGTACGCATAACGAGACCGAAGCAATACCCTGCTGGTACTTGTACGTTCGACGAGACCGAAGGAATACGCGGCTGAAACTTGTATGCATAACGAGATCGAAGCAATACGCGGCTGGGACTTGTACTGATAACGACACCGAAGCAATACGCTGCTGGAACTTGTACGCTCGACGAGACCGAAGCAATACGCGGCTGAAACTTGTATGCATAACGAGATCGAAGCAATACGCGGCTGGAACTTGTACGCTCGACGAGACCGAAGCAATACAAGACTGGGACTTGTACGCGTAACGAGACCGAAGCAATACACGGCTGGAATTGTACGCGCGACGGGACCGAAGTAATACGCGGCTGGGACTTGAACGCTTAACCAGAACAAAGCAATACGCGGCTGGGACTTGTACACATAACGAGACCGAAGCAACACGCGGCTGGAACTTGTACGCATAACGATATCGAATCAATACGCGGCTGGAACTTGTACGCATAATGAGACCGACGCAACACGCGGCTGGAACTTATACGCTCGACGAGACCGAAGCAATACGCTGCTGGGACTTGTACGCTCGACGAGACTGAAGCAATACGCGGCTGGAACTTGTACGCTCGACGAGACCGAAGCAATACGCGGCTGAAACTTGTACGCTCGACGAGACCGAAGCAATACGCGGCTGGAACTTGTACGCTCGACGAGACCGAAGCAATACAAGACTGGGACTTGTACGCGTAACGAGACCGAAGCAATACACGGCTGGAATTGTACGCGCGACGGGACCGAAGCAATACGCGGCTGGGACTTGAACGCATAACCAGAACAAAGCAATACGCGGCTGGGACTTGTATGCATAACGAGACCGAAGCAACACGCGGCTGGAACTTGTACGCTCGACGAGACGGAAGCAATACGCGGCTGGAACTTGTGCGCATAACGAGATCGAATCAATACGCGGCTGGAACTTGTACGCATAATGAGACCGACGCAACACGCGGCTGGAACTTATACGCTCGACGAGACCGAAGCAATACGCTGCTGGGACTTGTACGCTCGACGAGACCGAAGCAATACGCGGCTGGAACTTGTGCGCTCCACTAGACCGAAGCAATACGCGGCTGGGACTTGTACGCATAACGAGACCGAAGCAATACGCCGCTGGAACTTGTACGCTCGACGAGACCGAAGCAATACGCGGCTGGAACTTGCACGCATAACGACACCGCAGCTATACGCGTCTGGAACTTGCACGCATAACGACACCGAAGCAACACGCGGCTGGAACTTGCACGCATAACGAGACCGAAGCAATACACTGCTGGTACTTGTACGCTCGACGAGACCGAAGCAATACGCGGCTGGAACATGTACGCTCGATGAGACCGAAGCAATACGCGGCTGGAACTTGCACGCATAACGAGACCGAAGCAAAACGCGGCTGGAACTTGTACGCTCGACGAGACCGAAGCAATACGCGGCTGGAACTTGTACCCTCCACGAGACCGAAGCAATACGCGGCTGGAACTTGTACACATAACGAGAATAAAGCAATACCTGGCTGGGTCTTGTACGCATAACGAGACCGAAGCAATACCCTGCTGGTACTTGTACGTTCGACGAGACCGAAGGAATACGCGGCTGAAACTTGTATGCATAACGAGATCGAAGCAATACGCGGCTGGGACTTGTACTGATAACGACACCGAAGCAATACGCTGCTGGAACTTGTACGCTCGACGAGACCGAAGCAATACGCGGCTGAAACTTGTATGCATAACGAGATCGAAGCAATACGCGGCTGGAACTTGTACGCTCGACGAGACCGAAGCAATACAAGACTGGGACTTGTACGCGTAACGAGACCGAAGCAATACACGGCTGGAATTGTACGCGCGACGGGACCGAAGTAATACGCGGCTGGGACTTGAACGCATAACCAGAACAAAGCAATACGCGGCTGGGACTTGTACACATAACGAGACCGAAGCAACACGCGGCTGGAACTTGTACGCATAACGATATCGAATCAATACGCGGCTGGAACTTGTACGCATAATGAGACCGACGCAACACGCGGCTGGAACTTATACGCTCGACGAGACCGAAGCAATACGCTGCTGGGACTTGTACGCTCGACGAGACTGAAGCAATACGCGGCTGGAACTTGTACGCTCGACGAGACCGAAGCAATACGCGGCTGAAACTTGTACGCTCGACGAGACCGAAGCAATACGCGGCTGGAACTTGTACGCTCGACGAGACCGAAGCAATACAAGACTGGGACTTGTACGCGTAACGAGACCGAAGCAATACACGGCTGGAATTGTACGCGCGACGGGACCGAAGCAATACGCGGCTGGGACTTGAACGCATAACCAGAACAAAGCAATACGCGGCTGGGACTTGTATGCATAACGAGACCGAAGCAACACGCGGCTGGAACTTGTACGCTCGACGAGACGGAAGCAATACGCGGCTGGAACTTGTGCGCATAACGAGATCGAATCAATACGCGGCTGGAACTTGTACGCATAATGAGACCGACGCAACACGCGGCTGGAACTTATACGCTCGACGAGACCGAAGCAATACGCTGCTGGGACTTGTACGCTCGACGAGACCGAAGCAATACGCGGCTGGAACTTGTGCGCTCCACTAGACCGAAGCAATACGCGGCTGGGACTTGTACGCATAACGAGACCGAAGCAATACGCCGCTGGAACTTGTACGCTCGACGAGACCGAAGCAATACGCGGCTGGAACTTGCACGCATAACGACACCGCAGCTATACGCGTCTGGAACTTGCACGCATAACGACACCGAAGCAACACGCGGCTGGAACTTGCACGCATAACGAGACCGAAGCAATACACTGCTGGTACTTGTACGCTCGACGAGACCGAAGCAATACGCGGCTGGAACATGTACGCTCGATGAGACCGAAGCAATACGCGGCTGGAACTTGCACGCATAACGAGACCGAAGCAAAACGCGGCTGGAACTTGTACGCTCGACGAGACCGAAGCAATACGCGGCTGGAACTTGTACCCTCCACGAGACCGAAGCAATACGCGGCTGGAACTTGTACACATAACGAGAATAAAGCAATACCTGGCTGGGTCTTGTACGCATAACGAGACCGAAGCAATACCCTGCTGGTACTTGTACGTTCGACGAGACCGAAGCAATACGCGGCTGGAACTTGTACGCATAACGAGATCGAATCAATACGCGGCTGGAACTTGTACGCATAATGAGACCGACGCCACACGCGGCTGGAACTTATACGCTCGACGAGACCGAAGCAATACGCTGCTGGGACTTGTACGCTCGACGAGACCGAAGCAATACGCGGCTGGAACTTGTACGTTCGACGAGACCGTAGCAATACGCGGCTGGGCCTTGTACGCATAACGAGAATAAAACAATACGCGGCTTGGACTTCTACGCATAACGAGACCGAAGCAATACGTGGCTGGGACTTGTACGCTCAACGAGAACAAAGCAATAGGCGGCTGGGACTTTTACGCATAACGACACCGAAGCTATACGCTGCTGGAACTTGTACGCTCGACGAGACCGAAGCAATACGCGGCTGGAACTTGCACGCATAACGACACCGAAGCAAAGCGCAGTTGGAACTTATACGCTCCACGAGACCGAAGCAATACGCGGCTAGAACTTGTACGCTCGACGAGACCGAAGCAATACGCGGCTGGGACTTGTACGCTCGACGAGACTGAAGCAATTCGCGGCTGGAACTTGTACGCGTTACGAGACCGAAGCAATACGCGGCTGGAACTTGTACGCTCGACGAGACCGAAGGAATACGCGGCTGAAACTTGTGTGCATAACGAGATCGAAGCAAAACGCGGCTGGGACTTGTACTGATAACGACACCGAAGCAATACGCTGCTGGAACTTGTACGCTCGACGAGACCGAAGGAATACGCGGCTGGGACTTGTACGCGTAACGAGACAGAAGCAATATGCGGCTGGGACTTGTACTGATAACGACACCGAAGCAATATGCGTCTGCAGCTTGTTCGCATAACCAGAACAAAGTAATACACGGCTGGGACTTGTACGCATAACGCGACCAAAGCAACAGCGGCTGGGACTTGTACGCTCGACGAGACCGAAGCAATACGCGGCTGGGACTTGTACGCTCGACGAGACCGATGCAATACGCAGCTGGGACTTGTACGCTCGACGAGACCGAAGCAATACGCGGCTGGGACTTGTACGCTCGAAGAGACTGAAGCAATTCGCGGCTGGAACTTGTACGCGTTACGAGACCGAAGCAATACGCGGCTGGAACTTGTACGCTCGACGAGACCGAAGGAATACGCGGCTGAAACTTGTATGCATAACGAGATCGAAGCAATACGCGTCTGGGACTTGTACTGATAACGACACCGAAGCAATACGCTGCTGGAACTTGTACGCTCGACGAGACCGAAGGAATACGCGGCTGAAACTTGTATGCATAACGAGATCGAAGCAATACGCGGCTGGGACTTGTACTTATAACGACACCGAAGCAATACGCTGCTGGAACTTGTACGCTCGACGAGACCGAAGCAATAGGCGGCTGAAACTTGTATGCATAACGAGATCGAAGCAATACGCGGCTGGGACTTGTACTGATAACGACACCGAAGCAATACGCTGCTGGAACTTGTACGCTCGACGAGACCGAAGCAATACACGGCTGGGACTTGTACGCGTAACGAGACAGAAGCAATATGCGGCTGGAACTTGTACGCGTAACGAGACCGAAGCAATATGCGTCTGCAGCTTGTACGCTCGACGAGACCGAAGCAATACGCGGCTCGGACTTGTACGCATAACCAGAACAAAGTAATACACGGCTGGGACTTGTACGCATAACGCGACCAAAGCAATAGCGGTTGGGACTTGTACGCTCGACGAGACCGAAGCAACACGCCGCTGGGACTTGTACGCTCGACGGGACCTAAGCAATGCGCGGATGGAACTTGCACGCATAACGAGACCGAAGCAATACGCGGCTGGAACTTGCACGCATAACGAGACCGAAGCAATACGCTGCTGGAACTTGTACGCTCGACGAGATCGAAGCATTACACGGCTGGGACATGTACGCGCGACGAGAACGAAGCAATACGTATCTGGGACTTGAACGCACAACCAGAACAAAGCAATACGCGGCTGGGACTTGTACGCTCGACGAGACCGAAGCAATACGCGGCTGAAACTTGTACGTACAACGAGACCGAAGCAATACGCGGCTGGAACTTGTACGCATAACGAGACCGAAGCGATACGCTGCTGGAACTTGTACGTTCGACCAGACCGAAGCAATACGCGGCTGGGAATTGTACGCTCGACGAGACCGAAGCAATACGCGGCTGGGACTTGCACGCATAACGACACCGAAGCAACGCGCGGCTGGAACTTGTACGCTCCACGAGACCGAAGCAATACGCGGCTGGGAATTGCACGCTCGACGAGACCGAAGCAATGCGCGGCTGGAACTTGCACGCATAACGAGACCGAAGCAATACGCGGCTGGAACTTGTACGCATAACGAGACCGAAGCAATACGCTGCTGGAACTTGTACGCGCGACGAAACCAAAGCAATACACGGCTTGCGCTTGTACGCTCGACGAGACCGAAGCAATACGCGGCTGGAACTTGTACGTTCGACGAGACCGTAGCAATACGCGGCTGGGCCTTGTACGCATAACGAGAATAAAACAATACGCGGCTTGGACTTCTACGCATAACGAGACCGAAGCAATACGTGGCTGGGACTTGTACGCTCAGCGAGAACAAAGCAATAGGCGGCTGGGACTTTTACGCATAACGACACCGAAGCTATACGCTGCTGGAACTTGTACGCTCGACGAGACCGAAGCAATACGCGGCTGGAACTTGCACGCATAACGACACCGAAGCAAAGCGCAGTTGGAACTTATACGCTCCACGAGACCGAAGCAATACGCGGCTGGAACTTGTGCGCTCCACGAGACCGAAGCAATACGCGGCTGGGACTTGTACGCTCGACGAGACTGAAGCAATTCGCGGCTGGAACTTGTACGCGTTACGAGACCGAAGCAATACACGGCTGGGACTTGTACGCGTAACGAGACAGAAGCAATATGCGGCTGGAACTTGTACGCGTAACGAGACCGAAGCAATATGCGTCTGCAGCTTGTACGCTCGACGAAGCCGAAGGAATACGCGGCTGGGACTTGTACGCATAACTGGAACAAAGTAATACGCGGCTGGAACTTGTACGCTCGACGAGACCGAAGCAATTCTCGGCTGGAACTTGTACGCTCGACGCGACCGAAGCAATACGCGGCTGGAACTTGTACACTCGCCGAGACCGAAGCAATACACGGCTGGAACTTGTATCCTCCACGAGAGCGAAGCAATACGCGGCTGGAACTTGTACGCGCGACGAGATCGAAGCAATACGCGGCTGGGACTTGAACGCATAACCAGAACAAAGCAATACGCGGCTGGGACTGGTACGCATAACGAGACCGAAGCAATACGCTGCTGGTACTTGTACGCTCGACGAGACCGAAGCAATACACGGGGGGGACTTATACGCTCCACGAGACCGAAGCAATACACGGCTGGGACATTTACGCGCGACGAGACCGAAGCAAAACGCGGCTGGGACTTGAACGCATAACCAGAACAAAGCAATACGCGGCTCGGAACTTGTACGCGACACGAGAACGAAGCAATACGCGGCTGGGCCTTGTACGCATAACGAGAATAAAGCAATACGCGGCTGGGACTTGTACGCATAACGAGACAGAAGCAATACGCGGCTGGAACTTGTACGCTCGAAGAGACCGAAGGAATACGCGGCTGGGAATTGTACGCTCGACGAGACCGAAGCAATACGCGTCTGGAACTTGCACGCATAACGAGACCGAAGCAATACGCGGCTGGAACATGTACGCTCGATGTGACCGAAGCAATACGCGGCTGCGACTTGTACGCATAACGAGACAGAAGCAATACGCGGCTGGAACTTGGACGCATAACGAGACCGAAGCAATACGCGGCTGGGACTTGTACGCTCGATAATGCCGAAGCAATACGCGGCTGGAACTCGAACGCATAACGAGACCGCAGCTATACGCGGCTGGGACTTGTACGCATAACGAGACCGAAGCAACACGCGGCTGGAACTTGTACGCTCGACGAGACCGAAGCAATACGCGGCTGGAACTTGTACGCTTGACGAGACCGAAGCAACACGCGGCTGGAACTTGCACGCATAACGAGACCGAAGCAAAACGCGGCTGGAACTTGTACGCTCGACGAGACCGTAGCAATACGCGGCTGGAACTTGTACGCTCGACGAGACCGAAGGAATACGCGGCTGGGACTTGTACGCATAACGAGACAGAAGCAATACGCGGCTGCAACTTGTACGCTCGAAGAGTCCGAAGCAATACGCGGCTGGAACTTGAACGCATAACCAGAACAAAGCAATACGCGGCTGGGACTTGCACGCATAAGGAGACCGAAGCAATACACTGCTGGTACTTGTACGCTCGACGAGACCGAAGCAATACGCGGCTGGAACTTGTACGCTCGACGAGACCGAAGCAATTCTCGGCTGGAACTTGTACGCTCGACGCTACCGAAGCAATACGCGGCTGGAACTCGAACGCATAACGAGACCGCAGCTATACGCGGCTGGGACTTGTACGCATAACGAGACCGAAGCAACACGCGGCTGGAACTTGTACGCTCGACGAGACCGAAGCAATACGCGGCTGGAACTTGTACGCTTGACGAGACCGAAGCAACACGCGGCTGGAACTTGCACGCATAACGAGACCGAAGCAAAACGCGGCTGGAACTTGTACGCTCGACGAGACCGTAGCAATACGCGGCTGGAACTTGTACGCTCGACGAGACCGAAGGAATACGCGGCTGGGACTTGTACGCATAACGAGACAGAAGCAATACGCGGCTGCAACTTGTACGCTCGAAGAGTCCGAAGCAATACGCGGCTGGAACTTGTACGCTCGACGAGACCGAAGCAATACGCGGCTGAAACTTGTACGCATAACGAGATCGAAGCAATACGCGGCTGGTATTTGTACGCATAACGAGACCGAAGCAATACGCTGCTGGAACTTGTACGCGCGACGAGACCGAAGCAATACACGGCTGGGACATGTACGCGTAACGAGACCGAAGCAATACGCGGCTGGAACTTGAACGCATAACGACACCGAAGCAATACGCTGCTGGTACTTGTACGCTCGACGAGACCGAAGCAATACACGGCTGGACCTTGTACGCTCCGCGAGACCGAAGCAATACGCGGCTGGAACTTGTACGTTCGACGAGACCGAAGCAATACGCGGCTGGAACTTGTACGCATAACGAGACCGAAGCAACACGCGGCTGGAACTTGTACGCACGACGAGACCGAAGCAATACGCGGCTGGACCTTGTACGCATAACGAGATCGAGGTAATACGCGGCTGGAACTTGTACGCATAACAAGACCGAAGCAATACGCGGCTGGGACTTGTACGCTTGACGAGACCGAAGCAAAACGCGGCTGGAGCTTGTACGCTCCACGAGACCGAAGCAGTACGCGGCTGGGACTTGTACGCTCGACGAGACCGAAGGAATACGCGGCTGGGACTTGTACGCATAACGAGAACAAAGCAATACGCGGCTGGATCTTGTACCCTCCACTAGCCCGAAGCAATACGCGGCTGGGAGTTGTACGCTCGACGATGCCGAAGCAATACGCGGCTGGAACATGTACCCTCGATGAGACCGAAGCAATACGCGGCTGGAAATTGCACGCATAACGACACCGAAGCAAAACGCGGCTTGAACTTGAACGCTCGACGAGACCGTAGCAGTACGCGGCTGGGACTTGTACGCTCGACGAGACCGAAGCAATACGCGGCTGGAACTTGCACGCATAACGAGACCGAAGCAACACGCGGCTGGAACTTGCACGCATAACGAGACCAAAGCAATGCGCGGCTGGGACTTGTACGCTCGAAGAGACCGAAGGAATACGCGGCTGGGACTTGTACGCTCCGCGAGACCGAAGCAATACGCCGCTGGGCCTTGTATGCTCCGCGAGACCGAAGCAATACGCGGCTGGAACTTGTACGCTCGACGAGACCGTAGCAATACGCGGCTGGGCCTTGTACACATAACGAGAATAAAGCAATACCTGGCTGGGTCTTGTACGCAAAACGAGACCGAAGCAATACCCTGCTGGTACTTGTACGTTCGACGAGGCCGAAGTAATACGCGGCTGGAACTTGTACGCATAACGAGATCGAATCAATACGCGGCTGGAACTTGTACGCATAACGAGACCGACGCAACACGCGGCTGGAACTTATACGCTCGACGAGACCGAAGCAATACGCTGCTGGGACTTGTACGCTCGACGAGACTGAAGCAATACGCGGCTGGAACTTGTACGCATAACGAGACCGCAGCTATACGCGCCTTGGACTTGTACGCTCGACGAGACCGAAGCAATACGCGGCTGGAACTTGTACGCTCGACGAGACCGAAGCAATACAAGACTGGGACTTGTACGCGTAACGAGACCGAAGCAATACACGGCTGGAATTGTACGCGCGACGGGACCGAAGCAATACGCGGCTGGGACTTGAACGCATAAACAGAACAAAGCAATACGCGGCTGGGACTTGTTCGCATAACGAGACCGAAGCAATACGCGGCTGGAACTTGCACGCTCGACGACACCGAAGCAATACGCGGCTGCAACTTGCACGCATAACGAGACCGAAGCAATACCTGGCTGGAACTTGTACGCTCGACGAGACCGAAGCAATATGCGGCTGGAATTGTACGCTCGAAGAGACCGAAGGAATACGCGGCTGGGACTTGTACGCTCGACGAGACCGAAGCAATACACGGCTGGGACTTGTGCTCATAACGCGACCGAAGCATTACGCGGCTAGGACTTGCACCCTCGACGAGACCGAAGCACTACCCGTCTGGAACTTGCACGCATAACGAGACCGAAGCAACATGCGGGTGAAGCTTGTACGCTCGACGGGACTGAAGCATTACGCGGCTGGAACTCGAAAGCATAAAGAGACCGAAGCAATACGCGGCTGGGACTTGTACGCTCGTCGAGACCGAAGCAATACGCGCCTTGAACTTGTACGTTCGACGAGACCGAGGCAATACCCGGCTGGGACTCGCACGTATAACGAGAACAAAGCAATACGCGGCTGGGACTTGTACGCATAACGCGACCAAAGCAATACGCTTCTGGGACCTGTACGCATAACGACACCGAAGCAATACGCGGCTGGGACTTGTACGCTCGACGAGACCTAAGCAATGCGGGCCTGGAACTTGCACGCATAACGAGACCGAAACAATACGCGGCTGGAACTTGCACGCATAACACGACCAAAGCAATACGCGGCTGGGACTCGTACTCTCGACGAGACTGAAGGAATACGCGGCTGGGACTTGGACGCTCGACGAGACCGAAGCAATACGCGGGTGCAACTTGCACGCATAACGAGACCGAAGCAACGTGCGGCTGGAACTTGTACGCTCGACGAGAACGAAGCATTACACGGCTGGGACATGTACGCGCGACGAGAACGAAGCAATACGTATCTGGGACTTGAACGCATAACCAGAACAAAGCAATACGCGGCTGGGACTTGCACGCTCGACGAGACCGAAGCAATACGCGGCTGAAACTTGTATGCATAACGAGATCGAAGCAATACGCGGCTGGGACTTGTACTGATAACGACACCGAAGCAATACGCTGCTGGAACTTGTACGCTCGACGAGACCGAAGCAATACACGGCTGGGACTTGTACGCGTAACGAGACAGAAGCAATATGCGGCTGGAACTTGTACGCGTAAGGAGACCGAAGCAGTATGCGTCTGCAGCTTGTACGCTCGACGAGACCGAAGGAATACGCGGCTCGGACTTGTACGCATAACCAGAACAAAGTAATACACGGCTGGGACTTGTACGCATAACGCGACCAAAGAAACAGCGGCTGGGACTTGTACGCTCGACGAGACCGAAGCAATACGCGGCTGGGACTTGTACGCTCGACGGGACCTAAGCAATGCGCGGCTGGAACTTGCACGCATAACGAGACCGAAGCAATACGCGGCTGGAACTTGCACGCATAACGAGACCGAAGCAATACGCTGCTGGAACTTGTACGCTCGACGAGACCGAAGCATTACACGGCTGGGTCATGTACGCGCGACGAGAACGAAGCAATACGTATCTGGGACTTGAACGCATAACCAGAACAAAGCAATACGCGGCTGGGACTTGTACGCTCGACGAGACCGAAGCAATACGCGGCTGAAACTTGTACGCACAACGAGACCGAAGCAACACGCGGCTGGAACTTGTACGCATAACGAGACCGAAGCGATACGCTGCTGGAACTTGTACGCTCGACGAGACCGAAGCAATACGCGGATGGAACTTGTGCGCTCCACGAGACCGAAGCAATATGCGGCTGAAACTTGTACGCACAACGAGACCGAAGCAATACGCGGCTGGAACTTGTACGCATAACGAGACCGAAGCGATACGCTGCTGGAACTTGTACGCTCGACGAGACCGAAGCAATACGCGGATGGAACTTGTGCGCTCCACGAGACCGAAGCAATACGCGGCTGGGACTTGCGCGCATAACGACACCGAAGCAACGCGCTGCTGGAACTTGTACGCTCGACGAGACCGAAGCAATACGCGGCCGGAACTTGCACGCACAACGAGACCAAATCATTACGCGGCTGGAACTTGTACGCTCGACGAGACCGAAGCAATACGCGGCTGGAACTTGCACGCATAACGAGACCGAAGCAATACGCGGCTGGACCTTGGACGCATAACGAGACCGAAGCAATACGCGGCTGGGACTTGTACGCTCGACAATGCCGAAGCAATACGCGGGTGGGACTTGTACGCTCGAAGAGACTGAAGCAATACGCGGCTGGAACTTGCACGCATAACGAGACCGAAGCAATACGCGGCTGGAACTTGTACGCATAACGAGACCGAAGCGATACGCTGCTGGTACTTATACGTTCCACGAGACCGAAGCAATACACGTCTGGGACATGTACGCGTAACGAGACCGAAGCAATACGTGGCTGGAGAATGTTCGCTCGACGAGAACAAAGCAATAGGCGGCTGGGACTTTTACGCATAACGACACCGAAGCAATACGCTGCTGGAACTTGTACGCTCGACGAGACCGAAGCAATACGCGGCTGGGAATTGTACGCTCGACGAGACCGAAGCAATACGCGGCTGGGACTTGTACGCGTAACGAGACAGAAGCAATATGCCGCTGGAACTTGTACGCGTAACGAGACCGAAGCAATATGCGTCTGCAGCTTGTACGCTCGACGAGACCGAAGCAATACGCGGCTGGAACTTGCACGCATAACGACACCGCAGCTATACGCGTCTGGAACTTGCACGCATAACGACACCGAAGCAATACGCGGCTGAAACTTGTACGCACAACGAGACCGAAGCAACACGCGGCTGGAACTTGTACGCATAACGAGACCGAAGCGATACGCTGCTGGAACTTGTACGCTCGACGAGACCGAAGCAATACGCGGATGGAACTTGTGCGCTCCACGAGACCGAAGCAATATGCGGCTGAAACTTGTACGCACAACGAGACCGAAGCAATACGCGGCTGGAACTTGTACGCATAACGAGACCGAAGCGATACGCTGCTGGAACTTGTACGCTCGACGAGACCGAAGCAATACGCGGATGGAACTTGTGCGCTCCACGAGACCGAAGCAATACGCGGCTGGGACTTGCGCGCATAACGACACCGAAGCAACGCGCTGCTGGAACTTGTACGCTCGACGAGACCGAAGCAATACGCGGCCGGAACTTGCACGCACAACGAGACCAAATCATTACGCGGCTGGAACTTGTACGCTCGACGAGACCGAAGCAATACGCGGCTGGAACTTGCACGCATAACGAGACCGAAGCAATACGCGGCTGGACCTTGGACGCATAACGAGACCGAAGCAATACGCGGCTGGGACTTGTACGCTCGACAATGCCGAAGCAATACGCGGGTGGGACTTGTACGCTCGAAGAGACTGATGCAATACGCGGCTGGAACTTGCACGCATAACGAGACCGAAGCAATACGCGGCTGGAACTTGTACGCATAACGAGACCGAAGCGATACGCTGCTGGTACTTATACGTTCCACGAGACCGAAGCAATACACGTCTGGGACATGTACGCGTAACGAGACCGAAGCAATACGTGGCTGGAGAATGTTCGCTCGACGAGAACAAAGCAATAGGCGGCTGGGACTTTTACGCATAACGACACCGAAGCAATACGCTGC
Source organism: Stelis phaeoptera (assembly GCA_943735885.1). Lineage (NCBI taxonomy): Eukaryota > Metazoa > Arthropoda > Insecta > Hymenoptera > Megachilidae > Stelis > Stelis phaeoptera. Next base: position 3,380,715 of record OX030931.1, read on the forward strand.
TGGAACTTATACGCTCGACGAGACCGAAGCAATACGCTGCTGGGACTTGTACGCTCGACGAGACTGAAGCAATACGCGGCTGGAACTTGTACGCATAACGAGACCGCAGCTATACGCGCCTTGGACTTGTACGCTCGACGAGACCGAAGCAATACGCGGCTGGAACTTGTACGCTCGACGAGACCGAAGCAATACAAGACTGGGACTTGTACGCGTAACGAGACCGAAGCAATACACGGCTGGAATTGTACGCGCGACGGGACCGAAGCAATACGCGGCTGGGACTTGAACGCATAACCAGAACAAAGCAATACGCGGCTGGGACTTGTACGCATAACGAGACCGAAGCAACACGCGGCTGGAACTTGTACGCATAACGATATCGAATCAATACGCGGCTGGAACTTGTACGCATAATGAGACCGACGCAACACGCGGCTGGAACTTATACGCTCGACGAGACCGAAGCAATACGCTGCTGGGACTTGTACGCTCGACGAGACTGAAGCAATACGCGGCTGGAACTTGTACGCATAACGAGACCGCAGCTATACGCGCCTTGGACTTGTACGCTCGACGAGACCGAAGCAATACGCGGCTGGAACTTGTACGCTCGACGAGACCGAAGCAATACAAGACTGGGACTTGTACGCGTAACGAGACCGAAGCAATACACGGCTGGAATTGTACGCGCGACGGGACCGAAGGAATACGCGGCTGGGACTTGAACGCATAACCAGAACAAAGCAATACGCGGCTGGGACTTGTACGCATAACGAGACCGAAGCAACACGCGGCTGGAACTTGTACGCATAACGATATCGAATCAACACGCGGCTGGAACTTGTACGCATAATGAGACCGACGCAACACGCGGCTGGAACTTATACGCTCGACGAGACCGAAGCAATACGCTGCTGGGACTTGTACGCTCGACGAGACTGAAGCAATACGCGGCTGGAACTTGTACGCATAACGAGACCGCAGCTATACGCGCCTTGAACTTGTACGCTCGACGAGACCGAAGCAATACGCGGCTGGAACTTGTACGCTCGACGAGACCGAAGCAATACAAGACTGGGACTTGTACGCGTAACGAGACCGAAGCAATACACGGCTGGAATTGTACGCGCGACGGGACCGAAGCAATACGCGGCTGGGACTTGAACGCATAACCAGAACAAAGCAATACGCGGCTGGGACTTGTACGCATAACGAGACCGAAGCAACACGCGGCTGGAACTTGTACGCTCGACGAGACGGAAGCAATACGCGGCTGGAACTTGTGCGCTCCACGAGACCAAAGCAATACGCGGCTGGGAGTTGTACGCTCGACGATGCCGAAGCAATACGCGGCTGGGACTTGTACGCTCGACGAGACTGAAGCAATACGCGGCTGGAACTCGAACGCATAACGAGACCGCAGCTATACGCGCCTTGGACTTGTACGCTCGACGAGACCGAAGCAATACGCGGCTGGAACCTGTACGCTCGACGAGACCGAAGCAATACAAGACTGGGACTTGTACGCGTAACGAGACCGAAGCAATACACGGCTGGAATTGTACGCGCGACGGGACCGAAACAATACGCGGCTGGGACTTGTACGCAAAACGAGGCCGAAGCAATACACGTCTGGGACTTGTACGCATAAAGCGACCAAAGCAATACGCGGCTGGAACTTGTACGCTCGACGAGACCGAAGCAATACGCGGCTGGAACTTGTACGTTCGACGAGACCGAAGCAATACACGGCTGGAACTTGTGCGCTCCACTAGACCGAAGCAATACGCGGCTGGGACTTGTACGCATCACGAGACCGAAGCAATACGCTGCTGGAACTTGTACGCGCGACGAGATCGAAGCAATACACGGCTGGGTCATGTACGCGTAACGAGACCGAAGCAATACGCGGCTAGAGCTTGTCCGCTCGAAGAGAACGAAAGGAATACGCGGCTGGGACCTGTACGCATAACGAGACCAAAGCAATGCGCGGCTGGAACTTGTACGCTCGACGAGACCGAAGCAATACGCGGCTGGAACTTGTACGCTCGACGAGACCGAAGCAATACACGGCTAGGACTTGTACGCATAACGAGACCGAAGCAATACGCTGCTGGTACTTGCACGCATAACGAGACCGAAGCAATACCTGGCTGGAACTTGTACGCTCGACGATACCGAAGCAATACGCGGCTGGAACTTGTACGCATAACGAGACCGAAGCGATACGCTGCTGGAACTTGTACGCTCGACGAGACCGAAGCAATACGCGGATGGAACTTGTGCGCTCCACGAGACCGAAGCAATACGCGGCTGGGACTTGCGCGCATAACGACACCGAAGCAACGCGCTGCTGGAACTTGTACGCTCGACGAGACCGAAGCAATACGCGGCCGGAACTTGCACGCACAACGAGACCAAATCATTACGCGGCTGGAACTTGTACGCTCGACGAGACCGAAGCAATACGCGGCTGGAACTTGCACGCATAACGAGACCGAAGCAATACGCGGCTGGACCTTGGACGCATAACGAGACCGAAGCAATACGCGGCTGGGACTTGTACGCTCGACAATGCCGAAGCAATACGCGGGTGGGACTTGTACGCTCGAAGAGACTGAAGCAATACGCGGCTGGAACTTGCACGCATAACGAGACCGAAGCAATACGCGGCTGGAACTTGTACGCATAACGAGACCGAAGCGATACGCTGCTGGTACTTATACGTTCCACGAGACCGAAGCAATACACGTCTGGGACATGTACGCGTAACGAGACCGAAGCAATACGTGGCTGGAGAATGTTCGCTCGACGAGAACAAAGCAATAGGCGGCTGGGACTTTTACGCATAACGACACCGAAGCAATACGCTGCTGGAACTTGTACGCTCGACGAGACCGAAGCAATACGCGGCTGGGAATTGTACGCTCGACGAGACCGAAGCAATACGCGGCTGGGACTTGTACGCGTAACCAGACAGAAGCAATATGCCGCTGGAACTTGTACGCATAATGAGACCGACGCAACACGCGGCTGGAACTTGTACGCTCGACGAGACCGAAGCAATACGCGGCTGGAACTTGTACCCTCCACGAGACCGAAGCAATACGCGGCTGGAACTTGTACACATAACGAGAATAAAGCAATACCTGGCTGGGTCTTGTTCGCATAACGAGACCGAAGCAATACCCTGCTGGTACTTGTACGTTCGACGAGACCGAAGCAATACGCGGCTGGAACTTGTACGCATAACGAGATCGAATCAATACGCGGCTGGAACTTGTACGCATAATGAGACCGACGCAACACGCGGCTGGAACTTATACGCTCGACGAGACCGAAGCAATACGCTGCTGGGACTTGTACGCTCGACGAGACTGAAGCAATACGCGGCTGGAACTTGTACGCATAACGAGACCGCAGCTATACGCGCCTTGGACTTGTACGCTCGACGAGACCGAAGCAATACGCGGCTGGAACTTGTACGCTCGACGAGACCGAAGCAATACAAGACTGGGACTTGTACGCGTAACGAGACCGAAGCAATACACGGCTGGAATTGTACGCGCGACGGGACCGAAGCAATACGCGGCTGGGACTTGAACGCATAACCAGAACAAAGCAATACGCGGCTGGGACTTGTACGCATAACGAGACCGAAGCAACACGCGGCTGGAACTTGTACGCATAACGATATCGAATCAATACGCGGCTGGAACTTGTACGCATAATGAGACCGACGCAACGCGCGGCTGGAACTTATACGCTCGACGAGACCGAAGCAATACGCTGCTGGGACTTGTACGCTCGACGAGACTGAAGCAATACGCGGCTGGAACTTGTACGCATAACGAGACCGCAGCTATACGCGCCTTGGACTTGTACGCTCGACGAGACCGAAGCAATACGCGGCTGGAACTTGTACGCTCGACGAGACCGAAGCAATACAAGACTGGGACTTGTACGCGTAACGAGACCGAAGCAATACACGGCTGGAATTGTACGCGCGACGGGACCGAAGCAATACGCGGCTGGGACTTGAACGCATAACCAGAACAAAGCAATACGCGGCTGGGACTTGTACGCATAACGAGACCGAAGCAACACGCGGCTGGAACTTGTACGCATAACGATATCGAATCAATACGCGGCTGGAACTTGTACGCATAATGAGACCGACGCAACGCGCGGCTGGAACTTATACGCTCGACGAGACCGAAGCAATACGCTGCTGGGACTTGTACGCTCGACGAGACTGAAGCAATACGCGGCTGGAACTTGTACGCATAACGAGACCGCAGCTATACGCGCCTTGGACTTGTACGCTCGACGAGACCGAAGCAATACGCGGCTGGAACTTGTACGCTCGACGAGACCGAAGCAATACAAGACTGGGACTTGTACGCGTAACGAGACCGAAGCAATACACGGCTGGAATTGTACGCGCGACGGGACCGAAGGAATACGCGGCTGGGACTTGAACGCATAACCAGAACAAAGCAATACGCGGCTGGGACTTGTACGCATAACGAGACCGAAGCAACACGCGGCTGGAACTTGTACGCATAACGATATCGAATCAATACGCGGCTGGAACTTGTACGCATAATGAGACCGACGCAACACGCGGCTGGAACTTATACGCTCGACGAGACCGAAGCAATACGCTGCTGGGACTTGTACGCTCGACGAGACTGAAGCAATACGCGGCTGGAACTTGTACGCATAACGAGACCGCAGCTATACGCGCCTTGGACTTGTACGCTCGACGAGACCGAAGCAATACGCGGCTGGAACTTGTACGCTCGACGAGACCGAAGCAATACAAGACTGGGACTTGTACGCGTAACGAGACCGAAGCAATACACGGCTGGAATTGTACGCGCGACGGGACCGAAGCAATACGCGGCTGGGACTTGAACGCATAACCAGAACAAAGCAATACGCGGCTGGGACTTGTACGCATAACGAGACCGAAGCAACACGCGGCTGGAACTTGTACGCATAACGATATCGAATCAATACGCGGCTGGAACATGTACGCATAATGAGACCGACGCAACACGCGGCTGGAACTTATACGCTCGACGAGACCGAAGCAATACGCTGCTGGGACTTGTACGCTCGACGAGACTGAAGCAATACGCGGCTGGAACTTGTACGCATAACGAGACCGCAGCTATACGCGCCTTGGACTTGTACGCTCGACGAGACCGAAGCAATACGCGGCTGGAACTTGTACGCATAACGAGACCGAAGCAATACGCTGCTGGTACTTGTACGTTCGACGAGACCGAAGCAATACGCGGATGGAACCTGTACGCGCGACGAGTCCGAAGCAATACGCGGCTCGGACTTGTACGCATAACGAGACCGAAGCAATACGCGTCTGCAACTTGTACGCGCGACGCGAACGAAGCAACACGCGGCTGGGACTTGTACGCATAACCAGAACAAAGCAATACGCGGCTGGAACTTGCACGCATAACGAGACCGAAGAAATACGCGGCTGGGACTTGTACGCTCCACGAGACCGAAGCAATACACGGCAGCGACATGTACGCATAACGAGACCGAAGCAATACGCAGCTGGATCTCGTACGCAAAACGAGACCGAAGCAATACACGGCTGGGACTTGTGCTCATAACGCGACCGAAGCATTACGCGGCTAGGACTTGCACCCTCGACGAGACCGAAGCACTACCCGTCTGGAACTTGCACGCATAACGAGACCGAAGCAACATGCGGGTGAAGCTTGTACGCTCGACGGGACTGAAGCATTACGCGGCTGGAACTCGAAAGCATAAAGAGACCGAAGCAATACGCGGCTGGGACTTGTACGCTCGACGAGACCGAAGCAATACGCGCCTTGAACTTGTACGCTCGACGAGACCGAGGCAATACCCGGCTGGGACTTGCACGTATAACGAGAACAAAGCAATACGCGGCTGGGACTTGTACGCATAACGAGACCGTAGCAATACGCGGCTGGAACTTGTACGCTCGACGAGGCCGAAGGAATACGCGGCTGGGACCTGTATGCATAACGAGACCGAAGCAATACGCAGCTGGAACTTGTACGCTCGACGAGATCGAAGCAATACGCGGCTGGAACTTGTACGCTCGACGAGACCGAAGCAACACGCGGCTGGGTCTTGAACGCATAATGAGAACAAAGCAATACGCGGCTGGGACTTGTACGCATAACGAGACCGAAGCAACGCGCTGCTGGAACTTGTTCGCTCGACGAGACCGAGGCATTACACGGCTGGGACATGTACGCGCGACGAGAACGAAGCAATACGTATCTGGGACTTGAACGCATAACCAGAACAAAGCAATACGCGGCTGGGACTTGTACGCTCGACGAGACCGAAGCAATACGCGGCTGAAACTTGTACGCACAACGAGACCGAAGCAATACGCGGCTGGAACTTGTACGCATAACGAGACCGAAGCGATACGCTGCTGGAACTTGTACGCTCGACGAGACCGAAGCAATACGCGCCTTGAACTTGTACGCTCGACGAGACCGAGGCAATACCCGGCTGGGACTTGCACGCACAACGAGACCAAATCATTACGCGGCTGGAACTTGTACGCTCGACGAGACCGAAGCAATACGCGGCTGGAATTTGCACGCATAACGAGACCGAAGCAATACGCGGCTGGACCTTGGACGCATAACGAGACCGAAGCAATACGCGGCTGGAACTTGTACGCTCGACAATGCCGAAGCAATACGCGGGTGGGACTTGTACGCTCGAAGAGACTGAAGCAATACGCGGCTGGAACTTGCACGCATAACGAGACCGAAGCAACGCGCTGCTGGAACTTGTTCGCTCGACGAGACCGAGGCATTACACGGCTGGGACATGTACGCGCGACGAGAACGAAGCAATACGTATCTGGGACTTGAACGCATAACCAGAACAAAGCAATACGCGGCTGGGACTTGTACGCTCGACGAGACCGAAGCAATACGCGGCTGAAACTTGTACGCACAACGAGACCGAAGCAATACGCGGCTGGAACTTGTACGCATAACGAGACCGAAGCGATACGCTGCTGGAACTTGTACGCTCGACGAGACCGAAGCAATACGCGCCTTGAACTTGTACGCTCGACGAGACCGAGGCAATACCCGGCTGGGACTTGCACGCACAACGAGACCAAATCATTACGCGGCTGGAACTTGTACGCTCGACGAGACCGAAGCAATACGCGGCTGGAATTTGCACGCATAACGAGACCGAAGCAATACGCGGCTGGACCTTGGACGCATAACGAGACCGTAGCAATACGCGGCTGGAACTTGTACGCTCGACGAGGCCGAAGGAATACGCGGCTGGGACCTGTATGCATAACGAGACCGAAGCAATACGCAGCTGGAACTTGTACGCTCGACGAGATCGAAGCAATACGCGGCTGGAACTTGTACGCTCGACGAGACCAAGGCAATACCCGGCTGGGACTTGCACGCATAACGAGAACAAAGCAATACGCGGCTGGGACTTGTACGCATAACGAGACCGAAGCAACGCGCTGCTGGAACTTGTTCGCTCGACGAGACCGAGGCAATACCCGGCTGGGACTTGAACGCATAACCAGAACAAAGCAGTACGCGGCTGGGATTTGTACGCTTGACGAGACCGTAGCAATACGCGGCTGGAACTTGTACGCTCGACGAGGCCGAAGGAATACGCAGCTGGAACTTGTACGCTCGACGAGACCGAAGGAATACGCGGCTGGGACTTGTACGCATAACGAGTCCGCAGCTATACGCGCCTAGGACTTGTATGCTCGACGAGACCGAAGCAATACGCGGCTGGAGCTTGTACGCATAACGAGATCGAAGCAATACGCGGCTGGAACTTGTTTGCATAACAAGACCGAAGCAACACGCGGCTGGAACTTGTACGCTCGACGAGGCCGAAGGAATACGCGGCTGGGACCTGTACGCATAACGAGACCGAAGCAATACGCTGCTGGTACTTGTACGCTCGACGAGACCGAAGCAATACACGGCTGGAACTTGTACGCTCGACGAGACCGAAGCAACACGCGGCTGGGTCTTGAACGCATAATGAGAACAAAGCAATACGCGGCTGGGACTTGTACGCATAACGAGACCGAAGCAACGCGCTGCTGGAACTTGTCCGCTCGACGAGACCGAGGCAATACCCGGCTGGGACTTGAACGCACAACGAGAACAAAGCTATACAGGGCTGGGACTTGTACGCATAACGAGACCGAAGCAATACGCGTCTGCAACTTGTACGCTCCACGAGACCGAAGCAATACACGGCAGGGATCTTGTACGCATAACGCGACCGAAGCTATACGCGGCTGGGCCTTGTACGCCCGACGAGCCTAAAGCAATACTCGTCTGGAACTTGCACGCATAACAAGACCGAAGCAACACGCGGTTGGAACTAGTACACTCGACGAGACCGAAGCAATACACGGCTGGGACATGTACGCGTAACGAGACTGAAGCAATACGCGGCTGGAACTTGCACGCATAACGACACCGAAGCAATACGCTGCTGGTACTTGTACGCTCGACGAGACCGAAGCAATAAACGGCTGGACCTTGTACGCTCCGCGAGTCCGAAGCAATACGCGGCTGAAACTTGTTCGCTCGACGAGACCGTAGCAATACGCGGCTGGGCCTTGTACGCATAACGAGAATAAAGCAATACCTGGCTGGGTCTTGTACGCATAACGAGACCGAAGCAATACGCTGCTGGTACTTGTACGTTCGACGAGACCGAAGCAATACGCGGCTGGAACTTGTACGCTCGACGAGACCGAAGGAATACGCGGCTGGGACTTGTACGCATAACGAGACCGAAGCAACACGCGGTTGGAACTAGTACACTGGACGAGACCGAAGCAATACACGGCTGGGACATGTACGCGTAACGAGACTGAAGCAATACGCGGCTGGAACTTGCACGCATAACGAAACCGAAGCAATACGCTGCTGGTACTTGTACGCTCGACAATACCGAAGCAATACACGGCAGGGATCTTGTACGCATAACGCGACCGAAGCAATACGAGGCTAGGACTTGTACCCTCGACGAGACCGAGCAATATGCGTCTGGAACTTGCACCCATAACGAGACCGAAGCGACACGCGGTTGGAACTAGTACACTGGACGAGACCGAAGCAATACACGGCTGGGACATGTACGCGTAACGAGACTGAAGCAATACGCGGCTGGAACTTGCACGCATAACGAAACCGAAGCAATACGCTGCTGGTACTTGTACGCTCGACGAGACCGAAGCAATACACGGCTGGACCTTGTACGCTCCGCGAGACCGAAGCAATACGCGGCTGAAACTTGTACGGTCGACGAGACCGTAGCAATACGCGGCTGGGCCTTGTACGCATAACGAGAATAAAGCAATACCTGGCTGGGTCTTGTACGCATAACGAGACCGAAGCAATACGCTGCTGGTACTTATACGCTCGACGAGACCGAAGCAATACACGGCTGGAACTTGTACGCTCGGCGAGACCGAAGCAACACGCGGCTGGGTCTTGAACGCATAATGAGAACAAAGCAATACGCGGCTGGGACTTGTACGCATAACGAGACCGAAGCAACGCGCTGCTGGAACTTGTTCGCTCGACGAGACCGAGGCATTACACGGCTGGGACATGTACGCGCGACGAGAACGAAGCAATACGTATCTGGGACTTGAACGCATAACCAGAACAAAGCAATACGCGGCTGGGACTTGTACGCTCGACGAGACCGAAGCAATACGCGGCTGAAACTTGTACGCACAACGAGACCGAAGCAATACGCGGCTGGAACTTGTACGCATAACGAGACCGAAGCGATACGCTGCTGGAACTTGTACGCTCGACGAGACCGAAGCAATACGCGGATGGAACTTGTGCGCTCCACGAGACCGAAGCAATACGCGGCTGGGACTTGCGCGCATAACGACACCGAAGCAACGCGCTGCTGGAACTTGTACGCTCGACGAGACCGAAGCAATACGCGGCTGGAACTTGCACGCACAACGAGACCAAATCATTACGCGGCTGGAACTTGTACGCTCGACGAGACCGAAGCAATACGCGGCTGGAATTTGCACGCATAACGAGACCGAAGCAATACGCGGCTGGACCTTGGACGCATAACGAGACCGAAGCAATACGCGGCTGGAACTTGTACGCTCGACAATGCCGAAGCAATACGCGGGTGGGACTTGTACGCTCGAAGAGACTGAAGCAATACGCGGCTGGAACTTGCACGCATAACGAGACCGAAGCAATACGCGGCTGGAACTTGTACGCATAACGAGACCGAAGCGATACGCTGCTGGTACTTATACGTTCCACGAGACCGAAGCAATACACGTCTGGGACATGTACGCGTAACGAGACCGAAGCAATACGTGGCTGGAGAATGTTCGCTCGACGAGAACAAAGCAATAGGCGGCTGGGACTTTTACGCATAACGACACCGAAGCAATACGCTGCTGGAACTTGTACGCTCGACGAGACCGAAGCAATACGCGGCTGGGAATTGTACGCTCGACGAGACCGATGCAATACGCGGCTGGGACTTGTACGCGTAACGAGACAGAAGCAATATGCCGCTGGAACTTGTACGCGTAACGAGACCGAAGCAATATGCGTCTGCAGCTTGTACGCTCGACGAGACCGAAGCAATACGCGGCTGGAACTTGTACGTTCGACGAGACCGTAGCAATACGCGGCTGGGCCTTGTACGCATAACGAGAATAAAACAATACGCGGCTTGGACTTCTAGGCATAACGAGACCGAAGCAATACGTGGCTGGGACTTGTACGCTCAACGAGAACAAAGCAATAGGCGGCTGGGACTTTTACGCATAACGACACCGAAGCTATACGCTGCTGGAACTTGTACGCTCGACGAGACCGAAGCAATACGCGGCTGGAACTTGCACGCATAACGACACCGAAGCAAAGCGCAGTTGGAACTTATACGCTCCACGAGACCGAAGCTATACGCGGCTAGAACTTGTACGCTCGACGAGACCGAAGCAATACGCGGCTGGGACTTGTACGCTCGACGAGACCGAAGCAATTCGCGGCTGGAACTTGTACGCGTTACGAGACCGAAGCAATACGCGGCTGGAACTTGTACGCTCGACGAGACCGAAGGAATACGCGGCTGAAACTTGTGTGCATAACGAGATCGAAGCAAAACGCGGCTGGGACTTGTACTGATAACGACACCGAAGCAATACGCTGCTGGAACTTGTACGCTCGACGAGACCGAAGGAATACGCGGCTGAAACTTGTATGCATAACGAGATCGAAGCAATACGCGGCTGGGACTTGTACTGATAACGACACCGAAGCAATACGCTGCTGGAACTTGTACGCTCGACGAGACCGAAGCAATACGCGGCTGAAACTTGTATGCATAACGAGATCGAAGCAATACGCGGCTGGGACTTGTACTTATAACGACACCGAAGCAATACGCTGCTGGAACTTGTACGCTCGACGAGACCGAAGCAATACACGGCTGGGGCTTGTACGCGTAACGAGACAGAAGCAATATGCGGCTGGAACTTGTACGCGTAACGAGACCGAAGCAATATGCGTCTGCAGCTTGTACGCTCGACGAGACCGAAGCAATACGCGGCTCGGACTTGTACGCATAACCAGAACAAAGTAATACACGGCTGGGACTTGTACGCATAACGCGACCAAAGCAATAGCGGTTGGGACTTGTACGCTCGACGAGACCGAAGCAACACGCGGCTGGGACTTGTACGCTCGACGGGACCTAAGCAATGCGCGGATGGAACTTGCACGCATAACGAGACCGAAGCAATACGCGGCTGGAACTTGTACGCTCGACGAGACCGAAGCATTACACGGCTGGGACATGTACGCGCGACGAGAACGAAGCAATACGTATCTGGGACTTGAACGCATAACCAGAACAAAGCAATACGCGGCTGGGACTTGTACGCTCGACGAGACCGAAGCAATACGCGGCTGAAACTTGTACGTACAACGAGACCGAAGCAATACGCGGCTGGAACTTGTACGCATAACGAGACCGAAGCGATACGCTGCTGGAACTTGTACGTTCGACCAGACCGAAGCAATACGCGGCTGGGAATTGTACGCTCGACGAGACCGAAGCAATACGCGGCTGGGACTTGCACGCATAACGACACCGAAGCAACGCGCGGCTGGAACTTGTACGCTCCACGAGACCGAAGCAATACGCGGCTGGGAATTGCACGCTCGACGAGACCGAAGCAATGCGCGGCTGGAACTTGCACGCATAACGAGACCGAAGCAATACGCGGCTGGAACTTGTACGCATAACGAGACCGAAGCAATACGCTGCTGGAACTTGTACGCGCGACGAAACCAAAGCAATACACGGCTTGCGCTTGTACGCTCGACGAGACCGAAGCAATACGCGGCTGGAACTTGTACGTTCGACGAGACCGTAGCAATACGCGGCTGGGCCTTGTACGCATAACGAGAATAAAACAATACGCGGCTTGGACTTCTACGCATAACGAGACCGAAGCAATACGTGGCTGGGACTTGTACGCTCAACGAGAACAAAGCAATAGGCGGCTGGGACTTTTACGCATAACGACACCGAAGCTATACGCTGCTGGAACTTGTACGCTCGACGAGACCGAAGCAATACGCGGCTGGAACTTGCACGCATAACGACACCGAAGCAAAGCGCAGTTGGAACTTATACGCTCCACGAGACCGAAGCAATACGCGGCTGGAACTTGTGCGCTCCACGAGACCGAAGCAATACGCGGCTGGGACTTGTACGCTCGACGAGACTGAAGCAATTCGCGGCTGGAACTTGTACGCGTTACGAGACCGAAGCAATACACGGCTGGGACTTGTACGCGTAACGAGACAGAAGCAATATGCGGCTGGAACTTGTACGCGTAACGAGACCGAAGCAATATGCGTCTGCAGCTTGTACGCTCGACGAAGCCGAAGGAATACGCGGCTGGGACTTGTACGCATAACTGGAACAAAGTAATACGCGGCTGGAACTTGTACGCTCGACGAGACCGAAGCAATTCTCGGCTGGAACTTGTACGCTCGACGCGACCGAAGCAATACGCGGCTGGAACTTGTACACTCGCCGAGACCGAAGCAATACACGGCTGGAACTTGTATCCTCCACGAGAGCGAAGCAATACGCGGCTGGAACTTGTACGCGCGACGAGATCGATGCAATACGCGGCTGGGACTTGAACGCATAACCAGAACAAAGCAATACGCGGCTGGGACTGGTACGCATAACGAGACCGAAGCAATACGCTGCTGGTACTTGTACGCTCGACGAGACCGAAGCAATACGCGCCTGGAACATGTACGCTCGATGTGACCGAAGCAACACGCGGCTGGAACTTGCACGCATATCGAGACCGAAGCAAAACGCGGCTGGAACTTGTACGCTCGACGAGACCGTAGCAATACGCGGCTAGGACTTGTACGCATAACGAGACAGAAGCAATACGCGGCTGCAACTTGTACGCTCGAAGAGACCGAAGCAATACGCGGCTGGAACTTGTACGCTCGACGAGACCGAAGCAATACGCGGCTGGAACATGTACGCTCGATGTGACCGAAGCAATACGCGGCTGCGACTTGTACGCATAACGAGACAGAAGCAATACGCGGCTGGAACTTGGACGCATAACGAGACCGAAGCAATACGCGGCTGGGACTTGTACGCTCGATAATGCCGAAGCAATACGCGGGTGGGACTTGTACGCTCGAAGAGACTGAAGCAACACTCGGCTGGAACTTGCACGCATAACGAGACCGAAGCAATACACTGCTGGTACTTGTACGCTCGACGAGACCGAAGCAATACGCGGCTGGAACATGTACGCTCGACGAGACCGAAGCAATTCTCGGCTGGAACTTGTACCCTCGACGCTACCGAAGCAATACGCGGCTGGAACTCGAACGCATAACGAGACCGCAGCTATACGCGGCTGGGACTTGTACGCATAACGAGACCGAAGCAACACGCGGCTGGAACTTGTACGCTCGACGAGACCGAAGCAATACGCGGCTGAAACTTGTACGTACAACGAGACCGAAGCAATACGCGGCTGGAACTTGTACGCATAACGAGACCGAAGCGATACGCTGCTGGAACTTGTACGTTCGACCAGACCGAAGCAATACGCGGCTGGGAATTGTACGCTCGACGAGACCGAAGCAATACGCGGCTGGGACTTGCACGCATAACGACACCGAAGCAACGCGCGGCTGGAACTTGTACGCTCCACGAGACCGAAGCAATACGCGGCTGGGAATTGCACGCTCGACGAGACCGAAGCAATGCGCGGCTGGAACTTGCACGCATAACGAGACCGAAGCAATACGCGGCTGGAACTTGTACGCATAACGAGACCGAAGCAATACGCTGCTGGAACTTGTACGCGCGACGAAACCAAGGCAATACACGGCTTGCGCTTGTACGCTCGACGAGACCGAAGCAATACGCGGCTGGAACTTGTACGTTCGACGAGACCGTAGCAATACGCGGCTGGGCCTTGTACGCATAACGAGAATAAAACAATACGCGGCTTGGACTTCTACGCATAACGAGACCGAAGCAATACGTGGCTGGGACTTGTACGCTCAACGAGAACAAAGCAATAGGCGGCTGGGACTTTTACGCATAACGACACCGAAGCTATACGCTGCTGGAACTTGTACGCTCGACGAGACCGAAGCAATACGCGGCTGGAACTTGCACGCATAACGACACCGAAGCAAAGCGCAGTTGGAACTTATACGCTCCACGAGACCGAAGCAATACGCGGCTGGAACTTGTGCGCTCCACGAGACCGAAGCAATACGCGGCTGGGACTTGTACGCTCGACGAGACTGAAGCAATTCGCGGCTGGAACTTGTACGCGTTACGAGACCGAAGCAATACACGGCTGGGACTTGTACGCGTAACGAGACAGAAGCAATATGCGGCTGGAACTTGTACGCGTAACGAGACCGAAGCAATATGCGTCTGCAGCTTGTACGCTCGACGAAGCCGAAGGAATACGCGGCTGGGACTTGTACGCATAACTGGAACAAAGTAATACGCGGCTGGAACTTGTACGCTCGACGAGACCGAAGCAATTCTCGGCTGGAACTTGTACGCTCGACGCGACCGAAGCAATACGCGGCTGGAACTTGTACACTCGCCGAGACCGAAGCAATACACGGCTGGAACTTGTATCCTCCACGAGAGCGAAGCAATACGCGGCTGGAACTTGTACGCGCGACGAGATCGATGCAATACGCGGCTGGGACTTGAACGCATAACCAGAACAAAGCAATACGCGGCTGGGACTGGTACGCATAACGAGACCGAAGCAATACGCTGCTGGTACTTGTACGCTCGACGAGACCGAAGCAATACGCGCCTGGAACATGTACGCTCGATGTGACCGAAGCAACACGCGGCTGGAACTTGCACGCATATCGAGACCGAAGCAAAACGCGGCTGGAACTTGTACGCTCGACGAGACCGTAGCAATACGCGGCTAGGACTTGTACGCATAACGAGACAGAAGCAATACGCGGCTGCAACTTGTACGCTCGAAGAGACCGAAGCAATACGCGGCTGGAACTTGTACGCTCGACGAGACCGAAGCAATACGCGGCTGGAACATGTACGCTCGATGTGACCGAAGCAATACGCGGCTGCGACTTGTACGCATAACGAGACAGAAGCAATACGCGGCTGGAACTTGGACGCATAACGAGACCGAAGCAATACGCGGCTGGGACTTGTACGCTCGATAATGCCGAAGCAATACGCGGGTGGGACTTGTACGCTCGAAGAGACTGAAGCAACACTCGGCTGGAACTTGCACGCATAACGAGACCGAAGCAATACACTGCTGGTACTTGTACGCTCGACGAGACCGAAGCAATACGCGGCTGGAACATGTACGCTCGACGAGACCGAAGCAATTCTCGGCTGGAACTTGTACCCTCGACGCTACCGAAGCAATACGCGGCTGGAACTCGAACGCATAACGAGACCGCAGCTATACGCGGCTGGGACTTGTACGCATAACGAGACCGAAGCAACACGCGGCTGGAACTTGTACGCTCGACGAGACCGAAGCAATACGCGGCTGGAACTTGTACGCTTGACGAGACCGAAGCAACACGCGGCTGGAACTTGCACGCATAACGAGACCGAAGCAAAACGCGGCTGGAACTTGTACGCTCGACGAGACCGTAGCAATACGCGGCTGGAACTTGTACGCTCGACGAGACCGAAGGAATACGCGGCTGGGACTTGTACGCATAACGAGACAGAAGCAATACGCGGCTGCAACTTGTACGCTCGAAGAGTCCGAAGCAATACGCGGCTGGAACTTGTACGCTCGACGAGACCGAAGCAATACGCGGCTGAAACTTGTACGCATAACGAGATCGAAGCAATACGCGGCTGGTATTTGTACGCATAACGAGACCGAAGCAATACGCTGCTGGAACTTGTACGCGCGACGAGACCGAAGCAATACACGGCTGGGACATGTACGCGTAACGAGACCGAAGCAATACGCGGCTGGAACTTGAACGCATAACGACACCGAAGCAATACGCTGCTGGTACTTGTACGCTCGACGAGACCGAAGCAATACACGGCTGGACCTTGTACGCTCCGCGAGACCGAAGCAATACGCGGCTGGAACTTGTACGTTCGACGAGACCGAAGCAATACGCGGCTGGAACTTGTACGCATAACGAGACCGAAGCAACACGCGGCTGGAACTTGTACGCACGACGAGACCGAAGCAATACGCGGCTGGAACTTGTACACTCGCCGAGACCGAAGCAATACACGGCTGGAACTTGTATCCTCCACGAGAGCGAAGCAATACGCGGCTGGAACTTGTACGCGCGACGAGATCGATGCAATACGCGGCTGGGACTTGAACGCATAACCAGAACAAAGCAATACGCGGCTGGGACTGGTACGCATAACGAGACCGAAGCAATACGCGGCTGGGACTTGTACGCTTGACGAGACCGAAGCAAAACGCGGCTGGAGCTTGTACGCTCCACGAGACCGAAGCAGTACGCGGCTGGGACTTGTACGCTCGACGAGACCGAAGGAATACGCGGCTGGGACTTGTACGCATAACGAGAACAAAGCAATACGCGGCTGGATCTTGTACCCTCCACTAGCCCGAAGCAATACGCGGCTGGGAGTTGTACGCTCGACGATGCCGAAGCAATACGCGGCTGGAACATGTACCCTCGATGAGACCGAAGCAATACGCGGCTGGAAATTGCACGCATAACGAGATCGAAGCAATATGCTGCTGGGACTTGTACGCATAACGACACCGAAGCAATACGCTGCTGGAACTTGTACGCTCGACGAGACCGAAGCAATACGCGGCTGGAACTTGTACGCTCCACGAGACCGAAGCAATATGCGGCTGGAACTTGTACGCTCGAAGAGACCGAAGGAATACGCGGCTGGGACTTGTGCGCTCGACGAGACCGAAGCAATACGCGTCTGGAACTCGCCCGCATAACGAGACCGAAGCAATACGCGGCTGGGACTTGTACGCTCGACGAGACTGAAGCAATTCGCGGCTGGAACTTGTACGCGTTACGAGACCGAAGCAATGCGCGGCTGGAACTTGTACGCTCGAAGAGACCGAAGGAATACGCGGCTGGGACTTGTACGCTCGACGATGCCGAAGCAATACGCGGCTGGAACATGTACCCTCGATGAGACCGAAGCAATACGCGGCTGGAAATTGCACGCATAACGACACCGAAGCAAAACGCGGCTTGAACTTGAACGCTCGACGAGACCGTAGCAGTACGCGGCTGGGACTTGTACGCTCGACGAGACCGAAGCAATACGCGGCTGGAACTTGCACGCATAACGAGACCGAAGCAACACGCGGCTGGAACTTGCACGCATAACGAGACCAAAGCAATGCGCGGCTGGGACTTGTACGCGTAACGAGACCGAAGCAATACGCTGCTGGTACCTGCACGCATAACGAGACCGAAGCAATACCTGGCTGGAACTTGTACGCTCCACGATACCGAAGCAATACGCGGCTGGAACTTGTACGCTCGATGAGACCGAAGCAATACGCGGCTGGAACTTGCACGCATAACGAGATCGAAGCAATACGCTGCTGGGACTTGTACGCATAACGACACCGAAGCAATACGCTGCTGGAACTTGTACGCTCGACGAGACCGAAGCAATACGCGGCTGGAACTTGTACGCTCCACGGGACCGAAGCAATATGCGGCTGGAACTTGTACGCTCGAAGAGACCGAAGGAATACGCGGCTGGGACTTGTGCGCTCGACGAGACCGAAGCAATACGCGTCTGGAACTCGCCCACATAACGAGACCGAAGCAATACGCGGCTGGGACTTGTACGCTCGACGAGACTGAAGCAATTCGCGGCTGGAACTTGTACGCGTTACGAGACCGAAGCAATGCGCGGCTGGAACTTGTACGCTCGAAGAGACCGAAGGAATACGCGGCTGGGACTTGTACGCTCGACGAGACCGAAGCAATACACGGCTGGGACTTGTACGCATAACTGGAACAAAGTAATACGCGGCTGGAACTTGTGCGCTCGACGAGACCGAAGCAATACGCGTCTGGAACTCGCCCGCATAACGAGACCGAAGCAAGATGCGGCTGGAACTTGTACGCGTAACGAGACCGAAGCAATATGCGTCTGAAACTCGCACGCATAACGAGACCGAAGCAACACGCGGCTGGACCTTGTACGCGCGACGAGACCGAAGCAATACGCGGCTGGGACTTGAACGCACAACCAGAACGAAGCAATACGCGGCTGGGAATTGTACGCATAACGAGACCGAAGCAATACGCTGCTGGAACATGTACGCTCGACGAGACCGAAGCAATACGCAGCTGGAACTTGCACGCACAACGAGACCGAAGCAACGCGCGGCTGGAACATGAACGCTCGATGAGACCGAAGCAATACGCGGCTGGAACTTGCACGCATAACGAGACCGAAGCAAAACGCGGCTAGGACATGTACACGCGTCGAGACCGAAGCAATACGCGGCTGGGACTTGAACGCATAACCAGAACAAAGCAATACGCGGCTGGAACTTGTACGCGTTACGAGACCGAAGCAATACGCCGCTGGGCCTTGTACGCTCCGCGAGACCGAAGCAATACGCCGCTGGGCCTTGTATGCTCCGCGAGACCGAAGCAATACGCGGCTGGAACTTGTACGCTCGACGAGACCGTAGCAATACGCGGCTGGGCCTTGTACACATAACGAGAATAAAGCAATACCTGGCTGGGTCTTGTACGCAAAACGAGACCGAAGCAATACCCTGCTGGTACTTGTACGTTCGACGAGGCCGAAGTAATACGCGGCTGGAACTTGTACGCATAACGAGATCGAATCAATACGCGGCTGGAACTTGTACGCATAACGAGACCGACGCAACACGCGGCTGGAACTTATACGCTCGACGAGACCGAAGCAATACGCTGCTGGGACTTGTACGCTCGACGAGACTGAAGCAATACGCGGCTGGAACTTGTACGCATAACGAGACCGCAGCTATACGCGCCTTGGACTTGTACGCTCGACGAGACCGAAGCAATACGCGGCTGGAACTTGTACGCTCGACGAGACCGAAGCAATACAAGACTGGGACTTGTACGCGTAACGAGACCGAAGCAATACACGGCTGGAATTGTACGCGCGACGAGACCGAAGCAATACGCGGCTGGGACTTGAACGCATAAACAGAACAAAGCAATACGCGGCTGGGACTTGTTCGCATAACGAGACCGAAGCAATACGCGGCTGGAACTTGCACGCTCGACGACACCGAAGCAATACGCGGCTGCAACTTGCACGCATAACGAGACCGAAGCAATACCTGGCTGGAACTTGTACGCTCGACGAGACCGAAGCAATATGCGGCTGGAATTGTACGCGCGACGGGACCGAAGCAATACGCGGCTGGGACTTGTACGCAAAACGAGGCCGAAGCAATACACGTCTGGGACTTGTACGCATAAAGCGACCAAAGCAATACGCGGCTGGAACTTGTACGCTCGACGAGACCGAAGCAATATGCGTCTGCAGCTTGTACGCTCGACGAAGCCGAAGGAATACGCGGCTGGGACTTGTACGCATAACGAGAAGAAAGCAATACGCGGCTAGGACTTGTACGCTCGACGAGACCGAAGCAATACACGGCTGGACCTTGTACGCTCCGCGAGACCGAAGCAATACGCGGCTGGAACTTGTACGTTCGACGAGACCGAAGCAATACGCGGCTGGAACTTGTACGCATAACGAGACCGAAGCAATACGTGGCTGGATCTTGTACCCTCCACTAGCCCGAAGCAATACGCGGCTGGGAGTTGTACGCTCGACGATGCCGAAGCAATACGCGGCTGGGACTTGTACGCTCGACGAGACCGAAGCAATACGCGTCTGGAACTTGCACGCATAACGAGACCGAAGGAACACGCGGCTGGAACTGGCACGCATAACGAGACCGAAGCAATACACTGCTGGTACTTGTACGCTCGACGAGACCGAAGCAATACGCGGGTGGAACATGTACCCTCGATGAGACCGAAGCAATACGCGGCTGGAAATTGCACGCATAACGACACCGAAGCAAAACGCGGCTTGAACTTGAACGCTCGACGAGACCGTAGCAGTACGCGGCTGGGACTTGTACGCTCGACGAGACCGAAGCAATACGCGGCTGGAACTTGCACGCATAACGAGACCGAAGCAACACGCGGCTGGAACTTGCACGCATAACGAGACCGAAGCAATACGCGCGTGGGACTTGTACGCATAACGAGACCGAAGCAACACGCGGCTGGAACTTGCACGCATAACGAGACCGAAGCAATACACTGCTGGTACTTGTACGCTCGTCGGGACCGAAGCTATACGCGGCTGGAACATGTACGCTCGATGAGACCGAAGCAATACGCGGCTGGAACTTGCACGCATAACGAGACCGAAGCAAAACGCGGCTGGAACTTGTACGCTCGACGAGACCGAAGCAATACGCGGCTGAAACTTGTACGCATAACGAGATCGAAGCAATACGCGACTGGTATTTGTACGCATAACGAGACCGAAGCAATACGCTGCTGGAACTTGTACGCGCGACGAGACCGAAGCAATACACGGCTGGGACATGTACGCGTAACGAGACCGAAGCAATACGCGGCTGGAACTTGCACGCATAACAACACCGAAGCAATACGCTGCTGGTACTTGTACGCTCGACGAGACCGAAGCAATACACGGCTGGACCTTGTACGCTCCGCGAGACCGAAGCAATACGCGGCTGGAACTTGTACGTTCGACGAGACCGAAGCAATACGCGGCTGGAACTTGTACGCATAACGAGACCGAAGCAACACGCGGCTGGAACTTGTACGCACGACGAGACCGAAGCAATACGCGGCTGGACCTTGTACGCATAACGAGATCGAAGTAATACGCGGCTGGAACTTGTACGCATAACGAGACCGAAGCAATACGCTGCTGGTACTTGTACGCTCGACGAGACCGAAGCAATACACGGCTGGAACTTGTACGCTCGACGAGACCGAAGCAACACGCGGCTGGGTCTTGAACGCATAATGAGAACAAAGCAATACGCGGCTGGGACTTGTACGCATAACGAGACCGAAGCAACGCGCTGCTGGGACTTGTTCGCTCGCCGAGACCGAGGCAATACCCGGCTGGGACTTGAACGCATAACCAGAATAAAGCAATACGCGGCTGGGACTTGTACGCATAACGAGACCGTAGCAATACGCGGCTGGAACTTGTACGCTCGACGAGGCCGAAGGAATACGCGGCTGGGACCTGTAAGCATAAAGAGACCGAAGCAATACGCGGCTGGGACTTGTACGCCCGACGAGCCTGAAGCAATACTCGTCTGGAACTTGCACGCATAACGAGATTGAAGCAATACGCGGCTGGAACTTGTACGCATAACAAGACCGAAGCAACACGCGGCTGGAACTTGTACGCTCGACGAGACCGAAGCAATACGCGGCTGGAACTTGTACGCTTGACGAGACCGAAGCAATACGCGGCTGGAGCTTGTACGCATTACGAGACCGCAGCTATAAGCGCCTAGGTCTTGTATGCCCGACGAGACCGAAGCAATATGCGGCTGGAGCTTGTACGCATAACGAGATTGAAGCAATACGCGGCTGGAACTTGTACGCATAACAAGACCGAAGCAACACGCGGCTGGAACTTGTACGCTCGACGAGAACGAAGCAATACGCGGCTGGAACTTGTACGCCCGACGAGACCGTGGCAATACCCGGCTGGGACTTGCACGCATAACGAGAACAAAGCAATACGCGGCTTCGACTTGTACGCATAACGAGACCGTAGCAATACGCGGCTGGAACTTGTACACTCGACGAGGCCGAAGGAATACGCGGCTGGGACCTGTACGCATAACGAGACCGAAGCAATACGCTGCTGGTACTTGCACGCCCGACGAGCCTGAAGCAATACTCGTCTGGAACTTGCACGCATAACGAGATTGAAGCAATACGCGGCTGGAACTTGTACGCATAACATGACCGAAGCAACACGCGGCTGGAACTTGTACGCTCGACGAGACCGAAGCAATACGCGGCTGGAACTTGTACGCTTGACGAGACCGAAGCAATACGCGGCAGGAGCTTGTACGCTCCACGAGACCGAAGCAATACGCGATTGGGACTTGTACGCTCGACGAGACTGAAGCGATACGCGGCTGGAACTTGTACGCATAACAAGACCGAAGCAACACGCGGTTGGAACTAGTACACTCGACGAGACCGAAGCAATACGCGGCTGGGACTTGTGCGCTCGACGAGACTGAAGAAATACGCGGCTGGAACTTGTACGCATAACGAGATCGAAGCAATACGCTGCTGGTACTTGTACGCTCGACGAGACTGAAGCAATACACGGCTGGGACTTGTACGCGTAACGAGACCGGAACAATACGCGGCTGGAACTTGTACGCTGGACGAGACCGAAGCAATACGCGGCTGGAACTTGTACGCATAACGAGATCGAAGCAAAACGCGGCTGGGACATGTACGCTCGACGAGAACGAAGCAATACGCGGCTGGAACTTGTACGCCCGACGAGACCGTGGCAATACCCGGCTGGGACTTGCACGCATAACGAGAACAAAGCAATACGCGGCTTCGACTTGTACGCATAACGAGACCGTAGCAATACGCGGCTGGAACTTGTACGCTCGACGAGGCCGAAGGAATACGCGGCTGGGACCTGTACGCATAACGAGACCGAAGCAATACGCGGCTGGGACTTGAACGCAAACGAGACCGAAGCAATACGCTGCTGGGGCTTGTACCCTCGACGAGACCGAAGCAACGCGCTGCTGGAACTTGTTCGCTCGACGAGACCGAGGCAATACCCGACTGGGACTTGAACGCATAACCAGAACAAAGCAATAAGCGGCTGGGATTTGTACGCATAACGAGACCGAAGCAATACACTGCTGGTACTTGTACGTTCCACGAGACCGAAGCAATACACGGCAGGGATCTTGTACGCATAACGCGACCGAAGCAATACGCGGCTAGGACTTGTACCCTCGACGAGACCGAGCAATACGCGTCTGGGACTTGCACGCATAGCGAGACCGAAGCAACTATGCGGGTGGATCTTGTACGCTTGACGAGAACGAAGCAATACGCGGCTGGAGATTGTACGCATTACGAGACCGCAGCTATACGCGCCTAGGTCTAGTATGCCCGACGAGACCGAAGCAATACGCGGCTGGAGCTTGTACGCATAACGAGATTGAAGCAATACGCGGCTGGAACTTGTACGCATAACAAGACCGATGCAACACGCGGCTGGAACTTGTACGCTTGACGAGACCGAAGCAACACGCGGCTGGAACTTGTACGCTCGACGAGACCGAGGCAATACCCGGCTGGGACTTGCACGCATAACGAGAACAAAGCAATACGCGGCTGGGACTTGTACGCATAACGAGACCGTAGCAATACGCGGCTGGAACTTGTACGCTCGACGAGGCCGAAGGAATACGCGGCTGGGACCTGTACGCATAACGAGACCGAAGCAATACGCTGCTGGTACTTGTACGCTCGACGAGACCGAAGCAATACACGGCTGGAACTTGTACGCTCGACGAGACCGAAGCAACACGCGGCTGGGTCTTGAACGCATAATGAGAACAAAGCAATACGCGGCTGGGACTTGTACGCATAACGAGACCGAAGCAACGCGCTGCTGGGACTTGTTCGCTCGCCGAGACCGAGGCAATACCCGGCTGGGACTTGAACGCATAACCAGAACAAAGCAATACGCGGCTGGGATTTGTACGCATAACGAGACCGAAGCAATACACTGCTGGTACTTGTACGTTCCACGAGACCGAAGCAATACACGGCAGGGATCTTGTACGCATAACGCGACCGAAGCAATACGCGGCTAGGACTTGTACCCTCGACGAGACCGAGCAATACGCGTCTGGGACTTGCACGCATAGCGAGACCGAAGCAACTATGCGGGTGGATCTTGTACGCTTGACGAGAACGAAGCAATACGCGGCTGGAGATTGTACGCATTACGAGACCGCAGCTATACGCGCCTAGGTCTAGTATGCCCGACGAGACCGAAGCAATACGCGGCTGGAGCTTGTACGCATAACGAGATTGAAGCAATACGCGGCTGGAACTTGTACGCATAACAAGACCGATGCAACACGCGGCTGGAACTTGTACGCTTGACGAGACCGAAGCAACACGCGGCTGGAACTTGTACGCTCGACGAGACCGAGGCAATACCCGGCTGGGACTTGCACGCATAACGAGAACAAAGCAATACGCGGCTGGGACTTGTACGCATAACGAGACCGTAGCAATACGCGGCTGGAACTTGTACGCTCGACGAGGCCGAAGGAATACGCGGCTGGGACCTGTACGCATAACGAGACCGAAGCAATACGCTGCTGGTACTTGTACGCTCGACGAGACCGAAGCAATACACGGCTGGAACTTGTACGCTCGACGAGACCGAAGCAACACGCGGCTGGGTCTTGAACGCATAATGAGAACAAAGCAATACGCGGCTGGGACTTGTACGCATAACGAGACCGAAGCAACGCGCTGCTGGGACTTGTTCGCTCGCCGAGACCGAGGCAATACCCGGCTGGGACTTGAACGCATAACCAGAACAAAGCAATACGCGGCTGGGATTTGTACGCATAACGAGACCGAAGCAATACACTGCTGGTACTTGTACGTTCCACGAGACCGAAGCAATACACGGCAGGGATCTTGTACGCATAACGCGACCGAAGCAATACGCGGCTAGGACTTGTACCCTCGACGAGACCGAGCAATACGCGTCTGGAACTTGCACGCATAACGAGACCGAAGCGACATGCGGATGGAACTTGTACGCTCCACGGGACTGAAGCATTACGCGGCTGAAACTCGTAAGCATAAAGAGACCGAAGCAATACGCGACTGGGCCTTGTACGCCCGACGAGCCTAAAGCAATACTCGTCTGGAACTTGCACGCATAACAAGACCGAAGCAACACGCGGTTGGAACTAGTACACTCGACGAGACCGAAGCAATACACGGCTGGGACATGTACGCGTAACGAGACTGAAGCAATACGCGGCTGGAACTTGCACGCATAACGAGACCGAAGCAATACACTGCTGGTACTTGTACGCTCGACGGGACCGAAGCTATACGCGGCTGGAACATGTACGCTCGATGAGACCGAAGCAATACGCGGCTGGAACTTGCACGCATAACGAGACCGAAGCAATACGCTGCTGGTACTTGTACGTTCGACGAGACCGAAGCAATACGCGGCTGGAACTTGTACGCTCGACGAGACCGAAGGAATACGCGGCTGGGACTTGTACACATAACGAGACCGC
The DNA here is from genome assembly GCA_943735885.1 of Stelis phaeoptera. Taxonomy (NCBI): domain Eukaryota; kingdom Metazoa; phylum Arthropoda; class Insecta; order Hymenoptera; family Megachilidae; genus Stelis; species Stelis phaeoptera. The sequence goes on from OX030931.1 coordinate 3,406,774, forward strand.
AGCTATACGCGCCTAGGACTTGTACGCTCGACGAGACCGAAGCAATACACGGCTGGACCTTGTACGCTCCGCGAGACCGAAGCAATACGCGGCTGGAACTTGTACGCTCGACGAGACCAAAGCAATACACGGCTGGAACTTGTACGCTCGACGAGACCGAAGCAATACGCGTCTGGAACTTGCACGCATACCGAGACCGAAGCAACACGCGGCTGGAACTTGCACGCATAACGAGACCGAAGCAATACACTGCTGGTACTTGTACGCTCGACGGGACCGAAGCTATACGCGGCTGGAACATGTACGCTCGATGAGACCGAAGCAATACGCGGCTGGAACTTGCACGCATAACGAGACCGAAGCAAAACGCGGCTGGAACTTGTACGCTCGACGAGACCGTAGCAATACGCGGCTGGAACTTGTACGCTCGACGAGACCGAAGGAATACGCGGCTGGGACTTGTACGCATAACGAGACAGAAGCAATACGCGGCTGCAACTTGTACGCTCGAAGAGACCGAAGCAATACGCGGCTGGAACTTGTACGCTCGACGAGACCGAAGCAATACGCGGCTGAAACTTGTACGCATAACGAGATCGAAGCAATACGCGGCTGGTATTTGTACGCATAACGAGACCGAAGCAATACGCTGCTAGAACTTGTACGCGCGACGAGACCGAAGCAATACACGGCTGGGACATGTACGCGTAACGAGACCGAAGCAATACGCGGCTGGAACTTGTACGCATAACGAGACCGAAGCAACACGCGGCTGGAACTTGTACGCTCGACGAGACCGAAGCAATACGCGGCTGGAGCTTGTACGCATAACGAGATCGAAGTAATACGCGGCTGGAACTTGTACGCATAACAAGACCGAAGCAACACGCGGCTGGAACTTGTACGCTCGACGAGACCGAAGCAATACGCGGCTGGAACTTGTACGCTTGACGAGACCGAAGCAAAACGCGGCTGGAGCTTGTACGCTCCACGAGACCGAAGCAGTACGCGGCTGGGACTTGTACGCTCGACGAGACCGAAGGAATACGGGGCTGGGACTTGTACGCATAACGAGAACAAAGCAATACGCGGCTGGATCTTGTACCCTCCACTAGCCCGAAGCAATACGCGGCTGGGAGTTGTACGCTCGACAATGCCGAAGCAATACGCGGCTGGGACTTGTACGCATAACGAGAACAAAGCAATACGCGGCTGGATCTTGTACCCTCCACTAGCCCGAAGCAATACGCGGCTGGGAGTTGTACGCTCGATGATGCCGAAGCAATACGCGGCTGGGACTTGTACGCTCGACGAGACCGAAGCAATACGCGTCTGGAAATTGCACGCATAACGAGACCAAAGGAACACGCGGCTGGAACTTGCACGCATAACGAGACCGAAGCAATACACTGCTGGTACTTGTACGCTCGAGGAGACCGAAGCAATACGCGGCTGGAACATGTACGCTCGATGAGACCGAAGCAATACGCGGCTGGACCTTGTACGCTCCGCGAGACCGAAGCAATACGCGGCTGAAACTTGTACGCATAACGAGATCGAAGCAATACGCGGCTGGTATTTGTACGCATAACGAGACCGAACCAATACGCTGCTGGAACTTGTACGCTCCGCGAGACCGAAGCAATACGCGGCTGAAACTTGTACGCATAACGAGACCGAAGCAATACGCTGCTGGTACTTGTACGCCCGACGAGCCTGAAGCAATACTCGTCTGGAACTTGCACGCATAACGAGAACAAAGCAATACGCGGCTGGGACTTGTACGCATAACGAGACCGTAGCAATACGCGGCTGGAACTTGTACGCTCGACGAGGCCGAAGGAATACGCGGCTGGGACCTGTACGCATAACGAGACCGAAGCAATACGCTGCTGGTACTTGTACGCCCGACGAGCCTGAAGCAATACTCGTCTGGAACTTGCACGCATAACGAGATTGAAGCAATACGCGGCTGGAACTTGTACGCATAACATGACCGAAGCAACACGCGGCTGGAGCTTGTACGCTCCACGAGACCGAAGCAATACGCGGCTGCGACTTGCACGCTCGACGAGACCGAAGGAATACGCGGCTGGGACTTGTGCGCATAACGAGACCGCAGCTATACGCGCCTAGGACTTGTATGCTCGACGAGACCGAAGCAATACGTATCTGGGACTTGAACGCATAACCAGAACAAAGCAATACGCGGCTGGGACTTGTACGCATAACGAGACCGAAGCAATACGCGGCTGGGGCTTGTACCCTCGACGAGACCGAAGCAATACGCGGCTGGAACTTGCACGCGTAACGAGACCGAAGCAATACGCGGCTGGAACTTGTACGCTCGACGAGATCGAAGCAAGACGCGGCTGGAACTTGCACGCATAACGAGATCGAAGCAATACGCGGCTGGGACTTGTCCGCATAACGAGACCGAAGCAATACGCTGCTGGTACTTGCACGCTCGACGAGACCGAAGCAATACGCGGCTGGAACTTGTACGCTCGACGAGACCAAAGCAATACACGGCTGGAACTTGTACGCTCGACGAGACCGAAGCAATACGCGTCTGGAACTTGCACGCATACCGAGACCGAAGCAACACGCGGCTGGAACTTGCACGCATAACGAGACCGAAGCAATACACTGCTGGTACTTGTACGCTCGACGGGACCGAAGCTATACGCGGCTGGAACATGTACGCTCGATGAGACCGAAGCAATACGCGGCTGGAACTTGCACGCATAACGAGACCGAAGCAAAACGCGGCTGGAACTTGTACGCTCGACGAGACCGTAGCAATACGCGGCTGGAACTTGTACGCTCGACGAGACCGAAGGAATACGCGGCTGGGACTTGTACGCATAACGAGACAGAAGCAATACGCGGCTGCAACTTGTACGCTCGAAGAGACCGAAGCAATACGCGGCTGGAACTTGTACGCTCGACGAGACCGAAGCAATACGCGGCTGAAACTTGTACGCATAACGAGATCGAAGCAATACGCGGCTGGTATTTGTACGCATAACGAGACCGAAGCAATACGCTGCTAGAACTTGTACGCGCGACGAGACCGAAGCAATACACGGCTGGGACATGTACGCGTAACGAGACCGAAGCAATATGCGGCTGGAACTTGTACGCATAACGAGACCGAAGCAACACGCGGCTGGAACTTGTACGCTCGACGAGACCGAAGCAATACGCGGCTGGAGCTTGTACGCATAACGAGATCGAAGTAATACGCGGCTGGAACTTGTACGCATAACAAGACCGAAGCAACACGCGGCTGGAACTTGTACGCTCGACGAGACCGAAGCAATACGCGGCTGGAACTTGTACGCTTGACGAGACCGAAGCAAAACGCGGCTGGAGCTTGTACGCTCCACGAGACCGAAGCAGTACGCGGCTGGGACTTGTACGCTCGACGAGACCGAAGGAATACGGGGCTGGGACTTGTACGCATAACGAGAACAAAGCAATACGCGGCTGGATCTTGTACCCTCCACTAGCCCGAAGCAATACGCGGCTGGGAGTTGTACGCTCGACAATGCCGAAGCAATACGCGGCTGGGACTTGTACGCATAACGAGAACAAAGCAATACGCGGCTGGATCTTGTACCCTCCACTAGCCCGAAGCAATACGCGGCTGGGAGTTGTACGCTCGACGATGCCGAAGCAATACGCGGCTGGGACTTGTACGCTCGACGAGACCGAAGCAATACGCGTCTGGAAATTGCACGCATAACGAGACCGAAGGAACACGCGGCTGGAACTTGCACGCATAACGAGACCGAAGCAATACACTGCTGGTACTTGTACGCTCGAGGAGACCGAAGCAATACGCGGCTGGAACATGTACGCTCGATGAGACCGAAGCAATACGCGGCTGGACCTTGTACGCTCCGCGAGACCGAAGCAATACGCGGCTGAAACTTGTACGCATAACGAGATCGAAGCAATACGCGGCTGGTATTTGTACGCATAACGAGACCGAACCAATACGCTGCTGGAACTTGTACGCTCCGCGAGACCGAAGCAATACGCGGCTGAAACTTGTACGCATAACGAGACCGAAGCAATACGCTGCTGGTACTTGTACGCCCGACGAGCCTGAAGCAATACTCGTCTGGAACTTGCACGCATAACGAGATTGAAGCAATACGCGGCTGGAACTTGTACGCATAACATGACCGAAGCAACACGCGGCTGGAACTTGTACGCTCGACGAGACCGAAGCAATACGCGGCTGGAACTTGTACGCTCGACGAGACCGTGGCAATACCCGGCTGGGACTTGCACGCATAACGAGAACAAAGCAATACGCGGCTGGGACTTGTACGCATAACGAGACCGTAGCAATACGCGGCTGAAACTTGTACGCATAACGAGATCGAAGCAATACGCGGCTGGTATTTGTACGCATAACGAGACCGAACCAATACGCTGCTGGAACTTGTACGCTCCGCGAGACCGAAGCAATACGCGGCTGAAACTTGTACGCATAACGAGACCGAAGCAATACGCTGCTGGTACTTGTACGCCCGACGAGCCTGAAGCAATACTCGTCTGGAACTTGCACGCATAACGAGATCGAAGCAATACGCGGCTGGTATTTGTACGCATAACGAGACCGAAGCAATACGCTGCTAGAACTTGTACGCGCGACGAGACCGAAGCAATACACGGCTGGGACATGTACGCGTAACGAGACCGAAGCAATATGCGGCTGGAACTTGTACGCATAACGAGACCGAAGCAACACGCGGCTGGAACTTGTACGCTCGACGAGACCGAAGCAATACGCGGCTGGAGCTTGTACGCATAACGAGATCGAAGTAATACGCGGCTGGAACTTGTACGCATAACAAGACCGAAGCAACACGCGGCTGGAACTTGTACGCTCGACGAGACCGAAGCAATACGCGGCTGGAACTTGTACGCTTGACGAGACCGAAGCAAAACGCGGCTGGAGCTTGTACGCTCCACGAGACCGAAGCAGTACGCGGCTGGGACTTGTACGCTCGACGAGACCGAAGGAATACGGGGCTGGGACTTGTACGCATAACGAGAACAAAGCAATACGCGGCTGGATCTTGTACCCTCCACTAGCCCGAAGCAATACGCGGCTGGGAGTTGTACGCTCGACAATGCCGAAGCAATACGCGGCTGGGACTTGTACGCATAACGAGAACAAAGCAATACGCGGCTGGATCTTGTACCCTCCACTAGCCCGAAGCAATACGCGGCTGGGAGTTGTACGCTCGACGATGCCGAAGCAATACGCGGCTGGGACTTGTACGCTCGACGAGACCGAAGCAATACGCGTCTGGAAATTGCACGCATAACGAGACCGAAGGAACACGCGGCTGGAACTTGCACGCATAACGAGACCGAAGCAATACACTGCTGGTACTTGTACGCTCGAGGAGACCGAAGCAATACGCGGCTGGAACATGTACGCTCGATGAGACCGAAGCAATACGCGGCTGGACCTTGTACGCTCCGCGAGACCGAAGCAATACGCGGCTGAAACTTGTACGCATAACGAGATCGAAGCAATACGCGGCTGGTATTTGTACGCATAACGAGACCGAACCAATACGCTGCTGGAACTTGTACGCTCCGCGAGACCGAAGCAATACGCGGCTGAAACTTGTACGCATAACGAGACCGAAGCAATACGCTGCTGGTACTTGTACGCCCGACGAGCCTGAAGCAATACTCGTCTGGAACTTGCACGCATAACGAGATTGAAGCAATACGCGGCTGGAACTTGTACGCATAACATGACCGAAGCAACACGCGGCTGGAACTTGTACGCTCGACGAGACCGAAGCAATACGCGGCTGGAACTTGTACGCTCGACGAGACCGTGGCAATACCCGGCTGGGACTTGCACGCATAACGAGAACAAAGCAATACGCGGCTGGGACTTGTACGCATAACGAGACCGTAGCAATACGCGGCTGGAACTTGTACGCTCGACGAGGCCGAAGGAATACGCGGCTGGGACCTGTACGCATAACGAGACCGAAGCAATACGCTGCTGGTACTTGTACGCCCGACGAGCCTGAAGCAATACTCGTCTGGAACTTGCACGCATAACGAGATTGAAGCAATACGCGGCTGGAACTTGTACGCATAACATGACCGAAGCAACACGCGGCTGGAGCTTGTACGCTCCACGAGACCGAAGCAATACGCGGCTGCGACTTGCACGCTCGACGAGACCGAAGGAATACGCGGCTGGGACTTGTGCGCATAACGAGACCGCAGCTATACGCGCCTAGGACTTGTATGCTCGACGAGACCGAAGCAATACGTATCTGGGACTTGAACGCATAACCAGAACAAAGCAATACGCGGCTGGGACTTGTACGCATAACGAGACCGAAGCAATACGCGGCTGGGGCTTGTACCCTCGACGAGACCGAAGCAATACGCGGCTGGAACTTGCACGCGTAACGAGACCGAAGCAATACGCGGCTGGAACTTGTACGCTCGACGAGATCGAAGCAAGACGCGGCTGGAACTTGCACGCATAACGAGATCGAAGCAATACGCGGCTGGGACTTGTCCGCATAACGAGACCGAAGCAATACGCTGCTGGTACTTGCACGCTCGACGAGACCGAAGCAATACGCGGCTGGAACTTGTACGCTCGACCAGACCGAAGCAATACGCGGCTGGAACTTGCACGCATAACGACACCGAAGCGACGCGCAGCTGGAACTTATACGCTCCACGAGACCGAAGCAATTCGCGGCTGGGACTTGTACGCTCGACGAGACTGAAGCAATACGCGGGTGTGACCTGTACGCATAACGAGACCGCAGCTATACGCGCCTTGGACTTGTATGCTCGACGAGACCGAAGCAATACGCGGCTGGAACTTGTACCCTCCACGAGACCGAAGCAATACGAGGCTGGAACTTGTACGCGCGACGAGATCGAAGCAATACGCTGCTGGTACTTGTACGTTCGACGAGACCGAAGCAATACGCGGCTGGAACTTGTACGCATAACGAGATCGAATCAATACGCGGCTGGAACTTGTACGAATAACGAGACCGACGCAACACGCGGCTGGAACTTATACGCTCGACGACACCGAAGCAATACGCTGCTGGGACTTGTACGCTCGACGAGACTGAAGCAATACGCGGCTGGAACTTGTACGCATAACGAGACCGAAGCAATACGCTGCTGGTACTTGTACGCTCGACGAGACCGAAGCAATACGCGGCTGGAACTTGTACGCTAGACGAGACCGAAGCAATACAAGACTGGGACTTGTACGCGTAACGGCACCGAAGCAACACGCCGCTGGAACTTGTACGCTCGACGAGGCCGAAGGAATACGCTTCCGGGATTTGTACGCATAACGAGAAGAAAGCAATACGCGGCTGGAACTTGTACGCTCCACGAGACCGAAGCAATACGCGGCTGGAACTTGTACGCTGGACGAGACCATAGCAATATGCGGCTGGGCCTTGTACGCATAACGAGACCGAAGCAATACGCGGCTGGATCTTGTACCCTCCACTAGCCCGAAGCAATACGCGGCTGGGAGTTGTACGCTCGACGATGCCGAAGCAATACGCGGCTGGGACTTGTACGCTCGACGAGACCGAAGCAATACGCGTCTGGAAATTGCACGCATAACGAGACCGAAGGAACACGCGGCTGGTATTTGTTCGCATAACGAGACCGAACCAATACGCTGCTGGAACTTGTACGCTCCGCGAGACCGAAGCAATACGCGGCTGAAACTTGTACGCATAACGAGACCGAAGCAATACGCTGCTGGTACCTGTACGCCCGACGAGCCTGAAGCAATACTCGTCTGGAACTTGCACGCATAACGAGATTGAAGCAATACGCGGCTGGAACTTGTACGCATAACATGACCGAAGCAACACGCGGCTGGAACTTGTACGCTCGACGAGACCGAAGCAATACGCGGCTGGAACTTGTACGCTCGACGAGACCGTGGCAATACACGGCTGGGACTTGCACGCATAACGAGAACAAAGCAATACGCGGCTGGGACTTGTACGCATAACGAGACCGTAGCAATACGCGGCTGGAACTTGTACGCTCGACGAGGCCGAAGGAATACGCGGCTGGGACCTGTACGCATAACGAGACCGAAGCAATACGCTGCTGGTACTTGTACGCCCGACGAGCCTGAAGCAATACTCGTCTGGAACTTGCACGCATAACGAGGTTGAAGCAATACGCGGCTGGAACTTGTACGCATAACATGACCGAAGCAACACGCGGCTGGAGCTTGTACGCTCCACGAGACCGAAGCAATACGCGGCTGTGACTTGCACGCTCGACGAGACCGAAGGAATACGCGGCTGGGACTTGTGCGCATAACGAGACCGCAGCTATACGCGCCTAGGACTTGTATGCTCGACGAGACCGAAGCAATACGTATCTGGGACTTGAACGCATAACCAGAACAAAGCAATACGCGGCTGGGACTTGTACGCATAACAAGACCGAAGCAATACGCTGCTGGGGCTTGTACCCTCGACGAGACCGAAGCAATACGCGGCTGGAACTTGCACGCGTAACGAGACCGAAGCAATACGCGGCTGGAACTTGTACGCTCGACGAGATCGAAGCAAGACGCGGCTGGAACTTGCACGCATAACGAGACCGAAGCAATACGCTGCTGGTACTTGCACGCTCGACGAGACCGAAGCAATACGCGGCTGGAACTTGTACGCTCGACCAGACCGAAGCAATACGCGGCTGGAACTTGCACGCATAACGACACCGAAGCGACGCGCAGCTGGAAGTTATACGCTCCACGAGACCGAAGCAATTCGCGGCTGGGACTTGTACGCTCGACGAGACTGAAGCAATACGCGGGTGTGACTTGTACGCATAACGAGACCGCAGCTATACGCGCCTTGGACTTGTATGCTCGACGAGACCGAAGCAATACGCGGCTGGAACTTGTACCCTCCACGAGACCGAAGCAATACGAGGCTGGAACTTGTACGCGCGACGAGATCGAAGCAATACGCTGCTGGTACTTGTACGTTCGACGAGACCGAAGCAATACGCGGCTGGAACTTGTACGCATAACGAGATCGAATCAATACGCGGCTGGAACTTGTACGAATAACGAGACCGACGCAACACGCGGCTGGAACTTATACGCTCGACGAGACCGAAGCAATACGTTGCTGGGACTTGTACGCTCGACGAGACTGAAGCAATACGCGGCTGGAACTTGTACGCATAACGAGACCGAAGCAATACGCTGCTGGTACTTGTACGCTCGACGAGACCGAAGCAATACGCGGCTGGAACTTGTACGCTAGACGAGACCGAAGCAATACAAGACTGGGACTTGTACGCGTAACGACACCGAAGCAACACGCCGCTGGAACTTGTACGCTCGACGAGGCCGAAGGAATACGCTCCTGGGATTTGTTCTAATAACGAGAAGAAAGCAATACGCGGCTGGAACTTGTACGCTCCACGAGACCGAAGCAATACGCGGCTGGAACTTGTACGCTGGACGAGACCATAGCAATATGCGGCTGGGCCTTGTACGCATAACGAGACCGAAGCCATACGCGGCTGGAACTTGTACGCTCGAAGAGACCGAAGGTATACGCGGCTGGGACTTGTACGCTCGACGAGACCGAAGCAATACGCGGCTGGAACTTGCACGCATAACGAGACCGAAGCAATACGCGCCTGGGACTTGTACGCATAACGAGACAGAAGCAATACGCTGCTGGAACTTGTACCCTCGACGAGACAGAAGCAATACGCGGCTGGATCTTGTGCGCTCCACGAGACCGAAGCAATACCTGGCTGGAACTTGTACGCTCGACGAGACCGAAGCAATACGCGGCTGGAACCTGTACGCTCGACGAGACCGAAGGACTACGCGGCTGGGACTTTTACGCATAACGAGAACAAAGCAATACGCGGCGGGAACTTGTACCCTCCACTAGACCGAAGCAATACGCGGCTGGAACTTGTACGCCCGACGAGACCGAAGCAATACGCGACTGGAACTTGCACGCACAACGAGACCGAAGCATTACGCGGCTGGAACTTGTACGCATAACGAGACCGAAGCACCACGCTGTTGGTACTTATACGCTCCACGAGGCCGAAGCAATACGCGGCTGGTACTTGTACGCTCGACGAGACCGAAGCAATACGCGGCTGAAACTTGTACGCATAACGAGATCGAATCAATACGCGGTTGGAACTTGTACGAATAACGAGACCGACGCAACACGCGGCTGGAACTTATACGCTCGACGAGACCGAAGCAATACGCGGCTGAAACTTGTACGCATAACGAGATCGAATCAATACGCGGTTGGAACTTGTACGAATAACGAGACCGACGCAATACGCGGCTGGAAGTTGTACGCTCGACGAGACCGAAGCGATACGCGGCTGGAACATGTACGCTAGACGAGACCGAAGCAATACGCTGCTAGTACTTGTGCGCTCGACGAGACCGAAGCAATACACGGCTGGGACTTGTACGCGTAACGACACCGAAGCAATACGCCGCTGGAACTTGTACGCTCGACGAGGCCGAAGGAATACGCGGCTGGGACTTGTACGCATAACGAGAAGAAAGCAATACGCGGCTGGAATTTGTACGCTCCACGAGACCGAAGCAATACGCTGCTGGTACTTATACGCTCCACGAGACCGAAGCAATACGCGGCTGAGACTTGTACGCGTTACGAGACCGAAGCAATACGCGACTGGAACTTGTACGCTCGACGAGACCGAAGCAATACGCGGCTGGAACTTGTACGCATAACGAGATCGAATCAATTCGCGGCTGGAACTTGCACGCACAACGAGACCGATGCATTACACGGCTGGAACTTGCACGCATGGCGAGACCGTAGCAATACGCTGCTGGGACTTGCACGCTCGACGAGACTGAAGTAATACGCTGCTGGAACTTGTACGCATAAAGAGACCGGAGCTATACGCGCCTTGGGCTTGTATGCTCCACGAGACCGAAGCAATACGCGGCTGGAACTTGCACGCATAGCGAGAACAAAGCAATACGCGGCTGGACCTTGTACGCTCCGCGAGACCGAAGCAATACGCGGCTGGAACTTGTACGCTCGACGAGACCGCAGCAATACGCGGCTGGAACTTGCACGCATAACGAGACCGAAGCAATACGCGGCTGGAACATGTACGCTCGATGAGACCGAAGCAATACGCGGCTGGACCTTGTACGCTCCGCGAGACCGAAGCAATACGCGGCTGAAACTTGTACGCATAACGAGATCGAAGCAATACGCGGCTGGTATTTGTACGCATAACGAGACCGAACCAATACGCTGCTGGAACTTGTACGCTCCGCGAGACCGAAGCAATACGCGGCTGAAACTTGTACGCATAACGAGACCGAAGCAATACGCTGCTGGTACTTGTACGCCCGACGAGCCTGAAGCAATACTCGTCTGGAACTTGCACGCATAACGAGATTGAAGCAATACGCGGCTGGAACTTGTACGCATAACATGACCGAAGCAACACGCGGCTGGAACTTGTACGCTCGACGAGACCGAAGCAATACGCGGCTGGAACTTGTACGCTCGACGAGACCGTGGCAATACCCGGCTGGGACTTGCACGCATAACGAGAACAAAGCAATACGCGGCTGGGACTTGTACGCATAACGAGACCGTAGCAATACGCGGCTGGAACTTGTACGCTCGACGAGGCCGAAGGAATACGCGGCTGGGACCTGTACGCATAACGAGACCGAAGCAATACGCTGCTGGTACTTGTACGCCCGACGAGCCTGAAGCAATACTCGTCTGGAACTTGCACGCATAACGAGATTGAAGCAATACGCGGCTGGAACTTGTACGCATAACATGACCGAAGCAACACGCGGCTGGAGCTTGTACGCTCCACGAGACCGAAGCAATACGCGGCTGCGACTTGCACGCTCGACGAGACCGAAGGAATACGCGGCTGGGACTTGTGCGCATAACGAGACCGCAGCTATACGCGCCTAGGACTTGTATGCTCGACGAGACCGAAGCAATACGTATCTGGGACTTGAACGCATAACCAGAACAAAGCAATACGCGGCTGGGACTTGTACGCATAACGAGACCGAAGCAATACGCGGCTGGGGCTTGTACCCTCGACGAGACCGAAGCAATACGCGGCTGGAACTTGCACGCGTAACGAGACCGAAGCAATACGCGGCTGGAACTTGTACGCTCGACGAGATCGAAGCAAGACGCGGCTGGAACTTGCACGCATAACGAGATCGAAGCAATACGCGGCTGGGACTTGTCCGCATAACGAGACCGAAGCAATACGCTGCTGGTACTTGCACGCTCGACGAGACCGAAGCAATACGCGGCTGGAACTTGTACGCTCGACCAGACCGAAGCAATACGCGGCTGGAACTTGCACGCATAACGACACCGAAGCGACGCGCAGCTGGAACTTATACGCTCCACGAGACCGAAGCAATTCGCGGCTGGGACTTGTACGCTCGACGAGACTGAAGCAATACGCGGGTGTGACCTGTACGCATAACGAGACCGCAGCTATACGCGCCTTGGACTTGTATGCTCGACGAGACCGAAGCAATACGCGGCTGGAACTTGTACCCTCCACGAGACCGAAGCAATACGAGGCTGGAACTTGTACGCGCGACGAGATCGAAGCAATACGCTGCTGGTACTTGTACGTTCGACGAGACCGAAGCAATACGCGGCTGGAACTTGTACGCATAACGAGATCGAATCAATACGCGGCTGGAACTTGTACGAATAACGAGACCGACGCAACACGCGGCTGGAACTTATACGCTCGACGACACCGAAGCAATACGCTGCTGGGACTTGTACGCTCGACGAGACTGAAGCAATACGCGGCTGGAACTTGTACGCATAACGAGACCGAAGCAATACGCTGCTGGTACTTGTACGCTCGACGAGACCGAAGCAATACGCGGCTGGAACTTGTACGCTAGACGAGACCGAAGCAATACAAGACTGGGACTTGTACGCGTAACGGCACCGAAGCAACACGCCGCTGGAACTTGTACGCTCGACGAGGCCGAAGGAATACGCTTCCGGGATTTGTACGCATAACGAGAAGAAAGCAATACGCGGCTGGAACTTGTACGCTCCACGAGACCGAAGCAATACGCGGCTGGAACTTGTACGCTGGACGAGACCATAGCAATATGCGGCTGGGCCTTGTACGCATAACGAGACCGAAGCAATACGCGGCTGGATCTTGTACCCTCCACTAGCCCGAAGCAATACGCGGCTGGGAGTTGTACGCTCGACGATGCCGAAGCAATACGCGGCTGGGACTTGTACGCTCGACGAGACCGAAGCAATACGCGTCTGGAAATTGCACGCATAACGAGACCGAAGGAACACGCGGCTGGTATTTGTTCGCATAACGAGACCGAACCAATACGCTGCTGGAACTTGTACGCTCCGCGAGACCGAAGCAATACGCGGCTGAAACTTGTACGCATAACGAGACCGAAGCAATACGCTGCTGGTACCTGTACGCCCGACGAGCCTGAAGCAATACTCGTCTGGAACTTGCACGCATAACGAGATTGAAGCAATACGCGGCTGGAACTTGTACGCATAACATGACCGAAGCAACACGCGGCTGGAACTTGTACGCTCGACGAGACCGAAGCAATACGCGGCTGGAACTTGTACGCTCGACGAGACCGTGGCAATACACGGCTGGGACTTGCACGCATAACGAGAACAAAGCAATACGCGGCTGGGACTTGTACGCATAACGAGACCGTAGCAATACGCGGCTGGAACTTGTACGCTCGACGAGGCCGAAGGAATACGCGGCTGGGACCTGTACGCATAACGAGACCGAAGCAATACGCTGCTGGTACTTGTACGCCCGACGAGCCTGAAGCAATACTCGTCTGGAACTTGCACGCATAACGAGGTTGAAGCAATACGCGGCTGGAACTTGTACGCATAACATGACCGAAGCAACACGCGGCTGGAGCTTGTACGCTCCACGAGACCGAAGCAATACGCGGCTGTGACTTGCACGCTCGACGAGACCGAAGGAATACGCGGCTGGGACTTGTGCGCATAACGAGACCGCAGCTATACGCGCCTAGGACTTGTATGCTCGACGAGACCGAAGCAATACGTATCTGGGACTTGAACGCATAACCAGAACAAAGCAATACGCGGCTGGGACTTGTACGCATAACAAGACCGAAGCAATACGCTGCTGGGGCTTGTACCCTCGACGAGACCGAAGCAATACGCGGCTGGAACTTGCACGCGTAACGAGACCGAAGCAATACGCGGCTGGAACTTGTACGCTCGACGAGATCGAAGCAAGACGCGGCTGGAACTTGCACGCATAACGAGACCGAAGCAATACGCTGCTGGTACTTGCACGCTCGACGAGACCGAAGCAATACGCGGCTGGAACTTGTACGCTCGACCAGACCGAAGCAATACGCGGCTGGAACTTGCACGCATAACGACACCGAAGCGACGCGCAGCTGGAAGTTATACGCTCCACGAGACCGAAGCAATTCGCGGCTGGGACTTGTACGCTCGACGAGACTGAAGCAATACGCGGGTGTGACTTGTACGCATAACGAGACCGCAGCTATACGCGCCTTGGACTTGTATGCTCGACGAGACCGAAGCAATACGCGGCTGGAACTTGTACCCTCCACGAGACCGAAGCAATACGAGGCTGGAACTTGTACGCGCGACGAGATCGAAGCAATACGCTGCTGGTACTTGTACGTTCGACGAGACCGAAGCAATACGCGGCTGGAACTTGTACGCATAACGAGATCGAATCAATACGCGGCTGGAACTTGTACGAATAACGAGACCGACGCAACACGCGGCTGGAACTTATACGCTCGACGAGACCGAAGCAATACGTTGCTGGGACTTGTACGCTCGACGAGACTGAAGCAATACGCGGCTGGAACTTGTACGCATAACGAGACCGAAGCAATACGCTGCTGGTACTTGTACGCTCGACGAGACCGAAGCAATACGCGGCTGGAACTTGTACGCTAGACGAGACCGAAGCAATACAAGACTGGGACTTGTACGCGTAACGACACCGAAGCAACACGCCGCTGGAACTTGTACGCTCGACGAGGCCGAAGGAATACGCTCCTGGGATTTGTTCTAATAACGAGAAGAAAGCAATACGCGGCTGGAACTTGTACGCTCCACGAGACCGAAGCAATACGCGGCTGGAACTTGTACGCTGGACGAGACCATAGCAATATGCGGCTGGGCCTTGTACGCATAACGAGACCGAAGCCATACGCGGCTGGAACTTGTACGCTCGAAGAGACCGAAGGTATACGCGGCTGGGACTTGTACGCTCGACGAGACCGAAGCAATACGCGGCTGGAACTTGCACGCATAACGAGACCGAAGCAATACGCGCCTGGGACTTGTACGCATAACGAGACAGAAGCAATACGCTGCTGGAACTTGTACCCTCGACGAGACAGAAGCAATACGCGGCTGGATCTTGTGCGCTCCACGAGACCGAAGCAATACCTGGCTGGAACTTGTACGCTCGACGAGACCGAAGCAATACGCGGCTGGAACCTGTACGCTCGACGAGACCGAAGGACTACGCGGCTGGGACTTTTACGCATAACGAGAACAAAGCAATACGCGGCGGGAACTTGTACCCTCCACTAGACCGAAGCAATACGCGGCTGGAACTTGTACGCCCGACGAGACCGAAGCAATACGCGACTGGAACTTGCACGCACAACGAGACCGAAGCATTACGCGGCTGGAACTTGTACGCATAACGAGACCGAAGCACCACGCTGTTGGTACTTATACGCTCCACGAGGCCGAAGCAATACGCGGCTGGTACTTGTACGCTCGACGAGACCGAAGCAATACGCGGCTGAAACTTGTACGCATAACGAGATCGAATCAATACGCGGTTGGAACTTGTACGAATAACGAGACCGACGCAACACGCGGCTGGAACTTATACGCTCGACGAGACCGAAGCAATACGCGGCTGAAACTTGTACGCATAACGAGATCGAATCAATACGCGGTTGGAACTTGTACGAATAACGAGACCGACGCAATACGCGGCTGGAAGTTGTACGCTCGACGAGACCGAAGCGATACGCGGCTGGAACATGTACGCTAGACGAGACCGAAGCAATACGCTGCTAGTACTTGTGCGCTCGACGAGACCGAAGCAATACACGGCTGGGACTTGTACGCGTAACGACACCGAAGCAATACGCCGCTGGAACTTGTACGCTCGACGAGGCCGAAGGAATACGCGGCTGGGACTTGTACGCATAACGAGAAGAAAGCAATACGCGGCTGGAATTTGTACGCTCCACGAGACCGAAGCAATACGCTGCTGGTACTTATACGCTCCACGAGACCGAAGCAATACGCGGCTGAGACTTGTACGCGTTACGAGACCGAAGCAATACGCGACTGGAACTTGTACGCTCGACGAGACCGAAGCAATACGCGGCTGGAACTTGTACGCATAACGAGATCGAATCAATTCGCGGCTGGAACTTGCACGCACAACGAGACCGATGCATTACACGGCTGGAACTTGCACGCATGGCGAGACCGTAGCAATACGCTGCTGGGACTTGCACGCTCGACGAGACTGAAGTAATACGCTGCTGGAACTTGTACGCATAAAGAGACCGGAGCTATACGCGCCTTGGGCTTGTATGCTCCACGAGACCGAAGCAATACGCGGCTGGAACTTGCACGCATAGCGAGAACAAAGCAATACGCGGCTGGACCTTGTACGCTCCGCGAGACCGAAGCAATACGCGGCTGGAACTTGTACGCTCGACGAGACCGCAGCAATACGCGGCTGGAACTTGCACGCATAACGAGACCGTAGCAATACGCAGCTGGAACTTGTACGCTCGACGAGACCGAAGCTATACGCTGCTGGTACTTGTACGTTCGACGAGACCGAAGCAATACGCGGCTGAAACTTGTACGCATAACGAGATCGAATCAATACGCGGTTGGAACTTGTACGAATAACTAGACCGACGCAACACGCGGCTGGAACTTATACGCTCGACGAGACCGAAGCGATACGCGGCTGGAACTTGTACGCTAGACGAGACCGAAGCAATACGCTAGTGGTACTTGTGCGCTCGACGAGACCGAAGCAATACACGGCTGGGACTTGTACGCATAACGACACCGAAGCAATACGCCGCTGGAACTTGTACGCTCGACGAGGCCGAAGGAATACGCGGCTGGGACTTGTACGCATAACGAGAAGAAAGCAATACGCGGCTGGAACTTGTACGCTCCACGAGACCGAAGCAATACGCTGCTGGTACTTATACGCTCCACGAGACCGAAGCAATACGCGGCTGAGACTTGTACGGGTTACGAGACCGAAGCAATACGCGACTGGAACTTGTACGCTCGACGAGACCGAAGCAATACGCGGCTGGAACTTGTACGCATAACGAGATGGAATCAATTCGCGGCTGGAACTTGCACGCACAACGAGACCGATGCATTACACGGCTGGAACTTGTACGCATGGCGAGACCGTAGCAATACGCTGCTGGGACTTGCACGCTCGACGAGACGGAAGTAATACGCGGCTGGATCTTGTACGCATAAAGAGACCGGAGCTATACGCGCCTTGGACTTGTATGCTCCACGAGACCGAAGCAATACGCGGCTGGAACTTGCACGCATAACGAGAACAAAGCAATACGCGGCTGGACCTTGTACGCTCCGCGAGACCGAAGCAATACGCGGCTGGAACTTGTACGCATAACGAGATCGAATCAATACGCGGTTGGAACTTGTACGAATAACTAGACCGACGCAACACGCGGCTGGAACTTATACGCTCGACGAGACCGAAGCGATACGCGGCTGGAACTTGTACGCTCGACGAGACCGCAGCAATACGCGGCTGGAACTTGCACGCATAACGAGACCGTAGCAATACGCAGCTGGAACTTGTACGCTCGACGAGACCGAAGCTATACGCTGCTGGTACTTGTACGTTCGACGAGACCGAAGCAATATGCGGCTAAAACTTGTACGCATAACGAGATCGAATCAATACGCGGTTGGAACTTGTACGAATAACGAGACCGAAGCAATACGCGGCTGGAACTTGTACGCTTGACGTGACCGAAGCAATACGCGGCTGGAGCTTGTACGCTCCACGAGACTGAAGCAATACGCGGCTGGGACTTGGATGCTCGACGATGCCGAAGCAATACACGGCTGGGACTTGTACGCTCGACGAGCCTGAAGCAATACTCGCCTGGAACTTGCACGCATAACAAGACCGAAGCAACACGCGGTTGGAACTTGTACGCTCGACGAGACCGAAGGAATACGCGGCTGGGACTTGTACGCATAACCAGACCGCAGCTATACGCGCCTAGGACTTGAATGCTCGACGAGTCCGAAGCAATACGCGGTTGGAGCTTGTACGCATAACGAGATCGAAGCAATTCGCGGCTGGAACTTGTTCGCATAACAAGACAGAGGCAACACGCGGCTGGAACTTGTACGCTCGACGAGACTGCAGCAATACGCGGCTGGAACTTGTACGCATAACGAGATCGAAGCAATACGCGGCTGGAACTTGTACGCTCGACGAGACCGAAGCAATACGCGGCTGGAACTTGCACGCTTGACGAGACCGAAGCAATACGCGGCTGGAGCTTGTACGCATTACGAGACCGCAGCTATACACGCCTAGGTCTTGTATGCCCGACGAGACCGAAGCAATACGCGGCTGGAGCTTGTACGCATAACGAGATTGAAGCAATACGCGCCTGGAACTTGTACGCATAACAAGACCGAAGCAACACGCGGCTGGAACTTGTACGCTCGACGAGACCAAAGCAATACACGGCTGAAACTTGTACGCTTGGCGAGACCGAAGCAATACGCGGCTGGAGCTTGTACGCTCCACGAGACCGTAGCAATACGCGGCTGGAACTTGTACGCTCGACGAGGCCGAAGGAATACGCGGCTGGGACCTGAACGCATAACGAGACCGACGCAATACGCTGCTGGTACTTGTCCGCTCGACGAGACCGAGGCAATACCCGGCTGGGACTTGAACGCACAACGAGAACAAAGCTATACGCTGCTGGGACTTGCACGCATAACGAGACCGAAGAAATACGCGGCTAGGACTTGTACGCTCCACGAGACCGAAGCAATACACGGCTGGAACTTGTACGCATAACGAGACCGAAGCAATACGCGGCTGGGATTTATACGCATAACGAGACCGAAGCAATACACGGCAGCGACTTGTACGCATAACGAGACCGAAGCAATACGCGGCTGGATCTCGTACGCAAAACGAGACCGAAGCAATACACGGCTGGGACTTGTACTCATAACATGACCGAAGCAATACGCGGCTAGGACATGTACCCTCGACGAGACCGAAGCAATACGCGTCTGGAACTTGCACTCATAACGAGACCGAAGCAACATGCGGGTGGAACTTGTACGCTCGACGGGACTGAAGCATTACGCGGGTGGAACTCGTAAGCATAAAGAGACCGAAGCAATACGCGGCTGGGACTTGTACGCTCGACGAGCCTGAAGCAACACTCGACTGGAACTTGCACGCATAACAAGACCGAAGCAACACGCGGTTGGAATTTGTACGCTCGACGAGACCGAAGCAATACGCGGCTGGAACTTGTACGCTCGACGAGCCTGAAGCAACACTCGTCTGGAACTTGCACGCATAACAAGGCCGAAGCAACACGCGGTTGGAACTTGTACGCTCGACGAGACCGAAGCAATACGCGGCTGGAACTTGTACGCTGGACGATGCCGCAGCAATACACGGCTGGGACTTGTACGTTCGACGAGACTGGAGCAATACGCGGCTGGAACTTGTACGCATAACGAGATCGAAGCAATACGCGGCTGGAACTTGTACGCTTGACGAGACCGAAGCAATACGCAGCTGGAACTTGTACGCTCGACGAGACCAAAGGAATACGCGGCTGGGACTTGTACGCATAACGAGAACAAAGCAATACGTGCTGGGACTTGTACGCATAACGAGACCGAAGCAATACGCTGCTGGTACTTGTACGCTCGACGAGACCGAAGCAATACACGGCTGGAACTTGTACGCTCGACGAGACCGAAGCAATACGCGGCTGGGACTTGCACGCATAACGAGACCGAAGAAATACGCGGCTAGGACTTGTACGCTCGACGAGACCGAAGCAATACACGGCTGGAACTTGTACGCATAACGAGACCGAAGCAATACGCGGCTGGGATTTATACGCATAACGAGACCGAAGCAATACACTGCTGGTACTTGTACGCTCCACGAGACCGAAGCAATACACGGCAGCGACTTGTACGCATAACGAGACCGAAGCAATACGCGGCTGGATCTCGTACGCAAAACGAGACCGAAGCAATACACGGCTGGGACTTGTACTCATAACATGACCGAAGCAATACGCGGCTAGGACTTGTACCCTCGACGAGACCGAAGCAATACGCTTCTGGAACTTGCACTCATAACGAGACCGAAGCAACATGCGGGTGGAACTTGTACGCTCGACGGGACTGAAGCATTACGCGGCTGGAACTCGTAAGCATAAAGAGACCGAAGCAATACGCGGCTGGGACTTGTACGCTCGACGAGCCTGAAGCAACACTCGACTGGAACTTGCACGCATAACAAGACCGAAGCAACACGCGGTTGGAATTTGTACGCTCGACGAGACCGAAGCAATACGCGGCTGGAACTTGTACGCTCGACGAGCCAGAAGCAACACTCGTCTGGAACTTGCACGCATAACAAGACCGAAGCAACACGCGGTTGGAACTTGTACGCTCGACGAGACCGAAGCAATACGCGGCTGGAACTTGTACGCTGGACGATGCCGCAGCAATACACGGCTGGGACTTGTACGTTCGACGAGACTGGAGCAATACGCGGCTGGAACTTGTACGCATAACGAGATCGAAGCAATACGCGGCTGGAACTTGTACGCATAACGAGATCGAAGCAAAACGCGGCTGGGACATGTACGCGTATCGAGACCGGAACAATACGCGGCTGGAACTTGCACGCATAACGAGACCGAAGAAATACGCGGCTGGGACTTGTACGCTCGACGAGACCGAGGCAATACCCGGCTGGGACTTGCACGCATAACGAGAACAAAGCAATACGCGGCTGGGACTTGTACGCATAACGAGACCGAAGCAACATGCGGGTGGAACTTGTACGCTCCACGAGACTGAAGCAATACGCGGCTGGGACTTGGATGCTCGACGATGCCGAAGCAATACACGGCTGGGACTTGTACGCTCGACGAGACTGAAGCAATACGCGGCTGGGACTTGCACGCATAACGAGACCGAAGCAATACGCGGCTGGAACTTGTACGCTTGACGTGACCGAAGCAATACGCGGCTGGAGCTTGTACGCTCCACGAGACTGAAGCAATACGCGGCTGGGACTTGGATGCTCGACGATGCCGAAGCAATACACGGCTGGGACTTGTACGCTTGACGAGACTGAAGCAATACGCGGCTGGAACTTGTACGCATAACGAGATCGAAGCAATACGCGGCTGGAACTTGTACGCTTGACGAGACCGAAGCAATACGCAGCTGGAACTTGTACGCTCGACGAGACCAAAGGAATACGCGGCTAGGACTTGTACGCATAACGAGAACAAAGCAATACGTGCTGGAACTTGTACGCTCCACGAGACCGAAGCAATACGCGGCTCGAACTTGTACGCCCGACGAGACCGAAGCAATACGCGGCTGGGACTTGGCTGCTCGACGATGCCGAAGCAATACACGGCTGGGACTTGTACGCTCGACGAGACTGAAGCAATACGCGGCTGGAACTTGTACGCATAACGAGATCGAAGCAGTACGCGGCTGGAACTTGTACGCTCGACGAGACCGTAGCATTACGCGGCTGGGACTTGTACGCATAACGAGACCGAAGCAATACGCTGCTGGTACTTGTACGCTCGACGAGACCGAAGCAATACACGGCTGGAACTTGTACGCTCGACGAGACCGAAGCAATACGCGGCTGGGACTTGCACGCATAACGAGACCGAAGAAATACGCGGCTAGGACTTGTACGCTCGACGAGACCGAAGCAATACACGGCTGGAACTTGTACGCATAACGAGACCGAAGCAATACGCGGCTGGGATTTATACGCATAACGAGACCGAAGCAATACACTGCTGGTACTTGTACGCTCCACGAGACCGAAGCAATACACGGCAGCGACTTGTACGCATAACGAGACCGAAGCAATACGCGGCTGGATCTCGTACGCAAAACGAGACCGAAGCAATACACGGCTGGGACTTGTACTCATAACATGACCGAAGCAATACGCGGCTAGGACTTGTACCCTCGACGAGACCGAAGCAATACGCGTCTGGAACTTGCACTCATAACGAGACCGAAGCAACATGCGGGTGGAACTTGTACGCTCGACGGGACTGAAGCATTACGCGGCTGGAACTCGTAAGCATAAAGAGACCGAAGCAATACGCGGCTGGGACTTGTACGCTCGACGAGCCTGAAGCAACACTCGACTGGAACTTGCACGCATAACAAGACCGAAGCAACACGCGGTTGGAATTTGTACGCTCGACGAGACCGAAGCAATACGCGGCTGGAACTTGTACGCTCGACGAGCCTGAAGCAACACTCGTCTGGAACTTGCACGCATAACAAGACCGATGCAACACGCGGTTGGAACTTGTACGCTCGACGAGACCGAAGCAATACGCGGCTGGAACTTGTACGCTGGACGATGCCGCATCAATACACGGCTGGGACTTGTACGTTCGACGAGTCTGGAGCAATACGCGGCTGGAACTTGTACGCATAACGAGATCGAAGCAATACGCGGTTGGAACTTGTACGCATAACGAGATCGAAGCAAAATGCGGCTGGGACATGTACGCGTAACGAGACCGGAGCAATACGCGGCTGGAACTTGCACGCATAACGAGACCGAAGAAATACGCGGCTGGGACTTGTACGCTCGACGAGACCGAGGCAATACCCGGCTGGGACTTGCACGCATAACGAAAACAAAGCAATACGCGGCTGGGACTTGTACGCTCGACGAGACTGAAGCAATACGCGGGCTGGAACTTGTACGCATAACGAGACCGAAGCAATACACTGCTGGTACTTGTACGCTCCACGAGACCGAAGCAATACACGGCAGCGACTTGTACGCATAACGAGACCGAAGCAATACGCGGCTGGATCTCGTATGCAAAACGAGACCGAAGCAATACACGGCTTGGACTTGTACTCATAACGCGACCGAAGCAATACGCGGCTAGGACTTGTACCCTCGACGAGACCGAAGCAATACGCGTCTGGAACTTGCACTCATAACGAGGCCGAAGCAACATGCGGGTGGAACTTGTACGCTCGACGGGACTGAAGCATTACGCGGCTGGAGCTCGTAAGCATAAAGAGACCGAAGCAATACGCGGCTGGGACTTGTACGCTCGACGAGCCTGAAGCAACGCTCGACTGGAACTTGCACGCATAACAAGACCGAAGCAACACGCGGTTGGAATTTGTACGCTCGACGAGACCGAAGCAATACGCGGCTGGGATTTATACGCATAACGAGACCGAAGCAATACACGGCAGCGACTTGTACGCATAACGAGACCGAAGCAATACGCGGCTGGATCTCGTACGCAAAACGAGACCGAAGCAATACACGGCTGGGACTTGTACTCATAACGCGACCGAAGCAATACGCGGCTAGGACTTGTACCCTCGACGAGACCGAAGCAACACTCGTCTGGAACTTGCACTCATAACGAGACCGAAGCAACATGCGGGTGGAACTTGTACGCTCGACGGGACTGAAGCATTACGCGGCTGGAACTCGTAAGCATAAAGAGACCGAAGCAATACGCGGCTGGGACTTGTACGCTCGACGAGCCTGAAGCAACACTCGACTGGAACTTGCACGCATAACAAGACCGAAGCAACACGCGGTTGGAATTTGTACGCTCGACGAGACCGAAGCAATACGCGGCTGGGATTTATACGCATAACGAGACCGAAGCAATACACGGCAGCGACTTGTACGCATAACGAGACCGAAGCAATACGCGGCTGGATCTCGTACGCAAAACGAGACCGAAGCAATACACGGCTGGGACTTGTACTCATAACGCGACCGAAGCAATACGCGGCTAGGACTTGTACCCTCGACGAGACCGAAGCAATACGCGTCTGGAACTTGCACTCATAACGAGGCCGAAGCAACATGCGGGTGGAACTTGTACGCTCGACGGGACTGAAGCATTACGCGGCTGGAACTCGTAAGCATAAAGAGACCGAAGCAATACGCGGCTGGGACTTGGATGCTCGACGATGCCGAAGCAATACACGGCTGGGACTTGTACGCTCGACGAGACTGAAGCAATACGCGGCTGGAACTTGTACGCTTGACGAGACCGAAGCAATACGCAGCTGGAACTTGAACGCTCGACGAGACCAAAGGAATACGCGGCTGGGACTTGTACGCATAACGAGAACAAAGCAATACGCGGCTGGAACTTGTACGCTCCACGAGACCGAAGCAATACGCGGCTCGAACTTGTACGCCCGACGAGACCGAAGCAATACGCGGCTGGGACTTAGATGCTCGACGATGCCGAAGCAATACACGGCTGGGACTTGTACGCTCGACGAGACTGAAGCAATACGCGGCTGGAACTTGTACGCATAACGAGATCGAAGCAGTACGCGGCTGGAACTTGTACGCTCGACGAGACCGTAGCATTACGCGGCTGGGACTTGTACGCATAACGAGACCGAAGCAATACGCTGCTGGTACTTGTACGCTCGACGAGACCGAAGCAATACACGGCTGGAACTTGTACGCTCGACGAGACCGAAGCAATACGCGGCTGGGACTTGCACGCATAACGAGACCGAAGAAATACGCGGCTAGGACTTGTACGCTCGACGAGACCGAAGCAATACACGGCTGGAACTTGTACGCATAACGAGACCGAAGCAATACGCGGCTGGATCTCGTACGCAAAACGAGATCGAAGTAATACACGGCTGGGACTTGTACTCATAACGCGACCGAAGCAATACGCGGCTAGGACTTGTACCCTCGACGAGACCGAAGCAATACGCGTCTGGAACTTGCACTCATAACGATACCGAAGCAACATGCGGGTGGAACTTGTACGCTCGACGGGACTGAAGCATTACGCGGCTGGAGCTCGTAAGCATAAAGAGACCGAAGCAATACGCGGCTGGGACTTGTACGCTCGACGAGCCTGAAGCGACACTCGACTGGAACTTGCACGCATAACAAGACCGAAGCAACACGCGGTTGGAATTTGTACGCTCGACGAGACCGAAGCAATACGCGGCTGGGATTTATACGCATAACGAGACCGAAGCAATACACGGAAGCGACTTCTACGCATAACGAGACCGAAGCAATACGCGACAGGATCTCGTACGCAAAACGAGACCGAAGCGATACACGGCTGGGACTTGTACTCATAACGCGACCGAAGCAATACGCGGCTAGGACTTGTACCCTCGACGAGACCGAAGCAATACGCGTCTGGAACTTGCACTCATAACGAGACCGAAGCAACATGCGGGTGGAACTTGTACGCTCGACGGGACTGAAGCATTACGCGGCTGGAACTCGTAAGCATAAAGAGACCGAAGCAATACGCGGCTGGGACTTGTACGCTCGACGAGCCTGAAGCAACACTCGACTGGAACTTGCACGCATAACAAGACCGAACCAACACGCGGTTGGAATTTGTACGCTCGACGAGACCGAAGCAATACGCGGCTGGAACTTGTACGCTCGACGAGCCTGAAGCAACACTCGTCTGGAACTTGCACGCATAACAAGACCGATGCAACACGCGGTTGGAACTTGTACGCTCGACGAGACCGAAGCAATACGCGGCTGGAACTTGTACGCTGGACGATGCCGCAGCAATACACGGCTGGGACTTGTACGTTCGACGAGACTGGAGCAATACGCGGCTGGAACTTGTACGCATAACGAGATCGAAGCAATACGCGGCTGGAACTTGTACGCATAACGAGATCGAAGCAAAACGCGGCTGGGACATGTACGCGTAACGAGACCGGAGCAATACGCGGCTGGAACTTGCACGCATAACGAGACCGAAGAAATACGCGGCTGGGACTTGTACGCTCGACGAGACCGAGGCAATACCCGGCTGGGACTTGCACGCATAACGAAAACAAAGCAATACGCGGCTGGGACTTGTACGCTCGACGAGACTGAAGCAATACGCGGGCTGGAACTTGTACGCATAACGAGACCGAAGCAATACACTGCTGGTACTTGTACGCTCCACGAGACCGAAGCAATACACGGCAGCGACTTGTACGCATAACGAGACCGAAGCAATACGCGGCTGGATCTCGTATGCAAAACGAGACCGAAGCAATACACGGCTGGGACTTGTACTCATAACGCGACCGAAGCAATACGCGGCTAGGACTTGTACCCTCGACGAGACCGAAGCAATACGCGTCTGGAACTTGCACTCATAACGAGACCGAAGCAACATGCGGGTGGAACTTGTACGCTCGACGGGACTGAAGCATTACGCGGCTGGAGCTCGTAAGCATAAAGAGACCGAAGCAATACGCGGCTGGGACTTGTACGCTCGACGAGCCTGAAGAAACACTCGACTGGACCTTGCACGCATAACAAGACCGAAGCAACACGCGGTTGGAATTTGTACGCTCGACGAGACCGAAGCAATACGCGGCTGGAACTTGTACGCTCGACGAGCCTGGAGCAACACTCGTCTGGAACTTGCACGCATAACAAGACCGAAGCAACACGCGGTTGGAACTTGTACGTTCGACGAGACTGGAGCAATACGCGGCTGGAACTTGTACGCATAACGAGATCGAAGCAAAACGCTGCTGGGACATGTACGCGTAACGAGACCGGAACAATACGCGGCTGGAACTTGCACGCATAACGAGACCGAAGAAATACGCGGCTGGGACTTGTACGCTCGACGAGACCGAGGCAATACCCGGCTGGGACTTGCACGCATAACGAGAACAAAGCAATACGCGGCTGGGACTTGTACGCATAACGAGACCGAAGCAATACGCGGCTGGAACTTGTACGCTTGACGTGACCGAAGCAATACGCGGCTGGAGCTTGTACGCTCCACGAGACTGAAGCAATACGCGGCTGGGGCTTGGATGCTCGACGATGCCGAAGCAATACACGGCTGGGACTTGTACGCAGATCGAGTCCGAAGCAATACGCGGTTGGAACTTGTAGGCATAACGAGGCCGAAGCAATACATAGCTGGAACTTGTACGCTCGACGAGACCGAAGCAATACGCTGCTGCACGTGGTACGCTCGACAAGACCGAAGCAATACGCGGCAGGATCTTGTTCGCTTATGGAGGCCGAAGCGATACGCGGCTGGAAGTTGTACGGTAAACAAGACCGAAGCAATACGCGGCTGAAACTTGTACGCACGTTTCGGTCTCGTTATGCGTACAAGTCCCAGCCGTGTATTGCTTCGGTCTCGTTGTGCGTACAAGTCCCAGCCGCGTATTGCTACGGTGTCGTCGAGCGTACAATTTCCAGCCGCGTATTGCTTCGGTCTCGTCAAGCGTACAAGTTGCAGCCGGATAACGCTTAGGTCTCGTTATCTGTGCAAGTTCCAGCCGCGTATTGTTTCTGTCTCGTCAAGCGTACAAGTTCCAGCCTCGTAATGCTTCGGTCTCTTCGAGCGTACAACTTCAAGCCTTGTGTTGCGTCGGTCTCGTTACGCGTACAAGTCCCAGCCGCGTGTTGCTTCGGTCTTGTTATGCGTGCAAGTTCCAGCCGCGTGTTGCTTCGGTCTCGTTAGGCGTACAAGTTCCAGCCGCGGAATGCTTCGGTCTCGTTATGCGTGCAAGTTCCAGCCGCGTATTGCTTCGGTCTCGTCGAGCGTACAAGCTCCAGCCGCGAATTGCTTCGGTCTCGTCGAGCGTACAATTCCCAGCCGCGTTTTGCGTCGGTATCGTTATGCTTAAAAGTCCCAGCCGCGTGTTGCTTCGGTCTCGTTATGCTTAAAAGTCCCAGCCGCGTGTTGCTTCGGTCTCGTTATGCGTACAAGTCCCAGCCGCGTATTGCTTCGGTCTCGTCGAGCGTACAAGTTCCAGCCGCGTAATGCTTCGGTCTCGTTATGCGTACAAGTTCCAGCCGCGTATTGCTTCGGTCTCGTGGAGCATACAAGTCCCAGCCGCGTATTGCTTCGGTCTCGTTATGCGTACAAGTTCCAGCCGCGTGTTGCTTCGGTCTCGTAATGCGTACATGTTCCAGCCGCGTGATGCTTTGGTCTCGTCAAGCGTACAGGTTCCAGCCTCGTAATGCTTCGGTCTCGTTATGCGTGCCAGTTCCAGCCGTGTATTGCTTCGGTCTCGTCAAGCGTACTAGTCCCAGTCGTGTATTGCTTCGGTCTCGTTATGCGTACAAGTTCCAGCCGCGTGTTGCTTCGGTCTCGTAATGCGTACATGTTCCAGCCGCGTGATGCTTTGGTCTCGTCAAGCGTACAGGTTCCAGCCTCGTAATGCTTCGGTCTCGTTATGCGTGCCAGTTCCAGCCGTGTATTGCTTCGGTCTCGTCAAGCGTACTAGTCCCAGTCGTGTATTGCTTCGGTCTCGTAGAGCATACAAGTCCCAGCCGCGTGTTGCTTCGGTCTCGTTATGCGTACAAGTTCCAGCCGCGTAATGCTTCGGTCTCGTTATGCGTACAAGCTCCAGCCGGGTATTACTTCGGTCTCGTCGAGCGTACAAGTTCCAGCCGCGTATTGCTTCGGTCTCGTTGACCGTACAAGCTCCTGCCAGGTATTGCTTCGGTCTCGTTATGCCTACAATTTCCTGCCGCGTATTGCTTCGGTCTCGTGGAGCGTACAAGTCCCAGCCGCGTATTGCTTCGGTCTCGTCGAGCGTACAAGTTCCAGCCGCGTATTGCTTCGGTCTCGTCAAGCGTACAAGTTCCAGCCGGGTATTACTTCGGACTCGTCGAGCGTACAAGTTCCAGCCGTGTATTGCTTCGGTCTCGTTGACCGTACAAGCTCCTGCCAGGTATTGCTTCGGTCTCGTTATGCCTACAAGTTCCTGCCGCGTATTGCTTCGGTCTCGTCAAGCGTACAAGTTCCAGCCTCGTAATGCTTCGGCCTCGTTATGCGTGCAAGTTCCAGCCGCGTATTGCTTCGGTCTCGTCAAGCGTACAAGTTCCAGCCGGGTATTACTTCGGTCTCGTCGAGCGTACAAGTTCCAGCCGCGTATTGCTTCGGTCTCGTTGACCGTACAAGCTCCTGCCAGGTATTGCTTCGGTCTCGTTATGCCTACAATTTCCTGCCGCGTATTGCTTCGGTCTCGTGGGGCGTACAAGTCCCAGCCTCGTAATGCTTCGGCCTCGTTATGCGTGCAAGTTCCAGCCGCGTATTGCTTCGGTCTCGTCGAGCGTACAAGTTCCAGCCGCGTATTGCTTCGGTCTCGTCAAGCGTACAAGTTGCAGCCGTATAATGCCTCGGTCTTGTTATGCGTGCAAGTTCCAGCCGCGTGTTGCTTCGGTCTCGTCAAGCGTACAGGCTCCAGCCTCGTAATGCTTCGGTTTCGTTATGCGTGCAAGTTCCAGCCGCGTATTGATTCGGTCTCGTCAAGCGTACAAGTTCCAGCCGCGTATTGCTTCGGTCTCGTGGAGCGTATAAGTATCACCAGCGTATTGCTTCGGTCTCGTTATGCGTGCAAGTTCCAGCCGCGTATTGCTTCGGTATCGTCGGGCATACAAGTTCCAACCGCGTATTGCTTCGGTCTCGTCGAGCGTACAAGTCCCAGCCGTGTATTGCTTCGGTCTCGTTTTGCGTACAAGCTCCAGCCGTGTATTGCTTCGGTCTCGCTTAGCGTACAAGTTCCAGCCGCGTATTGCTTCGGTCCCATCGAGCGCACAAGTACCAGCCGTTCCAAGTTCCATCGTGCGTATCGTGACGAAACGTGCGTTCCGTGCACCAAAACGCTACTTTTGCAACGAAACGTTCGTTTCGCGCACCGAATCGCCGCCTTTGCTCCGTGTTGGCAAGAAACGTGCGTTTCGTGGACCAAAACCCCGCTTTTGCAACGAAACGTTCGTTTCGCGCACCAAATCGCCGCCTTTGCTCCGTGTTGGCAAGAAACGTGCGTTTCGTGGACCAAAACCCCGCTTTTGCAACGAAACGTGCGTTTCGCGCACCGAATCGCCGCTTTTGCTCCATTTTGGCAAGAAACGTGCGTTTCGTGCACCAAAACGCTGCTTTTACAACGAAACGTGCGTTTCGCGCACCTAATCGCCGCTTTTTCAACGAAACGTGCGTATCGCGCCCCGAATCGCCGCTTTTGCTCCGTTTTGGAAAGAAACGTGTGTTTCGTGCAATAAATCCCTGCTTTTTTGCAGTTTTGACACAAAGCGTGCGTTTCGTGCACCAAAACGCCTCTTTCTCAACAAAACGTGCGTTTCGCGCCCCGAATCGCCGCTTTTGCTCCATTTTGGCAAGAAACGTGCGTTTCGTGCACCAAATCGCTGCTTTTTTGCAGTTTTGACACAAAACGTGCGTTTCGTGCACCAAAACGCCGCTTTCTCAACAAAACGTGCGTTTCGCGCCCCGAATCGCCGCTTTTGCTCCATTTTGGCAAGAAACGTGCGTTTCGTGCACCAAATCGCTGCTTTTTTACAGTTTTGACACATAACGTGCGTTTCGTGCACCAAAACGCCGCTTTCTCAACAAAACGTGCGTATCGCGCACCTAATCGCCGCTTTTGCTTCGTTTTGGCAAGAAACGTGCGTTTCGTGCACCAAATCGCTGCTTTTTTACAGTTTTGACACGAAACGTGCGTTTCGTGCACCAAAACGCCGCTTTTTCAACGAAACGTGCGTATCGCGCCCCGAATCGCCGCTTTTGCTCCATTTTGGCAAGAAACGTGCGTTTCGTGCACCAAATCGCTGCTTTTGCACAATTTAGACGCTTAACGTGCGTTTCGTGCAACAAAACGCCGCTTTTTCAACGAAACGTGCGTATCGCGCCCCGAATCGCCGCTTTTGCTCCATTTTGGCAAGAAACGTGCGTTTCGTGCACCAAATCGCTGCTTTTGCACAGTTTTGACACTAAACGTGCGTTTCGTGCACCAAATCGCTGCTTTTGCACAGTTTTGACGCTAAACGTTCGTTTCATGCACCGAAACGCCGCTTTTGCAACGAAACGTGCGTTTCACGCACCGAATCGCCGTTTTTGCTCCGTTTTGGCAAGGAACGTGCGTTTCGTGCACCAAATCTCTGCTTTTGCACAGTTTTGAAGCTAAACGTGCGTTTCGTGCACCAAATCGCTGCTTTTGCACCAAAACGCCGCTTCTGCAACGAAACGTGCGTTTCGCGCTCCGAATCGCCGCCTTTGCTCCGTGTTGGCAAGAAACGTGCGTTTCGTGCACCAAATCGCTGCTTTTTTACAGTTTTGAAGCTAAACGTGCGTTTCGTGCAATAAATCGCTGCTTTTTTGCAGTTTTGACACAAAGCGTGCGTTTCGTGCACCAAAACGCCTCTTTCTCAACAAAACGTGCGTTTCGCGCTCCGAATCGCCGCTTTTGCTCCATTTTGGCAAGAAACGTGCGTTTCGTGCACCAAAACGCTGCTTTTGCAACGAAACGTGCGTTTTGCGCACCGAATCGCCGCTTTTGCTCCGTTTTGGCAAGAAACGTGCGTTTCGTGCACCAAATCGCTGCTTTTGCACAGTTTTGACGCTAAACGTGCTTTTGGTGCACCAAATCGCTGCTTCTGCACAGTTTTGACGCTAAACGAGCGTTTCATGCACTAATACGCTGCTTTTGCAACGAAACGTGCGTTTTGCGCACCGAATCGCCGCCTTTGCTCCGTGTTGGCAAGAAACGTGCGTTTGGTGCGCCAAATTCCTGCTTAAGCACAGTTTTGACGCTAAATGTGCGTTTCGTGCACCAAATCGCCGCTGTTGCACAGTTTTGACGCTAAACGTGCGTTTCATGCACCAAAACGCCGCTTTTTTTAAACGAATTGTGCGTTTCGCGCACCGTATCGCCGCTTGCTCCATTTTGGCAAGAAACGTGCGTTTCGTGCACCAAATCGCTGCTTTTGCACAATTTAGACGCTTAACGTGCGTTTCGTGCAACAAAACGCCGCTTTTTCAACGAAACGTGCGTATCGCGCCCCGAATCGCCGCTTTTGCTCCATTTTGGCAAGAAACGTGCGTTTCGTGCACCAAATCGCTGCTTTTGCACAATTTAGACGCTTAACGTGCGTTTCGTGCAACAAAACGCCGCTTTAGCAACGAAACGTGCATTTCGCGCACCGATTCGCCGCTTTTGCTCCGCTTTGTCAAGAAACGTGCGTTTCGTGCACCAAAACGCTGCTTTTGCAACGAAACGTGCGTTTCGCGCACCTAATCGCCGCTTTTTCAACGAAACGTGCGTATCGCGCCCCGAATCGCCGCTTTTGCTCCATTTTGGCAAGAAACGTGCGTTTCGTGCACCAAATCGCTGCTTTTTTGCAGTTTTGACACAAAACGTGCGTTTCGTGCACCAAAACGCCGCTTTCTCAACAAAACGTGCGTTTCGCGCCCCGAATCGCCGCTTTTGCACCATTTTGGCAAGAAACGTGCGTTTCGTGCACCAAATCGCTGCTTTTTTACAGTTTTGACACATAACGTGCGTTTCGTGCACCAAAACGCCGCTTTCTCAACAAAACGTGCGTATCGCGCACCTAATCGCCGCTTTTGCTTCGTTTTGGCAAGAAACGTGCGTTTCGTGCACCAAATCGCTGCTTTTTTACAGTTTTGACACGAAACGTGCGTTTCGTGCACCAAAACGCCGCTTTTTCAACGAAACGTGCGTATCGCGCCCCGAATCGCCGCTTTTGCTCCATTTTGGCAAGAAACGTGCGTTTCGTGCACCAAATCGCTGCTTTTGCACAATTTAGACGCTTAACGTGCGTTTCGTGCAACAAAACGCCGCATTTTCAACGAAACGTGCGTATCGCGCCCCGAATCGCCGCTTTTGCTCCATTTTGGCAAGAAACGTGCGTTTCGTGCACCAAATCGCTGCTTTTGCACAGTTTTGACACTAAACGTGCGTTTCGTGCACCAAATCGCTGCTTTTGCACAGTTTTGACGCTAAACGTTCGTTTCATGCACCGAAACGCCGCTTTTGCAACGAAACGTGCGTTTCACGCACCGAATCGCAGCTTTTGCTCCGTTTTGGAAAGAAACGTGCGTTTCGTGCACCAAATCTCTGCTTTTGCACAGTTTTGAAGCTAAACGTGCGTTTCGTGCACCAAATCGCTGCTTTTGCACCAAAACGCCGCTTCTGCAACGAAACGTGCGTTTCGCGCCCCGAATCGCCGCCTTTGCTCCGTGTTGGCAAGAAACGTGCGTTTCGTGCACCAAATCGCTGCTTTTTTACAGTTTTGACACGAAACGTGCGTTTCGTGCACCAAAACGCCGCTTTTTCAACGAAACGTGCGTACCGCGCCCCGAATCGCCGCTTTTGCTCCATTTTGGCAAGAAACGTGCGTTTCGTGCACCAAATCGCTGCTTTTGCACAATTTAGACGCTTAACGTGCGTTTCGTGCAACAAAACGCCGCTTTTTCAACGAAACGTGCGTATCGCGCCCCGAATCGCCGCTTTTGCTCCATTTTGGCAAGAAACGTGCGTTTCGTGAACCAAATCGCTGCTTTTGCACAATTTAGACGCTTAACGTGCGTTTCGTGCAACAAAACGCCGCTTTAGCAACGAAACGTGCATTTCGCGCACCGATTCGCCGCTTTTGCTCCGCTTTGTCAAGAAACGTGCGTTTCGTGCACCAAATCGCTGCTTTTTTACAGTTTTGACACGAAACGTGCGTTTCGTGCACCAAAACGCCGCTTTCTCAACAAAACGTGCGTATCGCGCCCCGAATCGCCGCTTTTGCTGCGTTTTGGCAAGAAACATGCGTTTCAAGCACCAAAACGCTGCTTTTGCAACGAATCGTGCGTTTCGCGCACCGATTCGCCGCTTTTGCTCCGTTTTGGCAACGAAACGTGCGTTTCGCGCACCGAATCGCCGCTTTTGCTCCGTTTTGGCAAGGAACGTGCGTTCCGTGCACCAAATCGCTGCTTTTGCACAATTTAGACGCTAAACGTGCGTTTCGTGCACCAAAACGCCGCTTTTGCAACGAAACGTGCGTTTCGCGCACCGAATCGCCGTTTTTGCTCCGTTTTGGCAAAGAACGTGCGTTTCGTGCACCAAATCTCTGCTTTTGCACAGTTTTGAAGCTAAACGCGCGTTTCGTGCACCAAAACTCCGCTTTTGCAACGAAACATGCGTTTCGCGAACCGAATCGCCGCTATTGCTTCGTTTTGGCAAGAAACGTGCGTTTCGTGCACCAAATCGCTGCTTTTTTACAGTTTTGACACGAAACGTGCGTTTCGTGCACCAAAACGCCGCTTTTTCAACGAATCGTGCGTTTCGCGCACCGATTCGCCAATTTTGCTCCGTTTTGGCAACGAAACGTGCGTTTCGCGCTCCGAATCGCCGCTTTTGCTCCGCTTTGGCAAGGAACGTTCGTTCCGTGCACCAAATCTCTGCTTTTGCACAGTTTTGAAGCTAAACGTGCGTTTCGTGCAACAAAACGCCGCTTTTACAACGAAACGTGCGTTTCACGCACCGAATCGCAGCTTTTGCTCCGTTTTGGAAAGAAACGTGCGTTTCGTGCACCAAATCGCTGCTTTTGCACAATTTAGGCGCTAAACGTTCGTTTCGTGCACCAAAACGCCGCTTTAGCAATGAAACGTGCGTTTCGCGCACCGAATCGCCGCTTTTGCTCCGTTTTGGCAAGGAACGTGCGTTCCGTGCACCAAATCGATGCTTTTGCTCAGTTTTGATGCTAAACGCGCGTTTCGTGCACCAAAACGCCGCTTTTGCAACGAAACGTGCGTTTCGCGCACCGAATCGCCGCTTTTGCTCCGTTTTGGGAAGAAACGTGCGTTTCGTGCACCAAATCGCTGCTTTTTTACAGTTTTGACACGAAACGTGCGTTTCGTGCACCAAAACGCCGCTTTCTCAACAAAACGTGCGTATCGCGCCCCGAATCGCCGCTTTTGCTGCGTTTTGGCAAGAAACATGCGTTTCAAGCACCAAAACGCTGCTTTTGCAACGAATCGTGCGTTTCGCGCACCGATTCGCCGCTTTTGCTCCGTTTTGGCAATGAAACGTGCGTTTTGCGCACCGAATCGCCGCTTTTGCTCCGTTTTGGCAAGGAACGTGCGTTCTGTGCACCAAATCGCTGCTTTTGCACAATTTAGACGCTAAACGTGCGTTTCGTGCACCAAAACGCCGCTTTTGCAACGAAACGTGCGTTTCGCGCACCGATTCGCCGCTTTTGCTCCGTTTTGGCAACGAGACGTGCGTTTCGCGCATCGAATCGCCGCTTTTGCTCCGTTTTGGCAAGGAACGTGCGTTTCGTGCACCAAATCGCTGCTTTTGCACAGCTTTGATGCTAAACGTGCGTTTCGTGCACCAAAACGCCGATTTTGCAACGAAACGTGCGTTTCGCGCACCGAATCGCCGCCTTTGCTCCGCTTTGTCAAGAAACGTGCGTTTCGTGCACCAAATCGCTGCTTTTGCTCAGTTTTGAGGCTATACGTACGTTTCGTGGACCAAAACTCCGCTTTTTGCAACGAAACGTGCGTTTCGCGCACCGAATCGCCGCTTTTGCTCCGTTTTGGCAAGAAACGTGCGTTTCGTGCACCAAATCGCTGCTTTTTTACAGTTTTGACACGAAACGTGCGTTTCGTGCACCAAAACGCCGCTTTTGCACAATTTAGACGCTAAACGTGCGTTTCGTGCACCAAAACGCCGCTTTTGCAACGAAACGTGCGTTTCGCGAACCGAATCGACGCTTTTGCTCCGCTGTGTCAAGAAACGTGCGTTTCGTGCACCAAATCGCAGCTTTTGCACAGTTTTGACACTGAACGTGCGATTCGTACACCTAATCGCTGCTTTTGCACAGTTTTGACGCTAAACGTGCGTTTCATGCACCAAAACGCCGCTTTTGCAACGAAACGTTCGTTTCACGCACCGAATCGCAGCCTTTGCTCCGTTTTGGAAAGAAACGTGCGGTTCGTGCACCAAATCGCTGCTTTTTTACAGTTTTGACACGAAACGTGCGTTTCGTGCACCAAATCGCTGCTTTTGCACAATTTAGGCGCTAAACGTTCGTTTCGTGCACCAAAACGCCGCTTTAGCAACGAAACGTGCGTTTCGCGCACCGAATCGCCGCTTTTGCTCCGTTTTGGCAAGGAACGTGCGTTCCGTGCACCAAATCGCTGCTTTTGCTCAGTTTCGATGCTAAACGCGCGTTTCGTGTACCAAAACGCCGCTTTTTCAACGAAACGTGCGTTTCGCGCACCGATTCGCCGCTTTTGCTCCGCTTTGTCAAGAAACGTGCGTTTCGTGCACCAAATCGCTGCTTTTGCACAATTTAGGCGCTAAACGTTCGTTTCGTGCACCAAAACGCCGCTTTAGCAACGAAACGTGCGTTTCGCGCACCGAATCGCCGCTTTTGCTCCGTTTTGGCAACGAGACGTGCGTTTCGCGCATCGAATCGCCGCTTTTGCTCCGTTTTGGCAAGGAACGTGCGTTTCGTGCACCAAATCGCTGCTTTTGCACAATTTAGACGCTTAACGTGCGTTTCGTTCAACAAAACGCCGCTTTAGCAACGAAACGTGCATTTCGCGCACCGATTCGCCGCTTTTGCTCCGCTTTGTCAAGAAACGTGCGTTTCGTGCACCAAATCGCTGCTTTTGCACAGTTTTGACACTAAACGTGCGTTTCGTGCACCAAATCGCCGCTTTTGCAACGAAACGTGCGTTTCGCGCACCGATTCGCCGCTTTTGCTCCGTTTTGGCAACGAGACGTGCGTTTCGCGCATCGAATCGCCGCTTTTGCTCCGTTTTGGCAAGGAACGTGCGTTTCGTGCACCAAATCGCTGCTTTTGCACAGTTTTGATGCTAAACGTGCGTTTCGTGCACCAAAACGCCGCTTTTGCAACGAAACGTGCGTTTCGCGAACCGAATCGACGCTTTTGCTCCGCTTTGTCAAGAAACGTGCGTTTCGTGCACCAAATCGCTGCTTTTGCACAGTTTTGACACTAAACGTGCGATTCGTACACCTAATCGCTGCTTTTGCACAGTTTTGACGCTAAACGTGCGTTTCATGCACCAAATCGCCGCTTTTGCAACGAACCGTGCGTTTCACGCACCGAATCGCAGCTTTTGCTCCGTTTTGGAAAGAAACGTGCGTTTCGTGCACCAAATCGCTGCTTTTGCACAATTTAGGCGCTAAACGTTCGTTTCGTGCACCAAAACGCCGCTTTAGCAACGGAACGTGCGTTTCATGCACCGAATCGCAGCTTTTGCTCCGTTTTGGAAAGAAACGTGCGTTTCGTGCTCCAAAACGCCGCTTTAGCAACGAATCGTGCGTTTCGCGCACCGAATCGCCGCTTTTGCTCCGTTTTGGCAAGGAACGTGCGTTCCGTGCACCAAATCGCTGCTTTTGCTCAGTTTTGAGGCTAAACGTACGTTTCGTGAACCAAAACTCCGCTTTTGCAACGAAACGTGCGTTTCGCGCACCGAACCGCCGCTTTCGCTCGGTTTTGGCAAGAAACGTGCGTTTCGTGCACCAAATCGCTGCTTTTTTACAGTTTTGACACGAAACGTGCGTTTCGCGCACCGAATCGCCGCTTTTGCTCCGTTTTGGCAAGGAACGTTCGTTTCGTGCACCAAATCGCTGATTTTGCACAATTTAGACGCTAAACGTGCGTTTCGTGCACCAAAACGCCGCTTTTGCAACGAAACGTGCGTTTCGCGCACCGATTCGCCACTTTTGCTCCGTTTGGGCAACGAGACGTGCGTTTCGCGCATCGGATCGCCGCTTTTGCTCCGTTTTGGCAAGGAACGTGCGTTTCGTGCACCAAAACGCTGCTTTTGCAACGAATCGTGCGTTTCGCGCACCGATTCGCCGCTTTTGCTCCGTTTTGGCAACGAAACGTGCGTTTCGCGCACCGAATCGCCGCTTTTGCTCCGTTTTGGCAAGGAACGTGCGTTCCGTGCACCAAATCGCTGCTTTTGCACAATTTAGACGCTAAACGTGCGTTTCGTGCACCAAAACGCCGCTTTTGCAACGAAACGTGCGTTTCGCGCACCGAATCGCCGTTTTTGCTCCGTTTTGGCAAGGAACGTGCGTTTCGTGCACCAAATCTCTGCTTTTGCACAGTTTTGAAGCTAAACGCGCGTTTCGTGCACCAAAACTCCGCTTTTGCAACGAAACATGCGTTTCGCGAACCGAATCGCCGCTATTGCTTCGTTTTGGCAAGAAACGTGCGTTTCGTGCACCAAATCGCTGCTTTTTTACAGTTTTGACACGAAACGTGCGTTTCGTGCACCAAAACGCCGCTTTTTCAACGAATCGTGCGTTTCGCGCACCGATTCGCCAATTTTGCTCCGTTTTGGCAACGAAACGTGCGTTTCGCGCTCCGAATCGCCGCTTTTGCTCCGCTTTGGCAAGGAACGTTCGTTCCGTGCACCAAGTCTCTGCTTTTGCACAGTTTTGAAGCTAATCGTGCGTTTCGTGCAACAAAACGCCGCTTTTACAACGAAACGTGCGTTTCACGCACCGAATCGCAGCTTTTGCTCCGTTTTGGCAACGAAACGTGCGTTTCGCGCACCGAATCGCCGCTTTTGCTCCGTTTTGGCAAGGAACGTGCGTTCCGTGCACCAAATCGCTGCTTTTGCACAATTTAGACGCTAAACGTGCGTTTCGTGCACCAAAACGCCGCTTTTGCAACGAAACGTGCGTTTCGCGCACCGAATCGCCGTTTTTGCTCCGTTTTGGCAAGGAACGTGCGTTTCGTGCACCAAATCTCTGCTTTTGCACAGTTTTGAAGCTAAACGCGCGTTTCGTGCACCAAAACTCCGCTTTTGCAGCGAAACATGCGTTTCGCGAACCGAATCGCCGCTATTGCTTCGTTTTGGCAAGAAACGTGCGTTTCGTGCACCAAATCGCTGCTTTTTTACAGTTTTGACACGAAACGTGCGTTTCGTGCACCAAAACGCCGCTTTTTCAACGAATCGTGCGTTTCGCGCACCGATTCGCCAATTTTGCTCCGTTTTGGCAACGAAACGTGCGTTTCGCGCTCCGAATCGCCGCTTTTGCTCCGCTTTGGCAAGGAACGTTCGTTCCGTGCACCAAATCTCTGCTTTTGCACAGTTTTGAAGCTAAACGTGCGTTTCGTGCAACAAAACGCCGCTTTTACAACGAAACGTGCGTTTCGCGCTCCGAATCGCCGCTTTTGCTCCGCTTTGGCAAGGAACGTTCGTTCCGTGCACCAAATCTCTGCTTTTGCACAGTTTTGAAGCTAAACGCGCGTTTCGTGCACCAAAACGCCGCTTTTGCAACGAAACGTGCGTTTCGCGCACCGAATCGCCGCTTTTGCTCCGTTTTGGGAAGAAACGTGCGTTTCGTGCACCAAATCGCTGCTTTTTTACAGTTTTGACACGAAACGTGCGTTTCGTGCACCAAAACGCCGCTTTCTCAACAAAACGTGCGTATCGCGCCCCGAATCGCCGCTTTTGCTGCGTTTTGGCAAGAAACATGCGTTTCAAGCACCAAAACGCTGCTTTTGCAACGAATCGTGCGTTTCGCGCACCGATTCGCCGCTTTTGCTCCGTTTTGGCAATGAAACGTGCGTTTTGCGCACCGAATCGCCGCTTTTGCTCCGTTTTGGCAAGGAACGTGCGTTCTGTGCACCAAATCGCTGCTTTTGCACAATTTAGACGCTAAACGTGCGTTTCGTGCACCAAAACGCCGCTTTTGCAACGAAACGTGCGTTTCGCGCACCGATTCGCCGCTTTTGCTCCGTTTTGGCAACGAGACGTGCGTTTCGCGCATCGAATCGCCGCTTTTGCTCCGTTTTGGCAAGGAACGTGCGTTTCGTGCACCAAATCGCTGCTTTTGCACAGCTTTGATGCTAAACGTGCGTTTCGTGCACCAAAACGCCGATTTTGCAACGAAACGTGCGTTTCGCGCACCGAATCGCCGCCTTTGCTCCGCTTTGTCAAGAAACGTGCGTTTCGTGCACCAAATCGCTGCTTTTGCTCAGTTTTGAGGCTATACGTACGTTTCGTGGACCAAAACTCCGCTTTTTGCAACGAAACGTGCGTTTCGCGCACCGAATCGCCGCTTTTGCTCCGTTTTGTCAAGGAACGTGCGTTCCGTGCACCAAATCGCTGCTTTTGCTCAGTTTTGAGGCTAAACGTACGTTTCGTGGACCAAAACTCCGCTTTTGCAGCGAAACGTGCGTTTCGCGCACCGAATCGCCGCTTTTGCTCCGTTTTGGCAAGAAACGTGCGGTTCGTGCACCAAATCGCTGCTTTTTTACAGTTTTGACACGAAACGTGCGTTTCGTGCACCAAATCGCTGCTTTTGCACAATTTAGACGCTAAACGTGCGTTTCGTGCACCAAAACGCCGCTTTTGCAACGAAACGTGCGTTTCGCGCACCGATTCGCCGCTTTTGCTCCGTTTTGGCAACGAGACGTGCGTTTCGCGCATCGAATCGCCGCTTTTGCTCCGTTTTGGCAAGGAACGTGCGTTTCGTGCACCATATCGCTGCTTTTGCACAGTTTTGATGCTAAACGTGCGTTTCGTGCACCAAAACGCCGCTTTTGCAACGAAACGTGCGTTTCGCGAACCGAATCGACGCTTTTGCTCCGCTTTGTCAAGAAACGTGCGTTTCGTGCACCAAATCGCAGCTTTTGCACAGTTTTGACACTGAACGTGCGATTCGTACACCTAATCGCTGCTTTTGCACAGTTTTGACGCTAAACGTGCGTTTCATGCACCAAAACGCCGCTTTTGCAACGAAACGTTCGTTTCACGCACCGAATCGCAGCCTTTGCTCCGTTTTGGAA
The DNA here is from genome assembly GCA_943735885.1 of Stelis phaeoptera. Classification (NCBI taxonomy): domain Eukaryota; kingdom Metazoa; phylum Arthropoda; class Insecta; order Hymenoptera; family Megachilidae; genus Stelis; species Stelis phaeoptera. The sequence goes on from OX030931.1 coordinate 3,447,958, forward strand.
AGAAACGTGCGGTTCGTGCACCAAATCGCTGCTTTTTTACAGTTTTGACACGAAACGTGCGTTTCGTGCACCAAATCGCTGCTTTTGCACAATTTAGGCGCTAAACGTTCGTTTCGTGCACCAAAACGCCGCTTTAGCAACGAAACGTGCGTTTCGCGCACCGAATCGCCGCTTTTGCTCCGTTTTGGCAAGGAACGTGCGTTCCGTGCACCAAATCGCTGCTTTTGCTCAGTTTCGATGCTAAACGCGCGTTTCGTGTACCAAAACGCCGCTTTTTCAACGAAACGTGCGTTTCGCGCACCGATTCGCCGCTTTTGCTCCGCTTTGTCAAGAAACGTGCGTTTCTTGCACCAAATCGCTGCTTTTGCACAATTTAGGCGCTAAACGTTCGTTTCGTGCACCAAAACGCCGCTTTAGCAACGAAACGTGCGTTTCGCGCACCGAATCGCCGCTTTTGCTCCGTTTTGGCAACGAGACGTGCGTTTCGCGCATCGAATCGCCGCTTTTGCTCCGTTTTGGCAAGGAACGTGCGTTTCGTGCACCAAATCGCTGCTTTTGCACAATTTAGACGCTTAACGTGCGTTTCGTTCAACAAAACGCCGCTTTAGCAACGAAACGTGCATTTCGCGCACCGATTCGCCGCTTTTGCTCCGCTTTGTCAAGAAACGTGCGTTTCGTGCACCAAATCGCTGCTTTTGCACAGTTTTGACACTAAACGTGCGTTTCGTGCACCAAATCGCCGCTTTTGCAACGAAACGTGCGTTTCGCGCACCGATTCGCCGCTTTTGCTCCGTTTTGGCAACGAGACGTGCGTTTCGCGCATCGAATCGCCGCTTTTGCTCCGTTTTGGCAAGGAACGTGCGTTTCGTGCACCAAATCGCTGCTTTTGCACAGTTTTGATGCTAAACGTGCGTTTCGTGCACCAAAACGCCGCTTTTGCAACGAAACGTGCGTTTCGCGAACCGAATCGACGCTTTTGCTCCGCTTTGTCAAGAAACGTGCGTTTCGTGCACCAAATCGCTGCTTTTGCACAGTTTTGACACTAAACGTGCGATTCGTACACCTAATCGCTGCTTTTGCACAGTTTTGACGCTAAACGTGCGTTTCATGCACCAAATCGCCGCTTTTGCAACGAAACGTGCGTTTCACGCACCGAATCGCAGCTTTTGCTCCGTTTTGGAAAGAAACGTGCGTTTCGTGCACCAAATCGCTGCTTTTGCACAATTTAGGCGCTAAACGTTCGTTTCGTGCACCAAAACGCCGCTTTAGCAACGGAACGTGCGTTTCATGCACCGAATCGCAGCTTTTGCTCCGTTTTGGAAAGAAACGTGCGTTTCGTGCTCCAAAACGCCGCTTTAGCAACGAATCGTGCGTTTCGCGCACCGAATCGCCGCTTTTGCTCCGTTTTGGCAAGGAACGTGCGTTCCGTGCACCAAATCGCTGCTTTTGCTCAGTTTTGAGGCTAAACGTACGTTTCGTGAACCAAAACTCCGCTTTTGCAACGAAACGTGCGTTTCGCGCACCGAATCGCCGCTATTGCTTCGTTTTGGCAAGAAACGTGCGTTTCGTGCACCAAATCGCTGCTTTTTTACAGTTTTGACACGAAACGTGCGTTTCGTGCACCAAAACGCCGCTTTTTCAACGAATCGTGCGTTTCGCGCACCGATTCGCCAATTTTGCTCCGTTTTGGCAACGAAACGTGCGTTTCGCGCTCCGAATCGCCGCTTTTGCTCCGCTTTGGCAAGGAACGTTCGTTCCGTGCACCAAATCTCTGCTTTTGCACAGTTTTGAAGCTAAACGTGCGTTTCGTGCAACAAAACGCCGCTTTTACAACGAAACGTGCGTTTCGCGCTCCGAATCGCCGCTTTTGCTCCGCTTTGGCAAGGAACGTTCGTTCCGTGCACCAAATCTCTGCTTTTGCACAGTTTTGAAGCTAAACGCGCGTTTCGTGCACCAAAACGCCGCTTTTGCAACGAAACGTGCGTTTCGCGCACCGAATCGCCGCTTTTGCTCCGTTTTGGGAAGAAACGTGCGTTTCGTGCACCAAATCGCTGCTTTTTTACAGTTTTGACACGAAACGTGCGTTTCGTGCACCAAAACGCCGCTTTCTCAACAAAACGTGCGTATCGCGCCCCGAATCGCCGCTTTTGCTGCGTTTTGGCAAGAAACATGCGTTTCAAGCACCAAAACGCTGCTTTTGCAACGAATCGTGCGTTTCGCGCACCGATTCGCCGCTTTTGCTCCGTTTTGGCAATGAAACGTGCGTTTTGCGCACCGAATCGCCGCTTTTGCTCCGTTTTGGCAAGGAACGTGCGTTCTGTGCACCAAATCGCTGCTTTTGCACAATTTAGACGCTAAACGTGCGTTTCGTGCACCAAAACGCCGCTTTTGCAACGAAACGTGCGTTTCGCGCACCGATTCGCCGCTTTTGCTCCGTTTTGGCAACGAGACGTGCGTTTCGCGCATCGAATCGCCGCTTTTGCTCCGTTTTGGCAAGGAACGTGCGTTTCGTGCACCAAATCGCTGCTTTTGCACAGCTTTGATGCTAAACGTGCGTTTCGTGCACCAAAACGCCGATTTTGCAACGAAACGTGCGTTTCGCGCACCGAATCGCCGCCTTTGCTCCGCTTTGTCAAGAAACGTGCGTTTCGTGCACCAAATCGCTGCTTTTGCTCAGTTTTGAGGCTATACGTACGTTTCGTGGACCAAAACTCCGCTTTTTGCAACGAAACGTGCGTTTCGCGCACCGAATCGCCGCTTTTGCTCCGTTTTGTCAAGGAACGTGCGTTCCGTGCACCAAATCGCTGCTTTTGCTCAGTTTTGAGGCTAAACGTACGTTTCGTGGACCAAAACTCCGCTTTTGCAGCGAAACGTGCGTTTCGCGCACCGAATCGCCGCTTTTGCTCCGTTTTGGCAAGAAACGTGCGGTTCGTGCACCAAATCGCTGCTTTTTTACAGTTTTGACACGAAACGTGCGTTTCGTGCACCAAATCGCTGCTTTTGCACAATTTAGACGCTAAACGTGCGTTTCGTGCACCAAAACGCCGCTTTTGCAACGAAACGTGCGTTTCGCGCACCGATTCGCCGCTTTTGCTCCGTTTTGGCAACGAGACGTGCGTTTCGCGCATCGAATCGCCGCTTTTGCTCCGTTTTGGCAAGGAACGTGCGTTTCGTGCACCATATCGCTGCTTTTGCACAGTTTTGATGCTAAACGTGCGTTTCGTGCACCAAAACGCCGCTTTTGCAACGAAACGTGCGTTTCGCGAACCGAATCGACGCTTTTGCTCCGCTTTGTCAAGAAACGTGCGTTTCGTGCACCAAATCGCAGCTTTTGCACAGTTTTGACACTGAACGTGCGATTCGTACACCTAATCGCTGCTTTTGCACAGTTTTGACGCTAAACGTGCGTTTCATGCACCAAAACGCCGCTTTTGCAACGAAACGTTCGTTTCACGCACCGAATCGCAGCCTTTGCTCCGTTTTGGAAAGAAACGTGCGGTTCGTGCACCAAATCGCTGCTTTTTTACAGTTTTGACACGAAACGTGCGTTTCGTGCACCAAATCGCTGCTTTTGCACAATTTAGGCGCTAAACGTTCGTTTCGTGCACCAAAACGCCGCTTTAGCAACGAAACGTGCGTTTCGCGCACCGAATCGCCGCTTTTGCTCCGTTTTGGCAAGGAACGTGCGTTCCGTGCACCAAATCGCTGCTTTTGCTCAGTTTCGATGCTAAACGCGCGTTTCGTGTACCAAAACGCCGCTTTTTCAACGAAACGTGCGTTTCGCGCACCGATTCGCCGCTTTTGCTCCGCTTTGTCAAGAAACGTGCGTTTCTTGCACCAAATCGCTGCTTTTGCACAATTTAGGCGCTAAACGTTCGTTTCGTGCACCAAAACGCCGCTTTAGCAACGAAACGTGCGTTTCGCGCACCGAATCGCCGCTTTTGCTCCGTTTTGGCAACGAGACGTGCGTTTCGCGCATCGAATCGCCGCTTTTGCTCCGTTTTGGCAAGGAACGTGCGTTTCGTGCACCAAATCGCTGCTTTTGCACAATTTAGACGCTTAACGTGCGTTTCGTTCAACAAAACGCCGCTTTAGCAACGAAACGTGCATTTCGCGCACCGATTCGCCGCTTTTGCTCCGCTTTGTCAAGAAACGTGCGTTTCGTGCACCAAATCGCTGCTTTTGCACAGTTTTGACACTAAACGTGCGTTTCGTGCACCAAATCGCCGCTTTTGCAACGAAACGTGCGTTTCGCGCACCGATTCGCCGCTTTTGCTCCGTTTTGGCAACGAGACGTGCGTTTCGCGCATCGAATCGCCGCTTTTGCTCCGTTTTGGCAAGGAACGTGCGTTTCGTGCACCAAATCGCTGCTTTTGCACAGTTTTGATGCTAAACGTGCGTTTCGTGCACCAAAACGCCGCTTTTGCAACGAAACGTGCGTTTCGCGAACCGAATCGACGCTTTTGCTCCGCTTTGTCAAGAAACGTGCGTTTCGTGCACCAAATCGCTGCTTTTGCACAGTTTTGACACTAAACGTGCGATTCGTACACCTAATCGCTGCTTTTGCACAGTTTTGACGCTAAACGTGCGTTTCATGCACCAAATCGCCGCTTTTGCAACGAAACGTGCGTTTCACGCACCGAATCGCAGCTTTTGCTCCGTTTTGGAAAGAAACGTGCGTTTCGTGCACCAAATCGCTGCTTTTGCACAATTTAGGCGCTAAACGTTCGTTTCGTGCACCAAAACGCCGCTTTAGCAACGGAACGTGCGTTTCATGCACCGAATCGCAGCTTTTGCTCCGTTTTGGAAAGAAACGTGCGTTTCGTGCTCCAAAACGCCGCTTTAGCAACGAATCGTGCGTTTCGCGCACCGAATCGCCGCTTTTGCTCCGTTTTGGCAAGGAACGTGCGTTCCGTGCACCAAATCGCTGCTTTTGCTCAGTTTTGAGGCTAAACGTACGTTTCGTGAACCAAAACTCCGCTTTTGCAACGAAACGTGCGTTTCGCGCACCGAACCGCCGCTTTCGCTCGGTTTTGGCAAGAAACGTGCGTTTCGTGCACCAAATCGCTGCTTTTTTACAGTTTTGACACGAAACGTGCGTTTCGCGCACCGAATCGCCGCTTTTGCTCCGTTTTGGCAAGGAACGTTCGTTTCGTGCACCAAATCGCTGATTTTGCACAATTTAGACGCTAAACGTGCGTTTCGTGCACCAAAACGCCGCTTTTGCAACGAAACGTGCGTTTCGCGCACCGATTCGCCACTTTTGCTCCGTTTGGGCAACGAGACGTGCGTTTCGCGCATCGGATCGCCGCTTTTGCTCCGTTTTGGCAAGGAACGTGCGTTTCGTGCACCAAATCGCTGCTTTTGCACAGTTTTGATGCTAAACGCGCGTTTCGTGCACCAAAACGCCGCTTTTTCAACGAAAAGTGCGTTTCGGGCACCGAATCGCCGTTTTTGCTCCGTTTTGGCAAGGAACGTGCGTTTCGTGCACCAAATCTCTGCTTTTGCACAGTTTTGACACTAAACGTGCGTTTCGTGCACCAAATCGCTGCTTTTGCACAGTTTTGACGCTAAACGTGCGTTTCATGCACCAAACCGCCGCTTTTTTGTAACGAATCGTGCGTTTCGCGCACCGAATCGCCGCTTTTGCTCCGTTTTGGCAAGGCACGTGCGTTTCGTGCACCCAATCGCTGCTTTTGCACAGTGATAACGCTAAACGTGCGTTTCGTGCACCAAAACACCGCTTTCGCATCGAAACGTGCGTTTCGAGCACCGAATCGCCGCTTTTGCTCCATTTTGGCAAGGAACGTGCGTTTCGTGCACCAAATCGCTGCTTTTGCACAGTTTTGATGCTAAACGTGCGTTTCGTGCACCAAAACGCCGCTTTTGCTCCGTTTTGGCAAGGAACGTGCGTTTCGTGCACCAAATCGCTGCTTTTGCACAGTTTTGATGCTAAACGTGCGTTTCGTGCACCAATACGCCGCTTTTGCAACGAAACGTGCGTTTCGCGCACCGATTCGCCGCGTTTGCTCCGTTTTGGCAAGAAACGTGCGTTTCGTGCATCAAATCGCTGCTTTTACACAATTTAGACGCTTAACGTGCGTTTCGTGCAACAAAACGCCGCTTTTGCAACGAAACGTGCGCTTCGCGCACCGAATCGCCGCCTTTGCTCCGTGTTGGCAAGAAACGTTGGTTTCGCTCACCGAATCGCCGTCTTTGCTCCGTGTTGGAAAGAAACGTGGGTTTCGTGCACCAAATCGCTGCTTTTGCACAGTTTTGACACTAAACGTGCGTTTCGTGCACCAAATCGCTGCTTTTGCACAGTTTTGACGCTAAACGTGCGTTTCATGCACCGAAACGCCGCTTTTGCAACGAAACGTGCGTTTCACGCACCGAATCGCAGCTTTTGCTCCGTTTTGGAAAGAAACGCGCGTTTCGTGCACCAAATCGCTGCTTTTGCACAGTTTTGACGCTAAACGTGCGTTTTATGCACCAAAACGCCGATTTTTTGCAACGAAGCGTGCGTTACGTGCACCGAATCGCCGCTTTTGCTCCGTTTAGGCAAGGAACGTTCGTTTCGTGCACCAAATCGCTGCTTTTGCACAGTTTTGACATTAAACGTGCGTTTCGTGCACCAAAACGCCGCTTTTGCAACGAAACGTGCGTTTCGCGAACCGAATCGCCGCTTTTGCTTTGTTTTGGCAAGAAACGTACGTTTCGTGCACCAAATCGCAGCTTTTTTACAGTTTTGACACGAAACGTGCGTTTCGTGCACCAAAACGCCGCTTTTTCAACGAAACGTGCGTATCGCGCCCTGAATCGCCGCATTTGCTCCGTTTTGGCAAGAAACATGTGTTTCAAGCACCAAAACGCTGCATTTGCAACGAAACGTGCGTTTCGCGCACCGATTCGCCGCTTTTGCTCCGTTTTGGCAACGAAACGTGCGTTTCGCGCACCGAATCGCCGCTTTTGCTCGTTTTGGCAAGGAACGTGCGTTCCGTGCACCAAATCGCTGCTTTTGCACAGTTTTGATACGAAACGTGCGTTTCGTGGACCAAAACTCCGCTTTTGCAACGAAACGTGCGTTTCGCGAACCGAATCGCCGCTTTTGCTTCGTTTTGGCAAGAAACGTGCGTTTCGTGCATCAAATCGCTGCTTTTTTACAGTTTTGACATGAAACGTGCGTTTCGCGCACCAAAACGCCGCTTTTTCAACGAAACGTGCGTATCGCGCCCCGAATCGCCGCATTTGCTCCGTTTTGGCAAGAAACATGCGTTTCAACCACCAAAACGCTGCTTTTGCAACGAAACGTGCGTTTCCCGCACCGATTCGCCGCTTTTGCTCTGTTTTGGCAACGAAACGTGCGTTTCGCGCACCGAATCGCCGCTTTTGCTCCGTTTTGGCAAGGAACGTGCGTTCCGTGCACCAAATCGCTGCTTTAGCAACGAAACGTGTGTTTCGAGCACCGATTCGCCGCGTTTGCTCCGTTTTGGCAAGAAACGTGCGTTTCGTGCATCAAATCGCTGCTTTTACACAATTTAGACGCTTAACGTGCGTTTCGTGCAACAAAACGCTGCTTTTGCACAGTTTTGACGCTAAACGCGCGTTTCGTGCATCAAATCGCTGCTTTTGCACAGTTTTGACGCTAAACGTGCGTTTCATGCACCAAATCGCCGCTTTTTTGCAACGAATCGTGCGTTTCGCGCACCGAATCGCCGCTTTTGCTCCGTTTTGGCAAGAAACGTGCGTTCCGTGCACCAAATCGCTGCTTTTGCACAGTTTTGACGCTAAACGTGCGTTTCGTTCACCAAAACACCGCTTTCGCCACGAAACGTGCGTTTCGCGCACCGAATCGCCGCTTTTGCTCCGTTTTGGCAAAAAACGTGCGTTTAAAGGACCAAAACTCCGCTTTTGCAACGAAACGTGCGTTTCGCGCACCGAATCGCCGCTTTTGCTCGGTTTTGGGAAGAAACGTGCGTTTCGTTCACCAAATCGCTGCTTTTGCACAATTTAGACGGTTAACGTGCGTTTCGTGCACCAAAACGCTGCTTTTGCAACGAAACGTGCGTTTAGCGCACCGAATCGCCGCTTTTGCTCCGTTTTGTCAAGAAACGTGCGTTTCGTTCACCAAATCGCTGCTTTTGCACAATTTAGCCGCTAAACGTGCGTTTCGTGCACCAAAACGCCGCTTTTGCAACGAAACGTGCGTTTCGCGCACCGATTCGCCTCTTTTGCTCCGTTTTGGCAAGGAACGTTCGTTTTGTGCACCAAATCGCTGCTTTTGCACAGTTTTAACGCTAAACGTGCGTTTCGTGCACCAAAACGCCGCTTTTGCAACGAAACGTGCGTTTCGCGCACCGAATCGCGGCTTTTGCTACTTTTTGGCAAGAAACGTGCGTTTCGTGCACCAAATCGCTGCTGTTGCACAATTTAGACGCTTAACGTGCGTTTCGTGCACCAAATCGCTGCTTTTGCACAGTTTTGACGCTAAACGTGCGTTTCGTGCACCAAACCGCTGCTTTTGCACAGTTTTGACGCTAAGCGAGCGTTTCATGCACCAAAACGCCGATTTTTTGCAACGAAACGTGCGTTACGTGCACCGAATCGCGGCTTTTGCACAATTTAGACGCTAAACGTGCGTTTCGTGCACCAAAGCGCCGCTTCTAGAACGAAACGTGCGTTTCGCGCACCGATTCGCCGCTTTTGCTCCGTTTTGGCAACGAGACGTGCGTTTCGCGCACCGAATCGCCGCTTTTGCTCCGTTTTGGCAAGGAACGTGCGTTTCGAGCACCAAATCGCTGCTCTAGCACAGTTTTGATGCTAAACGTGCGTTTCGTGCACCAAAACATGCTTTTGCAACGAAACGTGCGTTTCGCGCACCGACTCGCCGCCTTTGCTCCGTTTAGGCAAGGAACGTTCGTTTCGTGCACCAAATCGCTGCTTTTGCACAGTTTTGACGCTAAACGTGCGTTTCGTGCACCAAAACGCCGCTTTAGCAACGAAACGTGCATTTCGCGCACCGATTCGCCGCTTTTGCTCCGTTTTGGCAGGAAACGTGCGTTTCGTGCACTAAATCGCTGCTTTTTTACAGTATTGACACGAAACGTGCGTTTCGTGCACCAAAACGCTGCTTTTGCAACGAAACGTGCGTTTCGCGCACCGATTCGCCGCTTTTGCTCCGTTTTGGCAACGAGACGTGCGTTTCGCGCACCGACTCGCCGCCTTTGCTCCGTTTAGGCAAGGAACGTTCGTTTCGTGCACCAAATCGCTGCTTTTGCACAGTTTTGACGCTAAACGTGCGTTTCGTTCGCCAAAACACCGCTTTCGCCACGAAACGTGCGTTTCGCGCACCGAATCGCCGCTTTTGCTCCGTTTTGGCAAAAAACGTGCGTTTCAAGGACCAAAACTCCGCTTTTGCAACGAAACGTGCGTTTAGCGCACCGAATCGCCGCTTTTGCTCCGTTTAGTCAAGAAACGTGCGTTTCGTTCACCAAATCGCTGCTTTTGCACAATTTAGCCGCTAAACGTGCGTTTCGTGTACCAAAACGCCGCTTTTGCAACGAAACGTGCGTTTCGCGCACCGATTCGCCTCTTTTGCTCCGTTTTGGCAAGGAACGTTCGTTTCGTGCACCAAATCGCTGCTTTTGCACAGTTTTGACGCTAAACGTGCGTTTCGTGTACCAAAACGCCGCTTTTGCAACGAAACGTGCGTTTCGCGCACCGAATCGCGGCTTTTGCTACTTTTTGGCAAGAAACGTGCGTTTCGTGCACCAAATCGCTGCTGTTGCACAATTTAGACGCTTAACGTGCGTTTCGTGCACCAAATCGCTGCTTTTGCACAGTTTTGACGCTAAACGTGCGTTTCGTGCACCAAACCGCTGCTTTTGCACAGTTTTGACGCTAAGCGAGCGTTTCATGCACCAAAACGCCGATTTTTTGCAACGAAACGTGCGTTACGTGCACTGAATCGCGGCTTTTGCACAATTTAGACGCTAAACGTGCGTTTCGTGCACCGAAACTCCGCTTCTGCAACGAAACGTGCGTTTCGCGCACCGATTCGCCGCTTTTGCTCCGTTTTGGCAACGAGACGTGCGTTTCGCGCACCGAATCGCCGCTTTTGCTCCGTTTTGGCAAGGAACGTGCGTTTCGAGCACCAAATCGCTGCTCTTGCACATTTTTGATGCTAAACGTGCGTTTCGTGCACCAAAACATGCTTTTGCAACGAAACGTGCGTTTCGCGCACCGAATCGCCGCCTTTGCTCCGTTTAGGCAAGGAACGTTCGTTTCGTGCACCAAATCGCTGCTTTTGCACAGTTTTGACGCTAAACGTGCGTTTCGTGCACCAAAACGCCGCTTTCGCAACGAAACGTGCATTTCGCGCACCGATTCGCCGCTTTTGCTCCGTTTTGGCAGGAAACGTGCGTTTCGTGCACTAAATCGCTGCTTTTTTACAGTATTGACACGAAACGTGCGTTTCGTGCACCAAAACGCTGCTTTTGCAACGAAACGTGCGTTTCGCGCACCGAATCGCCGCTTTTGCTCCGTTTTGGCAGGAAACGTGCGTTTCGTTCACCAAACCGCTGCTTTTGCACAGTTTTGACGCTAAACGTGCGTTTCATGCATCAAAACGCCGCTTCAGCAACGAAACGTGCGTTTCGTGCACCAAAATGCCGCTTTAGCAACGAAACGTGCGTTTCGCGCACCGATTCGCTGCTTTTGCTCCGTGTTGGCAAGAAACGTTCGTTTCGTTCACCAAATCGCTGCTTTTCCACAGTTTTGACGCTAAACGTGCGTTTCGTGCACCAAAACGCCGCTTTTGCAACGAAACGTGCGTTTCTCGCACCGAATCGCCGCCTTTGCTCCGTGATGGAAAGAAACGTGCGTTTCGTGCACCAAATTGCTGCTTTTGCACAGTTTTGACGCTAAACGTGCGTTTCATGCACCAAAACGCCGCTTTTTTGCAGCGAAACGTGCGTTACGAGCACCGAATCGCCGCTTTTGCTCCGTTTTGGCAAGGAACGTGCGTTTCGTGCACCCAATCGCTGCTTTTGCACAGTTCTAACGCCAAACGTGCGTTTCGTGCACCAAAACACCGCTTTCGCCACGAAACGTGCGTTTCGCGCACCGAATCGCCGCTTTTGCTCCGTTTTGGCAAAAAACGTGCGTTTCAAGGACCAAAACTCCGCTTTTACAACGAAACGTGCGTTTCGCGCACCGAATCGCCGCTTTTGCTCCGTTTTGGCAAGGAACGTGCGTTCCGTGCACCAAATCGCTGCTTTTGCACAGTTTTGATACGAAACGTGCGTTTCGTGCACCGAAACGCCGCTTTAGCAACGAAACGTGCGTTTCGAGCACCGATTCGCCGCGTTTGCTCCGTTTTGGCAAGAAACGTGCGTTTCGTGCATCAAATCGCTGCTTTTACACAATTTAGACGCTTAACGTGCGTTTCGTGCAACAAAACGCCGCTTTTGCAGCGAAACGTGCGCTTCGCGCACCGAATCGCCGCCCTTGCTCCGTTTTGGCAAGAAACGTGCGTTTCGTGCACCAAATCGCTGCTTTTGCACAGTTTTGACGCTAAACGCGCGTTTCGTGCATCAAATCGCTGCTTTTGCACAGTTTTGACGCTAAACGTGCGTTTCATGAACCAAATCGCCGCTTTTTTGCAACGAATCGTGCGTTTCGCGCACCGAATCACCGCTTTTGCTCCGTTTTGGCAAGAAACGTGCGTTTCGTGCACCAAATCGCTGCTTTTGCACAATTTAGACGCTTAACGTGCGTTTCGTGCACCAAAACGCCGCTTTTGCAACGAAACGTGCGCTTCGCGCACCGAATCGCCGCCTTTGCTCCGTGTTGGCAAGAAACGTTGGTTTCGCTCGCCGAATCGCCGCCTTTGCTCCGTGTTGGAAAGAAACGTGGGTTTCGTGCACCAAATCGCTGCTTTTGCACAGTTTTGATGCTAAACGCGCGTTTCGTGCACCAAATCGCTGCTTTTGCACAGTTTTGACGCTAAACGTGCGTTTTATGCACCAAAACGCCGATTTTTTGCAACGAAACGTGCGTTACGTGCACCGAATCTCCGCTTTTGCTCCGTTTAGGCAAGGAACGTTCGTTTCGTGCACCAAATCGCTGCTTTTGCACAGTTTTGACATTAAACGTGCGTTTCGTGCACCAAAACGCCGCTTTTGCAACGAAACGTGCGTTTCGCGAACCGAATCGCCGCTTTTGCTTCGTTTTGGCAAGGAACGTGCGTTCCGTGCACCAAATCGCTGCTTTTGCACAGTTTTGATACGAAACGTGCGTTTCGTGGACCAAAACTCCGCTTTTGCAACGAAACGTGCGTTTCGCGAACCGAATCGCCGCTTTTGCTTCGTTTTGGCAAGAAACGTGCGTTTCGTGCACCAAATCGCTGCTTTTGCACAATTTAGACGCTAAACGTGCGTTTCGTGCACCAAAACGCCGCTTTTGCAACGAAACGTGCGTTTCGCGCACCGATTCGCCTCTTTTGCTCCGTTTTGGCAAGGAACGTTCGTTTCGTGCACCAAACCGCTGCTTTTGCACAGTTTTGACGCTAAACGTGCGTTTCGTGCACCAAAACGCCGCTTTTGCAGCGAAACGTGCGTTTCGCGCACCGAATCGCGGCTTTTGCTACTTTTTGGCAAGAAACGTGCGTTTCGTGCACCAAATCGCTGCTGTTGCACAATTTAGACGCTTAACGTGCGTTTCGTGCACCAAATCGCTGCTTTTGCACAGTTTTGACGCTAAACGTGCGTTTCGTGCACCAAACCGCTGCTTTTGCACAGTTTTGACGCTAAGCGAGCGTTTCATGCACCAAAACGCCGATTTTTTGCAACGAAACGTGCGTTACGTGCACCGAATCGCGGCTTTTGCTCCTTTTTTGCAAGAAACGTGCGTTTCATGCACCAAATCGCTGCTTTTGCACAGTTTTGACGCAAAACGTGCGTTTCGTGCACCAAATCGCTGCTTTTGCACAGTTTTGACGCAAAACGTGCGTTTCGTGCACCAAAACGCCACTTTTGCAGCGAAACGTGCGTTTCGTGCACCAAGTCGCCGCTTTTGCTTCGTTTTGGCGAGAAACGTGCATTTCGTGCACCAAATCGCTGCTTTTGCACAGTTTTGACGCAAAACGAGCGTTTCGTGCACCAAAACGCCGCTTTTGCAGCGAAACGTGCGCTTCGTGCACCAAATCGCTGCTTTTGCACAGTTTTGACGCAAAACGTGCGTTTCGTGCACCAAATCGCTGCTTTTGCACAGTTTTGACGCAAAACGTGCGTTTCGTGCACCAAAACGCCGCTTTTGCAACGAAACGTGCGTTTCGTGCACCAAATCGCTGCGTTTGCACAGTTTTGACGCAAAACGGGCGTTTCGTGCACCAAAACGCCGCTTTTGCAACGAAACGTGCGTTTTGTGCACCAAATCGCTGCTTTTGCACAGTTTTGATACGAAACGTGCGTTTCGTGGACCAAAACTCCGCTTTTGCAACGAAACGTGCGTTTCGCGAACCGAATCGCCGCTTTTGCTTCGTTTTGGCAAGAAACGTGCGTTTCGTGCACCAAATCGCTGCTTTTTTACAGTTTTGACATGAAACGTGCGTTTCGCGCACCAAAACGCCGCTTTTTCAACGAAACGTGCGTATCGCGCCCCGAATCGCCGCATTTGCTCCGTTTTGGCAAGAAACATGCGTTTCAACCACCAAAACGCTGCTTTTGCAACGAAACGTGCGTTTCCCGCACCGATTCGCCGCTTTTGCTCTGTTTTGGCAACGAAACGTGCGTTTCGCGCACCGAATCGCCGCTTTTGCTCCGTTTTGGCAAGGAACGTGCGTTCCGTGCACCAAATCGCTGCTTTTGCACAGTTTTGATACGAAACGTGCGTTTCGTGCACCAAAACGCCGCTTTTGCAACGAAACGTGCGTTTCGTGCACCAAATCGCTGCTTTTGCACAGTTTTAACGCAAAACGTGCGTTTCGTGCGCCAAAACGCCGCCTTTGCAGCGAAACGTGCGTTTCACGCACCGAATCGCCGCTTTTGCTCCGTTTTGTCAAGAAACGTGCGTTTCGTTCACCAAATCGCTGCTTTTGCACAATTTAGCCGCTAAACGTGCGTTTCGTGTACCAAAACGCCGCTTTTGCAACGAAACGTGCGTTTCGCGCACCGATTCGCCTCTTTTGCTCCGTTTTGGCAAGGAACGTTCGTTTCGTGCACCAAATCGCTGCTTTTGCACAGTTTTGACGCTAAACGTGCGTTTCGTGCACCAAAACGCCGCTTTTGCAACGAAACGTGCGTTTCGCGCACCGAATCGCGGCTTTTGCTACTTTTTGGCAAGAAACGTGCGTTTCGTGCACCAAATCGCTGCTGTTGCACAATTTAGACGCTTAACGTGCGTTTCGTGCACCAAATCGCTGCTTTTGCACAGTTTTGACGCTAAACGTGCGTTTCGTGCACCAAACCGCTGCTTTTGCACAGTTTTGACGCTAAGCGAGCGTTTCATGCACCAAAACGCCGATTTTTTGCAACGAAACGTGCGTTACGTGCACTGAATCGCGGCTTTTGCACAATTTAGACGCTAAACGTGCGTTTCGTGCACCGAAACGCCGCTTCTGCAACGAAACGTGCGTTTCGCGCACCGATTCGCCGCTTTTGCTCCGTTTTGGCAACGAGACGTGCGTTTCGCGTACCGAATCGCCGCTTTTGCTCCGTTTTGGCAAGGAACGTGCGTTTCGGGCACCAAATCGCTGCTCTTGCACATTTTTGATGCTAAACGTGCGTTTCGTGCACCAAAACATGCTTTTGCAACGAAACGTGCGTTTCGCGCACCGAATCGCCGCCTTTGCTCCGTTTAGGCAAGGAACGTTCGTTTCGTGCACCAAATCGCTGCTTTTGCACAGTTTTGACGCTAAACGTGCGTTTCGTGCACCAAAACGCCGCTTTAGCAACGAAACGTGCATTTCGCGCACCGATTCGCCGCTTTTGCTCCGTTTTATCAGGAAACGTGCGTTTCGTGCACTAAATCGCTGCTTTTTTACAGTATTGACACGAAACGTGCGTTTCTTGCACCAAAACGCTGCTTTTACAACGAAACGTGCGTTTCGTGCACCAAAACGCCGCTTTAGCAACGAAACGTGCGTTTCGCGCACCGAATCGCCGCTTTTGCTCCGTTTTGGCAAAAAACGTGCGTTTCAAGGACCAAAACTCCGCTTTTGCAACGAAACGTGCGTTTCGCGCACCGAATCGCCGCTTTTGCACCGTTTTGGCAAGGAACGTGCGTTCCGTGCACCAAATCGCTGCTTTTGCACAGTTTTGATACGAAACGTGCGTTTCGTGCACCGAAACGCCGCTTTAGCAACGAAACGTGCGTTTCGAGCACCGATTCGCCGCGTTTGCTCCGTTTTGGCAAGAAACGTGCGTTTCGTGCATCAAATCGCTGCTTTTACACAATTTAGACGCTTAACGTGCGTTTCGTGCAACAAAACGCCGCTTTTGCAACGAAACGTGCGCTTCGCGCACCGAATCGCCGCCCTTGCTCCGTTTTGGCAAGAAACGTGCGTTTCGTGCACCAAATCGCTGCTTTTGCACAGTTTTGATGCTAAACGCGCGTTTCGTGCACCAAATCGCTGCTTTTGCACAGTTTTGACGCTAAACGTGCGTTTTATGCACCAAAACGCCGATTTTTTGCAACGAATCGTGCGTTTCGCGCACCGAATCACCGCTTTTGCTCCGTTTTGGCAAGAAACGTGCGTTTCGTGCACCAAATCGCTGCTTTTGCACAATTTAGACGCTTAACGTGCGTTTCGTGCACCAAAACGCCGCTTTTGCAACGAAACGTGCGCTTCGCGCACCGAATCGCCGCCTTTGCTCCGTGTTGGCAAGAAACGTTGGTTTCGCTTGCCGAATCGCCGCCTTTGCTCCGTGTTGGAAAGAAACGTGGGTTTCGTGCACCAAATCGCTGCTTTTGCACAGTTTTGATGCTAAACGCGCGTTTCGTGCACCAAATCGCTGCTTTTGCACAGTTTTGACGCTAAACGTGCGTTTTATGCACCAAAACGCCGATTTTTTGCAACGAAACGTGCGTTACGTGCACCGAATCTCCGCTTTTGCTCCGTTTAGGCAAGGAACGTTCGTTTCGTGCACCAAATCGCTGCTTTTGCACAGTTTTGACATTAAACGTGCGTTTCGTGCACCAAAACGCCGCTTTTGCAACGAAACGTGCGTTTCGCGAACCGAATCGCCGCTTTTGCTTTGTTTTGGCAAGAAACGTACGTTTCGTGCACCAAATCACTGCTTTTTTACAGTTTTGACACGAAACGTGCGTTTCGTGCACCAAAACGCCGCTTTTTCAACGAAACGTGCGTATCGCGCCTCGAATCGCCGCATTTGCTCCGTTTTGGCAAGAAACACGTGTTTCAAGCACCAAAACGCTGCATTTGCAACGAAACGTGCGTTTCGCGCACCGATTCGCCGCTTTTGCTCCGTTTTGGCAACGAAACGTGCGTTTCGCGCACCGAATCGCCGCTTTTGCTTCGTTTTGGCAAGGAACGTGCGTTCCGTGCACCAAATCGCTGCTTTTGCACAGTTTGGATACGAAACGTGCGTTTCGTGGACCAAAACTCCGCTTTTGCAACGAAACGTTCGTTTCGCGAACCGAATCGCCGCTTTTGCTTCGTTTTGGCAAGAAACGTGCGTTTCGTGCACCAAATCGCTGCTTTTGCACAATTTAGACGCTAAACGTGCGTTTCGTGCACCAAAACGCCGCTTTTGCAACGAAACGTGCGTTTCGCGCATCGATTCGCCTCTTTTGCTCCGTTTTGGCAAGGAACGTTCGTTTCGTGCACCAAACCGCTGCTTTTGCACAGTTTTGACGCTAAACGTGCGTTTCGTGCACCAAAACGCCGCTTTTGCAACGAAACGTGCGTTTCGCGCACCGAATCGCGGCTTTTGCTACTTTTTGGCAAGAAACGTGCGTTTCGTGCACCAAATCGCTGCTGTTGCACAATTTAGACGCTTAACGTGCGTTTCGTGCACCAAATCGCTGCTTTTGCACAGTTTTGACGCTAAACGTGCGTTTCGTGCACCAAACCGCTGCTTTTGCACAGTTTTGACGCTAAGCGAGCGTTTCATGCACCAAAACGCCGATTTTTTGCAACGAAACGTGCGTTACGTGCACCGAATCGCGGCTTTTGCTCCTTTTTTGCAAGAAACGTGCGTTTCATGCACCAAATCGCTGCTTTTGCACAGTTTTGACGCAAAACGTGCGTTTCGTGCGCCAAAACGCCGCTTTTGCAGCGAAACGTGCGCTTCGTGCACCAAATCGCTGCTTTTGCTCAGTTTTGACGCTTAACGTGCGTTTCGTGCACCAAATCGCTGCTTTTGCACAGTTTTGACGCAAAACGTGCGTTTCGTGCACCAAATCGCTGCTTTTGCACAGTTTTGACGCAAAACGTGCGTTTCGTGCACCAAAACGCCACTTTTGCAGCGAAACGTGCGTTTCGTGCACCAAGTCGCCGCTTTTGCTCCGTTTTCGCGAGAAACGTGCGTTTCGTGCACCAAATCGCTGCTTTTGCACAGTTTTGACGCTAAACGTGCGTTTCGTGCACCAAACCGCTGCTTTTGCACAGTTTTGACGCTAAGCGAGCGTTTCATGCACCAAAACGCCGATTTTTTGCAACGAAACGTGCGTTACGTGCACCGAATCGCGGCTTTTGCTCCTTTTTTGCAAGAAACGTGCGTTTCATGCACCAAATCGCTGCTTTTGCACAGTTTTGACGCAAAACGTGCGTTTCGTGCGCCAAAACGCCGCTTTTGCAGCGAAACGTGCGCTTCGTGCACCAAATCGCTGCTTTTGCTCAGTTTTGACGCTTAACGTGCGTTTCGTGCACCAAATCGCTGCTTTTGCACAGTTTTGACGCAAAACGTGCGTTTCGTGCACCAAATCGCTGCTTTTGCACAGTTTTGACGCAAAACGTGCGTTTCGTGCACCAAAACGCCACTTTTGCAGCGAAACGTGCGTTTCGTGCACCAAGTCGCCGCTTTTGCTCCGTTTTGGCCAGAAACGTGCGTTTCGTGCACCAAATCGCTGCTTTTGCACAGTTTTGACGCAAAACGAGCGTTTCGTGCACCAAAACGCCGCTTTTGCAACGAAACGTGCGTTTTGTGCACCAAATCGCTGCTTTTGCACAGTTTTGACACAAAACGTGCGTTTCGTGCGCCAAAACGCCGCTTTTGCAGCGAAACGTGCGCTTCGTGCACCAAATCGCTGCTTTTGCACAGTTTTGACGCAAAACGTGCGTTTCGTGCACCAAATCGCTGCTTTTGCACAGTTTTTACGCAAAACGTGCGTTTCGTGCACCAAAACGCCGCTTTTGCAACGAAACGTGCGTTTCGTGCACCAAATCGCTGCTTTTGCACAGTTTTAACGCAAAACGTCCGTTTCGTGCACCAAAACGCCGCTCTTGCAGCGAAACGTGCGTTTCGTGCACCAAATCGCTGCTTTTGCACAGTTTTGACGCAAAACGTGCGTTTCGTGCACCAAATCGCTGCTTTTGCACAGTTTAGACGCAAAACGTGCGTTTCGTGCGCCAAAACGCCGCCTTTGCAGCGAAACGTGCGTTTCACGCACCGAATCGCCGCTTTTGCTTCGTTTTGGCGAGAAACGTGCGTTTCGTGCTCCAAATCGCTGCTTTTGCACAGTTTTGACGCAAAACGTGCGTTTCGTGCACCAAAACGCCGCTTTTGCAGCGAAACGTGCGTTTCGTGCACCAAATCGCTGCTTTTGCACAGTTTTGACGCAAAACGTGCGTTTCGTGCACCAAAATGCCGCTTTTGCAGCGAAACGTACGTTTCGTGCGCCAAAACGCCGCTTTTGCACAGTTTTGACGCAAAACCTGCGTTTCGTGCACCAAAACGCCGCTTTTGCAACGAAACGTTCGTTTCGTGCACCAAATCGATGCTTTTGCACAGTTTTGACGCAAAACGTGCGTTTCGTGCACCAAATCGCTGCTTTTGCACAGTTTAGACGCAAAACGTGCGTTTCGTGCGCCAAAACGCCGCCCTTGCAGCGAAACGTGCGTTTCACGCACCGAATCGCCGCTTTTGCTCCGTTTTGTCAAGAAACGTGCGTTTCGTTCACCAAATCGCTGCTTTTGCACAATTTAGCCGCTAAACGTGCGTTTCGTGTACCAAAACGCCGCTTTTGCAACGAAACGTGCGTTTCGCGCACCGATTCGCCTCTTTTGCTCCGTTTTGGCAAGGAACGTTCGTTTCGTGCACCAAATCGCTGCTTTTGCACAGTTTTGACGCTAAACGTGCGTTTCGTGCACCAAAACGCCGCTTTTGCAACGAAACGTGCGTTTCGCGCACCGAATCGCGGCTTTTGCTACTTTTTGGCAAGAAACGTGCGTTTCGTGCACCAAATCGCTGCTGTTGCACAATTTAGACGCTTAACGTGCGTTTCGTGCACCAAATCGCTGCTTTTGCACAGTTTTGACGCTAAACGTGCGTTTCGTGCACCAAACCGCTGCTTTTGCACAGTTTTGACGCTAAGCGAGCGTTTCATGCACCAAAACGCCGATTTTTTGCAACGAAACGTGCGTTACGTGCACCGAATCGCGGCTTTTGCACAATTTAGACGCTAAACGTGCGTATCGTGCACCAAAACGCCGCTTCTGCAACGAAACGTGCGTTTCGCGCACCGATTCGCCGCTTTTGCTCCGTTTTGGCAACGAGACGTGCGTTTCGCGCACCGAATCGCCGCTTTTGCTCCGTTTTGGCAAGGAACTTGCGTTTCGAGCACCAAATCGCTGCTCTTGCACAGTTTTGATGCTAAACGTGCGTTTCGTGCACCAAAACATGCTTTTGCAACGAAACGTGCGTTTCGCGCACCGAATCGCCGCCTTTGCTCCGATTAGGCAAGGAACGTTCGTTTCGTGCACCAAATCGCTGCTTTTGCACAGTTTTGACGCTAAACGTGCGTTTTGTGCACCAAAACGCCGCTTTAGCAACGAAACGTGCATTTCGCGCACCGATTCGCCGCTTTTGCTCCGTTTTGGCAGGAAACGTGCGTTTCGTGCACTAAATCGCTGCTTTTTTACAGTATTGACACGAAACGTGCGTTTCGTGCACCAAAACGCTGCTTTTGCAACGAAACGTGCGTTTCGCGCACCGAATCGCCGCTTTTGCTCCGTTTTGGCAGGAAACGTGCGTTTCGTTCACCAAACCGCTGCTTTTGCACAGTTTTGACGCTAAACGTGCGTTTCATGCATCAAAACGCCGCTTCAGCATCGAAACGTGCGTTTCGTGCACCAAAATGCCGCTTTAGCAACGAAACGTGCGTTTCGCGCACCGATTCGCTGCTTTTGCTCCGTGTTGGCAAGAAACGTGCGTTTCGTTCACCAAATCGCTGCTTTTCCACAGTTTTGACGCTAAACGTGCGTTTCGTGCACCAAAACGCCGCTTTTGCAACGAAACGTGCGTTTCTCGCACCGAATCGCCGCCTTTGCTCCGTGATGGCAAGAAACGTGCGTTTCGTGCACCAAATCGCTGCTTTTGCACAGTTTTGACGCTAAACGTGCGTTTCATGCACCAAAACGCCGCTTTTTTGCAGCGAAACGTGCGTTACGAGCACCGAATCTCCGCTTTTGCTCCGTTTTGGCAAGGAACGTGCGTTTCGTGCACCCAGTCGCTGCTTTTGCACAGTTCTGACGCTAAACGTGCGTTTCGTGCACCAAAACGCCGCTTTCGCAACGAAACGTGCGTTTCGCGCACCGATTCGCCTCTTTTGCTCCGTTTTGGCAAGAAACATGTGTTTCAAGCACCAAAACGCTGCATTTGCATCGAAACGTGCGTTTCGCGCACCGATTCGCCGCTTTTGCTCCGTTTTGGCAACGAAACGTGCGTTTCGCGCACCGAATCGCCGCTTTTGCTTCGTTTTGGCAAGGAACGTGCGTTCCGTGCACCAAATCGCTGCTTTTGCACAGTTTTGACGCTAAACGTGCGTTTCGTTCGCCAAAACACCGCTTTCGCCACGAAACGTGCGTTTCGCGCACCGAATCGCCGCTTTTGCTCCGTTTTGGCAAAAAACGTGCGTTCCAAGGACCAAAACTCCGCTTTTGCAACGAAACGTGCGTTTCGCGCACCGAATCGCCGCTTTTGCTCCGTTTTGGCAAGGAACGTGCGTTCCGTGCACCAAATCGCTGCTTTTGCACAGTTTTGATACGAAACGTGCGTTTCGTGCACCGAAACGCCGCTTTTGCAACGAAACGTGCGCTTCGCGCACCGAATCGCCGCCCTTGCTCCGTTTTGGCAAGGAACGTGCGTTTCGTGCACCCAGTCGCTGCTTTTGCACAGTTCTGACGCTAAACGTGCGTTTCGTGCACCAAAACGCCGCTTTCGCAACGAAACGTGCGTTTCGCGCACCGAATCGCCGCTTTTGCACAGTTTTGACGCTTAACGTGCGTTTCGTGCACCAAATCGCTGCTTTTGCACAGTTTTGACGCAAAACGTGCGTTTCGTGCACCAAATCGCTGCTTTGCACAGTTTTGACGCAAAACGTGCGTTTCGTGCACCAAAACGCCGCTTTTGCAGCGAAACGTGCGCTTCGTGCACCAAATCGCTGCTTTTGCACAGTTTTGACGCTTAACGTGCGTTTCGTGCACCAAATCGCTGCTTTTGCACAGTTTTGACGCAAAACGTGCGTTTCGTGCACCAAATCGCTGCTTTGCACAGTTTTGACGCAAAACGTGCGTTTCGTGCACCAAAACGCCGCTTTTGCAGCGAAACGTGCGTTTCGTGCACCAAGTCGCCGCTTCTGCTCCGTTTTGGCGAGAAACGTGCGTTTCGTGCACCAAATCGCTGCTTTTGCACAGTTTTGACGCAAAACGAGCGTTTCGTGCACCAAAACGCCGCTTCTGCAGCGAAACGTGCGCTTCGTGCACCAAATCGCTGCTTTTGCACAGTTTTGACGCAAAACGTGCGTTTCGTGCACCAAATCGCTGCTTTTGCACAGTTTTGACGCAAAACGTGCGTTTCGTGCACCAAAACGCCGCTTTTGCAGCGAAACGTGCGTTTCGTGCACCAAATCGCTGCTTTTGCACAGTTTTGACGCAAAACGTGCGTTTCGTGCGCAAAAACGCCGCTTTTGCAGCGAAACGTGCGTTTCGTTCACCAAATCGCCGCTTTTGCTCCGTTTTGGCGAGAACCGTGCGTTTCGTGCACCAAATTGCTGCTTTTGCACTGTTTTGACGCAAAACGTGCGTTTCGTGCACCAAAACGCCGCTTTTGCAGCGAAACGTGCGTTTCGTGCACCAAATCGCCGCTTTTGCTCCGTTTTGGCGAGAAACGTGCGTTTCGTGCACCAAATCGCTGCTTTTGCACAGTTTTGACGCAAAACGTGCGTTTTGTGCACCAAATCGCTGCTTCTGCACAGTTTTGACGCAAAACGTGCGTTTCGTGCACCAAAACGCCGCTTTTGCAGCGAAACGTGCGTTTCGTGCACCAAATCGCTGCTTTTGCACAGTTTTGACGCAAAACGTGCGTTTCGTACACCAAAACGCCGCTTTTGCAGCGAAACGTGCGTTTCGTGCATCAAATCGCTGCTTTTGCACAGTTTTGACGCAAAACGTGCGTTTCGTGCACCAAAACGCCGCTTTTGCAGCGAAACGTTCGTTTCGTGCACCAAATCGCTGCTTTTGCACAGTTTTGACGCAAAGCGTGCGATTCGTGCGCCAAAACGCCGCTTTTGCAACGAAACGTGCGTTTCGTGCACCAAATCGCTGCTTTTGCACAGTTTTGACGCAAAACGTGCGTTTCGTGCACCAAAACGCCGCTTTTGCAGCGAAACGTGCGTTTCGTGCACCAAATCGCTGCTTTTGCACAGTTTTCACGCAAAACGTGCGTTTCGTGCACCAAATCGCTGCATTTGCACAGTTTTGACGCAAAACGCGCGTTTCGTGCGCCAAAACGCCGCTTTTGCAGCGAAACGTGCGTTTCGTGCACCAAATCGCCGCTTTTGCAGCGAAACGTGCGTTTCGTGCACCAAATCACCGCTTTTGCTCCGTTTTGGCGAGAAACGTGCGTTTCGTGCACCAAATCGCTGCTTTTGCAGCGAAACGTGCGTTTCGTGCACCAAATCGCTGCTTTTGCACAGTTTTCACGCAAAACGTGCGTTTCGTGCACCAAATTGCTGCTTTTGCACAGTTTTGACGCAAAACGTGCGTTTCGTGCGCCAAAACGCCGCTTTTGCAGCGAAACGTGCGTTTCACGCACCGAATCGCCGCTTTTGCTCCGTTTTGGCGAGAAACGTGCGTTTCGTGCACCAAATTGCTGCTTTTGCACAGTTTTTGACGCAAAACGTGCGTTTCGTGCACCAAAACGCCGCTTTTGCAGCGAAACGTTCGTTTCGTGCACCAAATCGCCGCTTTTGCTCCGTTTTGGCGAGAAACGTGCGTTTCGTGCACCAAATCGCTGCTTTTGCAGCGAAACGTGCGTTTCGTGCACCAAATCGCTGCTTTTGCACAGTTTTCACGCAAAACGTGCGTTTCGTGCACCAAATTGCTGCTTTTGCACAGTTTTGACGCAAAACGTGCGTTTCGTGCGCCAAAACGCCGCTTTTGCAGCGAAACGTGCGTTTCACGCACCGAATCGCCGCTTTTGCTCCGTTTTGGCGAGAAACGTGCGTTTCGTGCACCAAATTGCTGCTTTTGCACTGTTTTGACGCAAAACGTGCGTTTCGTGCACCAAAACGCCGCTTTTGCAGCGAAACGTGCGTTTCGTGCACCAAATCGCCGCTTTTGCTCCGTTTTGGTGAGAAACGTGCGTTTCGTGCAACCAAATCGCTGCTTTTGCACAGTTTTGACGCAAAATGTGCGTTTTGTGCACCAAATCGCAGCTTTTGCACAGTTTTGACGCAAAACGTGCGTTTCGTGCACCAAAACGCCGCTTTTGCAGCGAAACGTGCGTTTCGTGCACCAAATCACTGCTTGTGCACAGTTTTGACGCAAAACGTGCGTTTCATGCACCAAATCGCTGCTTTTGCACAGTTTTGACGCAAAACGTGCGTTTCGTGCGCCAAAACGCCGCTTTTGCAGCGCAACGTGCGTTTCGTGCACCAAATCGCTGCTTTTGCACAGTTTTGACGCAAAACGTGCGTTTCGTGCGCCAAAACGCCGCTTTTGCAGCGAAACGTGCGTTTCACGCACCGAATCGCAGCTTTTGCTCCGTTTTGGCGAGAAACGTGCGTTTCGTGCACCAAATCGCTGCTTTTGCACAGTTTTGACGCAAAACGTGCGTTTCGTGCACCAAAACGCCGCTTTTGCAACGAAACGTGCGTTTCGTGCACCAAATCGCTGCTTTTGCACAGTTTTGACGCAAAACGTGCGTTTCATGCACCAAAACGCCGCTTTTGCAGCGAAACGTGCGTTTCGTGCACCAAATCGCTGCTTTTCACAGTTTTGACGCAAAACGTGCACCAAATCGACGCTTTTGCTCCGTTTTGGCGAGAAACGTGCGTTTCGTGCACCAAAACGCCGCTTTTGCAGCGAAACGTGCGTTTCGTGCACCAAATCGCTGCTTTTGCACAGTTTTCACGCAAAACGTGCGTTTCGTGCACCAAATTGCTGCTTTTGCACAGTTTTGACGCAAAACGTGCGTTTCGTGCGCCAAAACGCCGCTTTTGCAGCGAAACGTGCGTTTCACGCACCGAATCGCCGCTTTTGCTCCGTTTTGGCGAGAAACGTGCGTTTCGTGCACCAAATCGCTGCTTTTGCACAGTTTTGACGCAAAACGTGCGTTTCGTGTACCAAGTCGCTGCTTTTGCACAGTTTTGACGCAATACGTGCGTTTCGTGCACCAAAACGCCGCTTTTGCAACGAAACGTTCGTTTCGTGCACCAAATCGCTGCTTTTGCACAGTTTTGACGCAAAACGTGCGTTTCGTGCACCAAAACGCCGCTTTTGCAGCGAAACGAGCGTTTCGTGCACCAAATCGCTGCTTTTGCACGGTTTTGACGCAAAACGTGCGTTTCGTGCGCAAAAACGCCGCTTTTGCAGCGAAACGTGCGTTTCGTGCACCAAATCGCTGCTTTTGCACAGTTTTGACGCAAAACGTGCGTTTCGTGCACCAAAACGCCGCTTTTGCAGCGCAACGTGCGTTTCGTGCACCAAATCGCTGCTTTTGCACAGTTTTGACGCAAAACGTGCGTTTCGTGCACCAAAACGCCGCTTTTGCAGCGAAACGTTCGTTTCGTGCACCAAATCGCCGCTTTTGCACAGTTTTGACGCAAAACGTGCGTTTCATGCACCAAAACGCCGCTTTTGCAGCGAAACGTGCGTTTCGTGCGCCAAAACGCCGCTTTTGCACAGTTTTGACGCAAAACGTGCGTTTCGTGCGCCAAAACAACGCCTTTGCAGCAAAACGTGCGTTTCACGCACCGAATCGCCGCTTTTGCTCCGTTTTGGCGGAAACGTGCGTTTCGTGCACCAAATCGCTGCTTTTGCACAGTTTTGACGCAAAACGTGCGTTTCGTGCGCAAAAACGCCGCTTTTGCAGCGAAACGTGCGTTTCGTTCACCAAATCGCTGCTTTTGCACAGTTTTGACGCAAAACGTGCGTTTCATGCAGCAAAACGCCGCTTTTGCAGCGAAACGTGCGTTTCGTGCACCAAATCGCTGCTTTTGCACAGTTTTGACGCAAAACGTGCGTTTCATGCACCAAATCGCTGCTTTTGCACAGTTTTGACGCAAAACGTGCGTTTCGTGCGCCAAAACGCCGCTTTTGCAGCGAAACGTGCGTTTCACGCACCGAATCGCAGCTTTTGCTCCGTTTTGGCGAGAAACGTGCGTTTCGTGCACCAAATCGCTGCTTTTGCACAGTTTTGACGCAAAACGTGCGTTTCGTGCACCAAAACGCCGCTTTTGCAACGAAACGTGCGTTTCGTGCACCACATCGGTGCCTTTGCTGCGAAATGTGTGTTCCGTGCGCCAAAACGCCGCTTTTGCTTCGAAACGTGCGTTTCGTGCACCAAATCGCTGCTTTTGCACAGTTTTGACGCAAAACGTGCGTTTCATGCACCAAAACGCCGCTTTTGCAGCGCAACGTGCGTTTCGTGCACCAAATCGCTGCTTTTGCACAGTTTTGACGCAAAACGTGCGTTTCGTACACCAAAACGCCGCTTTTGCAGCGAAACGTGCGTTTCGTGCACCAAATCGCTGCTTTTGCACAGTTTTGACGCAAAACGTGCGTTTCGTGCACCAAAACGCCGCTTTTGCAGCGAAACGTTCGTTTCGTGCACCAAATCGCCGCTTTTGCTCCGTTTTGGCGAGAAACGTGCGTTTCGTGCACCAAAACGCCGCTTTTGCAGCTAAACGTGCGTTTCGTGCGCCAAAACGCCGCTTTTGCACAGTTTTGACGCAAAACGTGCGTTTCGTGCGCCAAAACGCCGCTTTTGCAGCAAAACGTGCGTTTCACGCACCGAATCGCCGCTTTTGCTCCGTTTTGGCGGAAACGTGCGTTTCGTGCACCAAATCACTGCATTTGCACAGTTTTGACGCAAAACGCGCGTTTCGTGCGCCAAAACGCCGCTTTTGCAGCGAAACGTGCGTTTCGTGCACCAAATCGCCGCTTTTGCAGCGAAACGTGCGTTTCGTGCACCAAATCACCGCTTTTGCTCCGTTTTGGCGAGAAACGTGCGTTTCGTGCACCAAATCGCTGCTTTTGCACAGTTTTGACGCAAAACGTGCGTTTCATGCACCAAAACGCCGCTTTTGCAGCGCAACGTGCGTTTCGTGCACCAAATCGCTGCTTTTGCACAGTTTTGACGCAAAACGTGCGTTTCGTACACCAAAACGGCGCTTTTGCAGCGAAACGTGCGTTTCGTGCACCAAATCGCTGCTTTTGCACAGTTTTGACGCAAAACGTGCGTTTCGTGCACCAAAACGCCGCTTTTGCAGCTAAACGTGCGTTTCGTGCGCCAAAACGCCGCTTTTGCACAGTTTTGACGCAAAACGTGCGTTTCGTGCGCCAAAACGCCGCTTTTGCAGCAAAACGTGCGTTTCACGCACCGAATCGCCGCTTTTGCTCCGTTTTGTCGGAAACGTGCGTTTCGTGCACCAAATCGCTGCTTTTGCACAGTTTTGACGCAAAACGTGCGTTTCGTGCGCAAAAACGCCGCTTTTGCAGCGAAACGTGCGTTTCGTTCACCAAATCGCTGCTTTTGCACAGTTTTGACGCAAAACGTGCGTTTCATGCAGCAAAACGCCGCTTTTGCAGCGAAACGTGCGTTTCGTGCACCAAATCGCTGCTTTTGCACAGTTTTGACGCAAAACGTGCGTTTCATGCACCAAATCGCTGCTTTTGCACAGTTTTGACGCAAAACGTGCGTTTCGTGCGCCAAAACGCCGCTTTTGCAGCGAAACGTGCGTTTCACGCACCGAATCGCAGCTTTTGCTCCGTTTTGGCGAGAAACGTGCGTTTCGTGCACCAAATCGCTGCTTTTGCACAGTTTTGACGCAAAACGTGCGTTTCGTGCACCAAAACGCCGCTTTTGCAACGAAACGTGCGTTTCGTGCACCACATCGGTGCCTTTGCTGCGAAATGTGTGTTCCGTGCGCCAAAACGCCGCTTTTGCTTCGAAACGTGCGTTTCGTGCACCAAATCGCTGCTTTTGCACAGTTTTGACGCTAAACGTGCGTTTCATGCACCAAAACGCCGCTTTTGCAGCGCAACGTGCGTTTCGTGCACCAAATCGCTGCTTTTGCACAGTTTTGACGCAAAACGTGCGTTTCGTACACCAAAACGCCGCTTTTGCAGCGAAACGTGCGTTTCGTGCACCAAATCGCTGCTTTTGCACAGTTTTGACGCAAAACGTGCGTTTCGTGCACCAAAACGCCGCTTTTGCAGCGAAACGTTCGTTTCGTGCACCAAATCGCCGCTTTTGCTCCGTTTTGGCGAGAAACGTGCGTTTCGTGCACCAAAACGCCGCTTTTGCAGCTAAACGTGCGTTTCGTGCGCCAAAACGCCGCTTTTGCACAGTTTTGACGCAAAACGTGCGTTTCGTGCGCCAAAACGCCGCTTTTGCAGCAAAACGTGCGTTTCACGCACCGAATCGCCGCTTTTGCTCCGTTTTGGCGGAAACGTGCGTTTCGTGCACCAAATCACTGCATTTGCACAGTTTTGACGCAAAACGCGCGTTTCGTGCGCCAAAACGCCGCTTTTGCAGCGAAACGTGCGTTTCGTGCGCCAAAACGCCGCTTTTGCAGCAAAACGTGCGTTTCACGCACCGAATCGCCGCTTTTGCTCCGTTTTGTCGGAAACGTGCGTTTCGTGCACCAAATCGCTGCTTTTGCACAGTTTTGACGCAAAACGTGCGTTTCGTGCGCAAAAACGCCGCTTTTGCAGCGAAACGTGCGTTTCGTTCACCAAATCGCTGCTTTTGCACAGTTTTGACGCAAAACGTGCGTTTCATGCAGCAAAACGCCGCTTTTGCAGCGAAACGTGCGTTTCGTGCACCAAATCGCTGCTTTTGCACAGTTTTGACGCAAAACGTGCGTTTCATGCACCAAATCGCTGCTTTTGCACAGTTTTGACGCAAAACGTGCGTTTCGTGCGCCAAAACGCCGCTTTTGCAGCGAAACGTGCGTTTCACGCACCGAATCGCAGCTTTTGCTCCGTTTTGGCGAGAAACGTGCGTTTCGTGCACCAAATCGCTGCTTTTGCACAGTTTTGACGCAAAACGTGCGTTTCGTGCACCAAAACGCCGCTTTTGCAACGAAACGTGCGTTTCGTGCACCACATCGGTGCCTTTGCTGCGAAATGTGTGTTCCGTGCGCCAAAACGCCGCTTTTGCTTCGAAACGTGCGTTTCGTGCACCAAATCGCTGCTTTTGCACAGTTTTGACGCTAAACGTGCGTTTCATGCACCAAAACGCCGCTTTTGCAGCGCAACGTGCGTTTCGTGCACCAAATCGCTGCTTTTGCACAGTTTTGACGCAAAACGTGCGTTTCGTACACCAAAACGCCGCTTTTGCAGCGAAACGTGCGTTTCGTGCACCAAATCGCTGCTTTTGCACAGTTTTGACGCAAAACGTGCGTTTCGTGCACCAAAACGCCGCTTTTGCAGCGAAACGTTCGTTTCGTGCACCAAATCGCCGCTTTTGCTCCGTTTTGGCGAGAAACGTGCGTTTCGTGCACCAAAACGCCGCTTTTGCAGCTAAACGTGCGTTTCGTGCGCCAAAACGCCGCTTTTGCACAGTTTTGACGCAAAACGTGCGTTTCGTGCGCCAAAACGCCGCTTTTGCAGCAAAACGTGCGTTTCACGCACCGAATCGCCGCTTTTGCTCCGTTTTGGCGGAAACGTGCGTTTCGTGCACCAAATCACTGCATTTGCACAGTTTTGACGCAAAACGCGCGTTTCGTGCGCCAAAACGCCGCTTTTGCAGCGAAACGTGCGTTTCGTGCACCAAATCGCCGCTTTTGCAGCGAAACGTGCGTTTCGTCCACCAAATCACCGCTTTTGCTCCGTTTTGGCGAGAAACGTGCGTTTCGTGCACCAAATCGCTGCTTTTGCACAGTTTTGACGCAAAACGTGCGTTTCGTGCGCCAAAACGCCGCTTTTGCGGCGAAACGTGCGTTTCGTGCACCAAATCGCTGCTTTTGCGCAGTTTTGACGCGAAACGTGCGTTTCGTGCACCAAATCGCTGCTTTTGCACAGTTTTGACGCAAAACGTGCGTTTCGTGCACCAAAACGCCGCTTTTACAGCGAAACGTGCGTTTCGTGCACCAAATCGCTGCTTTTGCACAGTTTTGACGCAAAACGTGCGTTTCGTGTACCAAGTCGCTGCTTTTGCACAGTTTTGACGCAAAACGTGCGTTTCGTGCACCAAAACGCCGCTTTTGCAACGAAACGTTCGTTTCGTGCACCAAATCGCTGCTTTTGCACAGTTTTGACGCAAAACGTGCGTTTCGTGCACCAAAACGCCGCTTTTGCAGCGAAACGAGCGTTTCGTGCACCAAATCGCTGCTTTTGCACAGTTTTGACGCAAAAAGTGCGTTTCGTGCACCAAAACGCCGCTTTTGCAGCGAAACGTGCGTTTCGTGCACCAAATCGCTGCTTTTGCACGGTTTTGACGCAAAACGTGCGTTTCGTGCGCAAAAACGCCGCTTTTGCAGCGAAACGTGCGTTTCGTGCACCAAATCGCTGCTTTTGCACAGTTTTGACGCAAAACGTGCGTTTCGTGCACCAAAACGCCGCTTTTGCAGCGCAACGTGCGTTTCGTGCACCAAATCGCTGCTTTTGCGCAGTTTTGACGCGAAACGTGCGTTTCGTGCACCAAATCGCTGCTTTTGCACAGTTTTGACGCAAAACGTGCGTTTCGTGCACCAAAACGCCGCTTTTACAGCGAAACGTGCGTTTCGTGCACCAAATCGCTGCTTTTGCACAGTTTTGACGCAAAACGTGCGTTTCACGCACCGAATCGCAGCTTTTGCTCCGTTTTGGCGAGAAACGTGCGTTTCGTGCACCAAATCGCTGCTTTTGCACAGTTTTGACGCAAAACGTGCGATTCGTGCACCAAAACGCCGCTTTTGCAACGAAACGTGCGTTTCGTGCACCACATCGGTGCCTTTGCTGCGAAATGTGTGTTCCGTGCGCCAAAACGCCGCTTTTGCTTCGAAACGTGCGTTTCGTGCACCAAATCGCTGCTTTTGCACAGTTTTGACGCAAAACGTGCGTTTCATGCACCAAAACGCCGCTTTTGCAGCGCAACGTGCGTTTCGTGCACCAAATCGCTGCTTTTGCACAGTTTTGACGCAAAACGTGCGTTTCGTACACCAAAACGCCGCTTTTGCAGCGAAACGTGCGTTTCGTGCACCAAATCGCTGCTTTTGCACAGTTTTGACGCAAAACGTGCGTTTCGTGCACCAAAACGCCGCTTTTGCAGCGAAACGTTCGTTTCGTGCACCAAATCGCCGCTTTTGCTCCGTTTTGGCGAGAAACGTGCGTTTCGTGCACCAAAACGCCGCTTTTGCAGCTAAACGTGCGTTTCGTGCGCCAAAACGCCGCTTTTGCACAGTTTTGACGCAAAACGTGCGTTTCGTGCGCCAAAACGCCGCTTTTGCAGCAAAACGTGCGTTTCACGCACCGAATCGCCGCTTTTGCTCCGTTTTGGCGGAAACGTGCGTTTCGTGCACCAAATCACTGCATTTGCACAGTTTTGACGCAAAACGCGCGTTTCGTGCGCCAAAACGCCGCTTTTGCAGCGAAACGTGCGTTTCGTGCACCAAATCGCCGCTTTTGCAGCGAAACGTGCGTTTCGTGCACCAAATCACCGCTTTTGCTCCGTTTTGGCGAGAAACGTGCGTTTCGTGCACCAAATCGCTGCTTTTGCACAGTTTTGACGCAAAACGTGCGTTTCGTGCGCCAAAACGCCGCTTTTGCGGCGAAACGTGCGTTTCGTGCACCAAATCGCTGCTTTTGCACAGTTTTGACGCGAAACGTGCGTTTCGTGCACCAAATCGCTGCTTTTGCACAGTTTTGACGCAAAACGTGCGTTTCGTGCACCAGAACGCCGCTTTTGCAGCGAAACGTTCGTTTCGTGCACCAAATCGCCGCTTTTGCTCCGTTTTGGCGAGAAACGTGCGTTTCGTGCACCAAATCGCTGCTTTTGCAGCGAAACGTGCGTTTCGTGCACCAAATCGCTGCTTTTGCACAGTTTTGACGCAAAACGTGCGTTTCGTGCGCCAAAACGCCGCTTTTGCAGCGAAACGTGCGTTTCACGCACCGAATCGCCGCTTTTGCTCCGTTTTGGCGAGAAACGTGCGTTTCGTGCACCAAATCGCTGCTTTTGCACAGTTTTGACGCAAAACGTGCGTTTCGTGTACCAAGTCGCTGCTTTTGCACAGTTTTGACGCAAAACGTGCGTTTCGTGCACCAAAACGCCGCTTTTGCAACGAAACGTTCGTTTCGTGCACCAAATCGCTGCTTTTGCACAGTTTTGACGCAAAACGTGCGTTTCGTGCACCAAAACGCCGCTTTTGCAGCGAAACGAGCGTTTCGTGCACCAAATCGCTGCTTTTGCACAGTTTTGACGCAAAAAGTGCGTTTCGTGCACCAAAACGCCGCTTTTGCAGCGAAACGTGCGTTTCGTGCACCAAATCGCTGCTTTTGCACGGTTTTGACGCAAAACGTGCGTTTCGTGCGCAAAAACGCCGCTTTTGCAGCGAAACGTGCGTTTCGTGCACCAAATCGCTGCTTTTGCACAGTTTTGACGCAAAACGTGCGTTTCGTGCACCAAAACGCCGCTTTTGCAGCGCAACGTGCGTTTCGTGCACCAAATCGCTGCTTTTGCACAGTTTTGACGCAAAACGTGAGTTTCGTACACCAAAACGGCGCTTTTGCAGCGCAACGTGCGTTTCGTGCACCAAATCGCTGCTTTTGCACAGTTTTGACGCAAAACGTGCGTTTCGTACACCAAAACGGCGCTTTTGCAGCGAAACGTGCGTTTCGTGCACCAAATCGCTGCTTTTGCACAGTTTTGACGCAAAACGTGCGTTTCGTGCACCAAAACGCCGCTTTTGCAGCTAAACGTGCGTTTCGTGCGCCAAAACGCCGCTTTTGCACAGTTTTGACGCAAAACGTGCGTTTCGTGCGCCAAAACGCCGCTTTTGCAGCAAAACGTGCGTTTCACGCACCGAATCGCCGCTTTTGCTCCGTTTTGTCGGAAACGTGCGTTTCGTGCACCAAATCGCTGCTTTTGCACAGTTTTGACGCAAAACGTGCGTTTCGTGCGCAAAAACGCCGCTTTTGCAGCGAAACGTGCGTTTCGTTCACCAAATCGCTGCTTTTGCACAGTTTTGACGCAAAACGTGCGTTTCATGCAGCAAAACGCCGCTTTTGCAGCGAAACGTGCGTTTCGTGCACCAAATCGCTGCTTTTGCACAGTTTTGACGCAAAACGTGCGTTTCATGCACCAAATCGCTGCTTTTGCACAGTTTTGACGCAAAACGTGCGTTTCGTGCGCCAAAACGCCGCTTTTGCAGCGAAACGTGCGTTTCACGCACCGAATCGCAGCTTTTGCTCCGTTTTGGCGAGAAACGTGCGTTTCGTGCACCAAATCGCTGCTTTTGCACAGTTTTGACGCAAAACGTGCGTTTCGTGCACCAAAACGCCGCTTTTGCAACGAAACGTGCGTTTCGTGCACCACATCGGTGCCTTTGCTGCGAAATGTGTGTTCCGTGCGCCAAAACGCCGCTTTTGCTTCGAAACGTGCGTTTCGTGCACCAAATCGCTGCTTTTGCACAGTTTTGACGCTAAACGTGCGTTTCATGCACCAAAACGCCGCTTTTGCAGCGCAACGTGCGTTTCGTGCACCAAATCGCTGCTTTTGCACAGTTTTGACGCAAAACGTGCGTTTCGTACACCAAAACGCCGCTTTTGCAGCGAAACGTGCGTTTCGTGCACCAAATCGCTGCTTTTGCACAGTTTTGACGCAAAACGTGCGTTTCGTGCACCAAAACGCCGCTTTTGCAGCGAAACGTTCGTTTCGTGCACCAAATCGCCGCTTTTGCTCCGTTTTGGCGAGAAACGTGCGTTTCGTGCACCAAAACGCCGCTTTTGCAGCTAAACGTGCGTTTCGTGCGCCAAAACGCCGCTTTTGCACAGTTTTGACGCAAAACGTGCGTTTCGTGCGCCAAAACGCCGCTTTTGCAGCAAAACGTGCGTTTCACGCACCGAATCGCCGCTTTTGCTCCGTTTTGGCGGAAACGTGCGTTTCGTGCACCAAATCACTGCATTTGCACAGTTTTGACGCAAAACGCGCGTTTCGTGCGCCAAAACGCCGCTTTTGCAGCGAAACGTGCGTTTCGTGCGCCAAAACGCCGCTTTTGCAGCAAAACGTGCGTTTCACGCACCGAATCGCCGCTTTTGCTCCGTTTTGTCGGAAACGTGCGTTTCGTGCACCAAATCGCTGCTTTTGCACAGTTTTGACGCAAAACGTGCGTTTCGTGCGCAAAAACGCCGCTTTTGCAGCGAAACGTGCGTTTCGTTCACCAAATCGCTGCTTTTGCACAGTTTTGACGCAAAACGTGCGTTTCATGCAGCAAAACGCCGCTTTTGCAGCGAAACGTGCGTTTCGTGCACCAAATCGCTGCTTTTGCACAGTTTTGACGCAAAACGTGCGTTTCATGCACCAAATCGCTGCTTTTGCACAGTTTTGACGCAAAACGTGCGTTTCGTGCGCCAAAACGCCGCTTTTGCAGCGAAACGTGCGTTTCACGCACCGAATCGCAGCTTTTGCTCCGTTTTGGCGAGAAACGTGCGTTTCGTGCACCAAATCGCTGCTTTTGCACAGTTTTGACGCAAAACGTGCGTTTCGTGCACCAAAACGCCGCTTTTGCAACGAAACGTGCGTTTCGTGCACCACATCGGTGCCTTTGCTGCGAAATGTGTGTTCCGTGCGCCAAAACGCCGCTTTTGCTTCGAAACGTGCGTTTCGTGCACCAAATCGCTGCTTTTGCACAGTTTTGACGCTAAACGTGCGTTTCATGCACCAAAACGCCGCTTTTGCAGCGCAACGTGCGTTTCGTGCACCAAATCGCTGCTTTTGCACAGTTTTGACGCAAAACGTGCGTTTCGTACACCAAAACGCCGCTTTTGCAGCGAAACGTGCGTTTCGTGCACCAAATCGCTGCTTTTGCACAGTTTTGACGCAAAACGTGCGTTTCGTGCACCAAAACGCCGCTTTTGCAGCGAAACGTTCGTTTCGTGCACCAAATCGCCGCTTTTGCTCCGTTTTGGCGAGAAACGTGCGTTTCGTGCACCAAAACGCCGCTTTTGCAGCTAAACGTGCGTTTCGTGCGCCAAAACGCCGCTTTTGCACAGTTTTGACGCAAAACGTGCGTTTCGTGCGCCAAAACGCCGCTTTTGCAGCAAAACGTGCGTTTCACGCACCGAATCGCCGCTTTTGCTCCGTTTTGGCGGAAACGTGCGTTTCGTGCACCAAATCACTGCATTTGCACAGTTTTGACGCAAAACGCGCGTTTCGTGCGCCAAAACGCCGCTTTTGCAGCGAAACGTGCGTTTCGTGCACCAAATCGCCGCTTTTGCAGCGAAACGTGCGTTTCGTCCACCAAATCACCGCTTTTGCTCCGTTTTGGCGAGAAACGTGCGTTTCGTGCACCAAATCGCTGCTTTTGCACAGTTTTGACGCAAAACGTGCGTTTCGTGCGCCAAA